>JAYKXP010000032.1:0-546025 GCA_037176845.1 Paramarasmius palmivorus | reverse complement strand
ATTCGGCCTTATTTAGGGCAACGTTATTTCGGATAAGGTTACCGATAAATACGGCCATGATCACCGTCTATAATAGCTGATAACGGACGTCCTTGATTCTCAGATGGATGAATATGCCTGCACAGAAACTAAACGTTTCAAAGCCTCATTTCTTATGGCTTTGAGTTAGCGCTCTCACATACGAGTGCAGCTAGTTTCAATCCATAAATAGCTCGGCGCAAGGTAGAATTTACGTTCTTGGCCTTTGGCTTTAAAAGCCTTCAGGTTGATCATAAGATTTCTTCCTTCTAATCGATTGCCATATAAGAATAAGCGCTCTTGATCGTGCGGACACATGCAGTTCTCGAGGTGCAAGCGCTAATAGCATTGCGGAACAGATCATACAAACAATGGTGAGAAGATTCTCAAAATATCTCCACCTTTCGACTGAGAAAAACCTTTAGCTACAAGTCGCGTTTCTTAAACGCCCCATCCGATTGATGTCGAATACCATTTTGTTTTAACAGTTTGCGATCCCGATGTGGAAAGATCAAAAAGATGAAGACAGTGCGCTTGCGACGGGCTTCACGTTACTTCGCGGCCGCCAGTCTTCCATCTTTTGCTGCGAATTAAGGCATTCACGCAACTCTCTAGGACAGTCCATTCTCGAACATTAGAAGGACTTTGTTAGGTCTTGATTAGAATTGCTTTATTAATGAGCAAATTTGCTAACCTATCGTCCCCTTCCAGGGATTCGTTTATGCATCAGGTTTTCAGCTGTTGTAGCGTGACCAGTCGTGTTCGCGTATCAGGACAGGGCTTGAAGTGGAAACTAGGGCCAGGAACGCGTGAGAGCGCCTGATCCCGAGGTCTACGCCTTGCGACATCTAAGCCTGGGTCTAGAGCTGGAGGCGACCATGTCTACTTCCCCGTTTGCATTTCTCCAAACTGCCTGACGGTTACGTCACGCTGTACTTGCGCAGGATTATTTGGATCAGCATGTTCACCAAAATATGTTGCTTGGCGCTGAAGACACTCCTGTCCGCTTCTGAGCAGGCGTCTTGTCCTGAGACTCGCTCTTTTTGAGATGGCCCAGCTGTTGGTTCACAAGGCAGGTTTGTGTGGAGATGATCACTCACGAGCTCCGCACCTAATTGATTTATCGCCATCTGTTGAACCAATTTCACCCGGAGGTGATTATCTCCTTCGGATGTAGCTCTGCTTCTGTCCCGGTGATGGACTGGCTGGGACTCTGCCTTGGCGATGATTGCCGTGGATCTGCTCACCGACAGTGATAGGTGCAGTTGTCCTTGCAGGTGTAGGAGGTGAGGACGATGTGAATGGTTTCATCGTCTGTTCAAAGATAACGGAAATCACTGATTGCCCTGGTTTAGGGCTACTGGAGTTACACTTGTGGTTTAGGACTCGGACACTTCGGAAACCGGTTCTCGTCCGAAAAGAGCGGTTAGCGGCTTTTAGCTTATCAGTTTCGGGAATATGAAAGAAACCCATCCATTCCTCATTGATGCCAATGAACGTATAAGTTCGTCTAGCGAGAGTTTATTCACTCTTCATCTCCTTGGGACCGTAAATGTATCCGCCACAACCTCAATACTCGGAACTGCGCGACATCAGGAGATTTTTCCATCAAACCGTTCACAAGGAGTCCTTTCCTTGTAGCGTCAATAATCGGTGAACGTTTGTAGACATGCCCAAAACAAAAATGGGGGGGGGCCCCCCCCCCATGCAAACACACAAAATTCCACCAAGACAGTGGTACAACACTGCGTCGAAGCGTTAAGCCTGGGCGCTTTGTCCATGACCAGTTCATTCAACGGTTCGCCACGACCATTTTGCTGTGGTGTATGCGGTCCGCTTTGAGGCAGAATTTAAATTCATGCGTCTCCTAAGACTGAACAATTCCTTCGCTATAAATTTCCTCCCTTCCTCCGACATCAATCTTTGATGGACGGCAGCGTTTTGTTGGGTGTTCACATGGCGCTCTAGTTCGCACAGCCGTTGATAGTATCGCTTTGGCTACGGAGTACGATTCAACCAGCCAAGGAAGAAATGATGTCGAAAAAAACGTTCCTGCAAAGTACTAGTAACGCTGGTGCTCAGCTACCCCACGACCCGCCCTTCAGATCTGATGGATTCGCTCCAACGGCCCCCCTATCTTAGAAGCTCGAGAGCACCGAGCAGGAGGAAACATAAGATTCATTTTTCCTTCTGCGCATCCGAGGAGCAAGAATACTGCTCAGTGGGACTCGAAGATTCTGAGGGAAACTTAATGGTGTTCTCCTATGCTTTTTCAAGGCACGCGCTTTAGTACGGCTGTCCGAAGCCGAGGCTGGGGAGTTTTAAGCCTCTTAGTTCGATGTTCGATGAGTGCAACAAGGCGAACGCAATTAATTCTCAGCAGGTGACATGCGATGGTTTGTAACCAATAAATTGGAGTCACAATAGAATGAGGATGGCAAAGCCTAGTCTGTGCTCATTTCTATAAGAGATTCGAGTTTTGGCGATTGCCTATAACAAAGAATTTGTAAAATTTCTCCCATAGCAAACGTCTAATCGATAAATTCGGTGATATCATATATGGATACAAGCGCGTACGTGCGTCATGTAATGAACCGGTTTGGTCTCAATGAAGTGGATCCACGCATACTGAACCTTGCTTCGCACTAAGCTCAGTTTGTTAGCTGCAGTATTGCTCCTTGGGACCAATCCGTAATGGTTATAATCGGCGAAAATCACCCAAATTCCCGGGTAAAGTGCATAGCAGATTACACCAAGATACCAGTCGGCAAGCCTGAGAACATTCATTGGTATATTCCCTACACTTATCACACATGCCAAATGATCTGCACAACGACTTTTATTCTATTGAATAAATGATACAATCGTTCGTCGATATACTACTAAATGCGGCTGTACGATGCAGCGCAATTCGAGTTTGCATAATTATGTGCGAGTGCGAGGGGGTAACTGCCTAAGAGGTCAAGCCGTTACCTCTTCCCTCGGTATATGACCCCATGTCCTCGTCGTGATCGGTAGGGGGTCCTCCTCCAGTCGGTTCCCCACTCCACTTCTCCCTGATTTTCCTCTGAACGCGTTGTCGGTTTTTCGTGCCGCTGGCTGCGGGGAAAACTTTCGAGGAGTCGTTGGAATGGACGCTGCGACGTTCTCGCGGGCTTCGAGATGTGCGCGAACCTGGGAGCTTCGAGACCGTCCAGAGTGGCTCGAGCGTACAGCGACGTACTACTAGCAGAGTCGGAAGGTACGTACTGCTAGAGTTGCGGCGAATCACGATCCCTGCCTCATCCTGGACAGGTAACTCATTCGTGATTAAAAGAAGCGACCGACGAGGCGCTGGTCGATCCGACGATGCCAAAGAGGCCAATAGCCGTGTGAGAGTGAGTGGTGATGGGACAGGCTGCTGCTGCTGCTTCATCTTCTGTTGTGTTTCCCAGCACGCGAACACGCTTAAAAGGGTTTACCCTTTGCCGTTAGGCTACGGGTTTGACTGGCGGGGATTCCCTGTAGTTAGGTCAGCCCTTGCGGTTTCATGAGCCGCAAGGCGCATAGCAGAGGCTGTTTATTGCGTCACGGCGCTCAAATTCCGCCATCTTAGCGTACGCAAATTTCAGTGAATCTGCATTCATCTAGTCTTTTCTTTTGCAAGAGAGAGCCGGACTGGCCCACCCTAGCTGATGATAGCGGCAAGACGAATAAGCGCACGTTGCAGCTGTTGTAAGATCCATGCCGTTCTGCTTCAACGCGCTCGAAAATAGTGAGCAGCTCGTTGAATCTCTTGCAATGGATTACCAGTTCCAGAGAGTTGGACATCAACAATGCCTTTTTGAAATCGGCAAAGATAATGGCAGGACCAGGCGTACTATAGGATTTCTTGAGCGCTCATCAAAGGTGAGTTTAGAAGTCCCCCTTGAGGTGATGCTTGAGGGATGCTTGATGGTGAGCTCAATAGCACCTAGGGCCTGATCGTCGAGGTTGTCCCATTCGAGAATCTCCCTATCGCGAGCAGCAACTTGCTCAGCGGTGGGACCCACGTCTCAGCCAGCATCTAATTTGCAGGTACGAAAAACGTTAATTTGCCTTCACCACTTGGTAGGTCCCTTGAATCTAAGGAACGGGATGAGTTTGTCCTCCCACTGGCGGAAGTTAGACCCCTCGAGGATAGGGACTGGTTGATGGAAGAAGCGGTTGATGATGCTGAAACGTCGGAAGGACATAGCGATAAAAGTTCTGATGAACAAATCAGATTGTGTCATGACAACATAAATGCAGCCATAATGGCGCAAATTAAAGGCGTTGAAACCAATGTCCAGTATATATGGACAGGTACAACCAGTCAAGCCTGACAGCGGCTAATTACAGCGCTTATCATTGTGGCGACCGGGCCCATAACCTGTCGAAGCATATGCCTCAGCCTACCGCAGTGGCAGTGGATTGACTGAGGCTTACCTGATGAATAATGATCTGAGTGAGAGATAGAAGGTATGCGAACTTGGTAGTGTGTAAAGCACAGTCTATTCCAGTAGATACAACTAGCTATAATACTAAACCGTACAGAAGTAACCCGCATAGGATCCAATGGTACGTACAGTAAGACAAAGGAATTCCGAGTGGTGCTCGGAGATAGAGTGGATATAATCTAATCTAAAGATAGTTTCAACAGAGGTATGTCGGGATACTGTGCTGCATAGCATCGACCTAACATCTAACGTCTCTGGCATTGATCTCTAATGAAGCTGATTGATCGTCTCAATGACAGTGGATGGAAGGGATCAAGGCCAAAAACCAATGTGGCTGGTTGCGGTGTCTACATGCCGACTCGTGAAGCTATTGTCATTGAAAATGTGGTCTACTGAGGTGAGCACTCTTCCTTGCCAATCTGGGTAGACAACCAATATCCCATTTCTTGTCAGGATCCCTCGCTCACTCGAGGGTATCGAATGCTGAAGATACAGGGAGGTTGCGAGACGATGCAGAAGACCGGGCCCGCAAGATTTCACTTACACCCTCAATTCTGCCGACCGATATCACTGTTCATCGCCATCATGAAGACCAGCCTTCCTAGACCTCGACCTTTTGGATGTATAGTCCATGTCTGGACGACACCCCGCAGCAGAAGCCAGTCTCCTCTAGGCAGCCATCGGTACTCGACAGCTCAAGCAGAACCCGAAGAAGATGACGGGACTCTCGATCGACAACTCGACTACCACATACTTTCGTTCCTCATGTTGTGGTCATTTAGTACTGTACTAATGATTCCGTTCGTGGCCTTGGAAACAAACCGAAAACCGCACTCATGAGCTCTCCGACCGTGTTCACGTTGAAAAACCCCTGGACTGCATGTATCGGTATTGGTACCATTTCCTAATACCTCCTACAACACCACCACCTCCACCAACCATGTAGGCGCACCTCTTCAACCAGATTATATCCGCTACCGGAACACACTCAAACTGGAATATAGGAACGTCGTATTGGGTCAATGCAGAATTGTAACCTGTCTCGTCTGGCCTAAGCACCGTGATGACAGGTATAGCAGGATTGGGCATGTAATGAGCGGTCTGAACATGATATTGGTACGTATGGTATTCTCCGCCGTCATAGTTCCTGGCTAAGTAATATCCTCCCCTCGCAGGTGGTTCTTCCACAGCGGTTCTGACTCTCAAATCTCGTGCTTCCACCCGCCTACATCTACCCTCGTCTCCGCCACCAATTCACTCACACTCATGCAGCGAAGTTTCCATCGCATGCTAGACTCTAAAGTTCGTCGAACCGAGACGAGGATCCGTGTCCGGCGCTTGTGCAAAAACAACTTGATCTTGATCTTTTGTCGACCATTGAAGCTTGAAGGTTCTCGTAACTCTCAGACCGATACCCAGGGAAGTGTTTCATACGAGCTTCTACAAAGCGTTCCAGCTCCAGATATTACGGTACATACATGGGTATCATAGCTAACAACGTGTAAATTAAAAGTAACAAAGGAGCCTCCGCAATGAATTGAGTAATCTGGGGTTCAAACGAATGATACGCAAGGAGAAGTGCCATTTGTACGGTAGTCCAGAGCGGCATGGATGATTTTGGATTTTCGCGCCGTTGATGGACCTTGAGTCGGATCTGGAATCCCCCTCCAACCGTATTTTCGAGTGGCCCTTCGCACTTGAATTGTTCAAGATGGCCATTTACTGTTCTGCAAAAGCTTTATATGTCAGTAAATTAGGGAAACGAGCGAGAAACGAGCGGGGTGCCTGGGCAAAGGGTTTGTCGTCCGGTCACGTGGAATATAGACGCCCGACGCGCGTCCAGCATCTCTAGCTTTTCTTGGGGGAATTGCACGCTCTAGAGGGGGATTTTGACGCGTTGAAGGAGACTGAAAGTCATATCTGAGGTACTGGTATGTATACCTATCTGGTAAACAGCATGAGCGCATGTAGATTGCAATCCCTCACAAAGAACTAAACTCTGAGGTCAGATGTAGATTCCTTCTTCACTCATCCGTTTCAGGACCATGATAAAACTATATATACCATCCATGTATCATTTGAGAGTTGAATCCATGGTGTAAGATCTAACTTTTGCGTCAATGCGCGCTCAAACAGTCAATATCAGTGTTGGACATTACAGCTAGGTTGCGGCTTGTCCTGGGTCTCCTTCCACTCTGAGGCCTGAGGAGCAGACAACAAGTAAGCTCATGAGCCAGCAACAGTATAACAAGCCCCCCAAAGGGTGTCATCCTGATTCAAGAGGGTAACGGCTATCTTCAAGCTATCTTTGAGGTATCCAATGTGTTACCAATGGTTGTAGGCATGGTTTGTCCACAGAATCCCCAGAAAAAATGAATATGGGCTCACACAGGGTGTATCGTGATCATTCTGCAGCTCAAAGCTTCAAAAACAGCGTGATTTTCATTGAAAAGACAGTAAATATGTAGGAGGAAGAGGTTGATCTATCTATCTATACGAACCCGAGCATCGGGGAAAATCCGAGGAAAATCCAAAATCAACCATGCCGTTCTGGACTACCGCAGCCATTTGTCCTATTGGCTAACGTCCATATCTATATCGAAATGAATCCGAAATGCGAAAGCTGGCGAGAATGCTATCTCGGAACGATTTTAAGTATTCCAGTGTCTTCCGCATCTAGAGATTCTTTGTATCGGAAAGGATTGGAAACCACGAACGATCGGATGTGGCCCACCGTTTTTGAACTCTTACCCGAACACACCTGATTCTACATGTACACAAGCCGATTAGAGATCCATTCACTCTTTCTCCCTTATCCTCCTTGTGTCACAATCGTCCTGAAGGGGCATGCAAGGGTTCTTCGGACATGGTCCACATTTGGTGGGTGTGTCACGGCGAAGCTTTTCGCCTCCACTTCGGTATGTTTTTCTCTCCCGTATGTCATTTGCATGTTACTCCAGGTTTACTCCCTTCGTAAAGTAGCAGAATCACGGTACTGAGAATATCAGGGACTTAGAAGAATTGCACAGGCTACGAACGCGGTAAAGCGGCAGCAAAAGATGGGAAGACCCCACATTTGTACAGTAATTCTATAAGGTTAACCTTTAGAAGATCTTATTACGTCTCAGTACCCGCTTTAAGTGTGCACGGAGAAATTCGAATGGGAAAGGGTCCAACACGAGAACGGGTATGACCAGGTACGACCGTTGTATGACCGGCGAGAGGATACACAATGAGGCACATCATCGGTAACCTAGATGACGGCCAATGTTTGAATCGCAGAATTTGAGAACGCTTGGCTGACTCCTGGATATGCAATGTCAAATCACTGCGATCATAGACGAGTGCATAGGCAGTTTAACATTGAGAAATCGTGATTCATGAATGAAGTAGGTGGTAAAGGAGTGACCCGGCAAAGCCAAATTCGCGGAGGCGAACATCACAGCCTGAGAGATGCACAGCATGACGTTGCTGAAAAGGAAGCTTTGCCGTGCGGCCCGCAACAACGATATTTTTGATGGCACTTCGATGGGAAGACAGTGGTCATTAGTGCCGCCCCATGCACATGGCTGAAGAACCCTTGCATGCCCCTTCAGGAAGATTTGGAGGCCCGAGGAAGACAATGGAGAAAAAGGCTTGTACATGTACATAAGCCTTAATCGCCCGAACAAGCGGAAGCCGTTTGCTTTTACGCATACTACGGATCCGTCGGAGCCATCACTACTGAATCTGCACAACAACTTTGATACTCCTGGCTCGTCCAGCTGGGCCCGCTGGTGCACACTCTACATGCTAAGTATCTGAACTAGTAGATATCTTTCTGTGCACCCTTCTGAATGTCTAACCGACTTAACGCTGACTTATAATCATTGATACACTTCAGAAAGATATAATGCATGGTGCTGTGGTCGAAGCATCTTCAAGTTCGGCGATTGAATATTGAGTAACCGCCGGACGAGTTATCACCGTCAGCTTCCATTGATTCCATAACTCACCTCTGAGACTTTACATGCTTAGGATTAATGGGTGAAAACCGCATGCAATTGTCAAGTGGATACTATGGCGTCTCATTGAATGGTCATCTGATAGCCGTCCATGGGTATCGATTGGGTTTTGGACACCATGAAGGCACCTATGCCATGATCCTTCAAGACGTGTGCTTGGGATGTGCCCATGTGGCGCTGTTACTCTTTACATGCAGATAGATATAAGAGCGCGTAAATCGCGCTTTGTCTCATCATTCCTTCCTCAAGTTCTCTTTCTACTACCATGCGTAGCTTCTCTAGACTGCTCATTGCGGTACTCTCTTGTACTTTTAGTGCGCTCGCTGCACCGGAAGTTCAGCTTGGGAATACTACGGTAGTTGGAATGGATTACACCCTCACAGTGGGCGGCCTGTTTACCTCGAAGCAAGAGTTCTTTGGTGGGATTCCATATGCTGAACCACCTTTGGGGGATCTGCGTTTGAAACCTACGGTTCTCAAGACCAGTCTAGGCGGGGACACGTTCAATGCGAGCCAGTATGGTCCTTCTTGCCTGCAGCCACCGGTGAGTGAAGTGCCTGCTCCGACGTCGACAAGCTGTTGATTCCTGGTCCAGACTACCGACGATCCACCACTTGTGCTTGACGAAGACTGCCTCACAATTAATATAATAAGACCTGCAAATATCTCGGCAGATGCGAAACTGCCCGTGTTGTTTTGGTATGTCTATGATTAGCCGACGGGCAGATTGTTGACTTGTGTGAAACCTCAGGACGTATGGAGGTGGATTTCAGGCTGGCTCTACACCCATCTTCAATGCTAGTGCGATAGTTGCCTTGAGTGTATTCAGAGTGAGTACCTTGAATCCCGAGTCCCAGAATTGACTCACCTTGAGCCCAGGGCACCCCCGTGGTATATGTCAGTTTCAACTATCGCACTGGTCCTCTTGGTTTCCCGCAAGGAGCTGAAGCTGCACGTCGGGGTGCGCTGAATCTGGCACTTCACGATCAGCTAACTGCTTTGGAATGGGTTCAGCGTAATATCGGTATCTTTGGAGGGGACAAGACCAAGGTACGAGCCAAATCGTCTCTTCCATCTCCAATTCTGATCTATGGATAGGTGACTGTATTTGGCGAAAGTGCGGGATCAATCATGACTGCGGTACAATTCTTAAACCCCTCTTTCTCTAACTGGGCCAGAGCAGCTGTGAGTACAGAGATGAAGATATCTTGCGCTCTTGCTTGGAAAGTGACCAAAGAAAATAGATCTTCGAGTCTGGTCAGGCAGCTACTCCACATCTGTTGTCTGCTCAAGATCGTGAAAAGAGTTGGACAGACTTCGTCGGAGCTGTTCCGGGCTGTGCTTCCGTGGCAGGTTCCAACAATACGTTTGATTGCCTAAAGACCGCGAATACGTCTTCTATCCTGCAAGGTTTAGTCACCTCCATCGCAGAAGCCGATGAGTTGTTCGCCTGGGACCCTACTGTTGACGGAAACGGCGGTTTCATCCCAGATCTGCCATCCCGGTTGTTCGAGAATGGAACCTTTGCCAAATTGCCGTTCATTGCTGGTACGAATCTGGATGAAGGTCAGCGTGGGCAGGTACAATCGCGGGACACGCACTAATCGACCATGATAACAGGAACTGGATTTACCCCAGGGCCAGCATCTCCTACTTTCAATTACAGCACCGAGAACTTGCGTAACTACATCATCGCGAACTTGACTCCTCCGTATGTGAGTGAGGCGGAGGTAGAAAGTGCGGCAGATCGAATCCTTCAGCTCTATCCTGACGTCCCAGCACTGGGCTCACCTTTTAACACGGGGAACGAGACATTTGGTCGGCCTACAGGATACAAGAGGCTTGCTGCGATATGTGAGTCATGGTGGTGCAATAATTCTGGAGGAGAACGACTGACTGGATCGTGTATAGATGGCGACGTTGCATTCCAATCCCAAAGACGTCTCTGGCAACAGACGGCAGCCAATGCAGGAGTGAAAAGTTTTGGATACCTCTTCACCCAACCCAATGACATTATGCCCCAGCCTGAGCTTGGCGGTGAGTTCAGTCGCATGAAGTAAATTGCAGACTCTGAAGTTAGGAGCAGTGCCCCACGGCCTGGAGTTGTTCTTCGTCTATGGCGCTGTATTTGCATTAAATGTCTCTACCTCAGACGTTACGTTAAGCATAGCGATGATGGATTATTGGCTGTCATTCGCGACTAGCTTGGACCCGAACGACGGAAAAGGGTTTTCACGACCTACATGGCCTCAATATACCTCAGAAAATCAGGTACGTACCCGTCGTGAGTCCTCAGTACGAAGAATGACGACATTTGCCTTATGCAGGTCCTCTTGCAATTGAATGGCAGCAACATCACTACCATCCCAGATACTTTCAGGAAGGAGCAGATTGACTTTATTAACCAGAATCCAGTGACGTTTGCACACAAACGTTCTTTCCTGTAGATAGGTTTTTAGTCGTATATGTCTCATGTAGCTGGAAATCTCGAAGTAAGCCAATGCTTGCAAGAGATAAGTAAGCGAATTTATGCACCGTAATTTCATGGCTTCTGTTCTTTGTAACCACTCTAGTCGTCAATGATGATGGTCGAGGGAGGATTGTGGTGACAGTAGAATTCGCACGCGATTTGTCTCTTGTTCTGTCTCTCACCAGCATTCGACGGTATCAAACTTCTCGTAGATTGCTGAGCATTCATGAGGACCACAAACACTCTTTCGACCGCGTTATTCCGAAACTTGCTTCCCAAACTAGCAACGATCCCAAAATTCACACAAAATCCGAAGAAATCGTGCCCCAGGGAAAAACAAGCCATCTTGCAGGCGGTTCGCGCTTTTTATTCCTCCATGCAAGCAAATATCTCAATCTACCCATAGACCAACAAGTGCAAAGGAACATTCATGTAGGCCAAGGAGTTGACCAGGAGCTGGCTTGTTGATTGAGGACCATGACGATGCTGGTGACTTTGTGAGACGGTAGACCGCAAAAGGTGTGTTGGGCGTTTTATTGGACTTGGATTTGGACTGACGAAAATGTAGAGAGCAGCTAGCAAGTTTGTTTATGAGCAAGTTTGTTTATGAGCAAGTTCACTCAGGACTTGTTCTTCCCTTCACATCTCTCCTTGACGGCGTCGCAGCTGGTTCCTTCATATACACTCTAAACAATGCAGCCCGGTGCTCAACGTCTCAACGTCCTCGTTCTTATTTCGATTCTATGGAGCGACGTTGCGGAGGAAAGTCAAGTGCATTGGATTACTCCCTCGGCGGGAGACGTGTCCAGCCCTGGTGACAACATCAAAGGAGCATGGACTGTTGACAAGGCAGTAGTCTCACCATCATTCAAACTCTGTCAAGAGACCACATAGTCAAGTTTCAATACGCGAGATGTCAGCGATGGTTCAGGAGCAAGATGTGGGGCCAAGACCGCGACGGGATAGCGGTACATTGCCTACTCAATCTCGCTGTGAGTCATTCTTATCGTACTCTGTAGATTCTACGCTCACCCTCAATACTCTAGGACCGTGTCAAACACTACCTATGTGGAATCGTACTATCTACCAGCGACCGAAGATTTCGGGAACATTTATCGCTCGCCTTCATTCTCGCTATCACGTACGCATTGTTCATTGCTTCTTCGACAATGAAATTTACCCGTTGTTCATTAGCATCTGGCTCCGTACCAGAACCGGTGGCCAAAACTGCGATCTAGGCACACAAGCAAGATCGCAATTGCCCTTGTCGATCAATCCTAACACCAGCAGAGCCCTCTTGTCGCTGTTACTTCTCTCCAGACTCCCGGTGCTGTTGGCACGGAGATGACAGCAACGCAGCGTTCGTAGCCTCCTACCGCTGCGTTTGCTATTCCACTCTCAATTGCGCCTTCGTTCTCGGAAAGAAGCTATCAGCCATTGAACGATCCCATTGGCTATCCCAAACGCCTCCTCGTCTTTTACCCTCAACCAACCAAAAGGGTACTAGGAAACGTGAACGCACCACCTCAAGCGCACCCAAATCGTTTCTCAACGAACCCAGACACAAGAATCAATAATCTGTAATCGTTTTCGCAAAGTGGAATTACGGGCTATCATGGGGAGTGGCGGACGAAGGAAATGTACCCGTACGGAGACTAGCAGCTTTGGTACATGTTTACTGAGCTCTCCTGTGACGATGTGGATAAACCGAAGAGTCGCATTCGTCGGCTCTCCGACTGCATGCATCTTGGAGGCTCAGAGTGTTGGCCGCGGAGGATGTACCCGACGGAATGATTGAACGAGGTACGTACGCATGCTGTATTACCTTCTTCTCTAATATTCGACGTCCCAAGTAGAGAATACACTTGTATGATGTATCTCGTCACTCGGTTATCATCTCGAGGATGTTGTACATACCGCTTTCACGTGTGAGAAGGTTAAGGAAGAGGACTGGTAAATGGCATTGCTGTGTGAGCGTCGGCCTCCAGCAGCGGGCAGCTGCCCTTGTTTAATGGTGAAGATGCGAAGGATGTGGGTCGATTCGTCCAGACTTGGATTCGAGGTTTAGAGGCTGAAGGAGTTAGCTCAGGATATACATATATATTCCAGTACCGGCTAGATAAGGAACAACAGTCTACATAAGTACTACTTCCGCAGCTTGAGCACCATGTAACTTCCGGGCACGATAAATAAGGGTCAGGCATCCTACGGTAGTAAAAGGGGGTGGGGACGGGGCAAAGCACGCTCAATGAACTGAGTAATCTGAGGTTGAAACGAATGGTATGCTAGCAGAAGCGCCAATTGGGACAACTGGCTAATGTCCAGACTACGTCCCGTTTGCAAAAGCCGTTGAGATATCCATCTGGTGGTGTGTTCAAGTACGTTCATGAGGTTTCCTCGATCCATATCTAGAGATTGTGCGAAATATTAAATCAAAGACACAAACGATCGACTTGAACTCACTACTATTGAACTGAAATGTTGGAATATATGGAGGCGTACCGAAGACGTAGAACTGTGACGTGTTCAACTGATCACCGGAAATATTGTTGAACTGACCACCAGAAATCACAACCCCCGAGTTACGCGAAAACATTATTACGCCGCCTTGAGCGTCATCAGGATCATCGGGAATATAGTCATGTTCAGATTGATTGGCTTCACTGTGGCCGGCGTTACTGGGATTGTGGTCGATTTCGTTGTGGTTGGGGTTAGGTCCGGACATTGCACTGATTCTTTCAATATTGAATCTTTCTAGAAAATCATGCTAGAAGGTCATAATGGTATGTTAGCGTCTTAGAGGGGGTCCACAAAGTTTACACACCTTCGTCTGATTCCACACCCGCCTCCACACCTCCTCGAAAAACTCCTTCTGCACCTCTTTCAACAACACCGCCCACAACACCGGCTTCCGTATCTGTTTCCACGCCTCCTTCCGTACCTCCTGGAACACCTCCCACACCTGCTTCCATGCCGCCGCCAACACTTCCTTACACTCTCGCTTCTTCACCTGCATCTGCATCTGCACCTCCAACAACAATTCCTCCCGCACCTTCTTCAACAAATCGTCCCGCACCTCTCTCAACAAATCGTCCCACACCTTCACCCACCAAATCTGCACCTCCAACCGCTTCCCCTCCAACTCCTGCACTAGTCCCAGCGTCAGCTTCCGCACCTCCTCCCGCACTAATTCCAGCATCAGCTTCCACTTTGGCTTGCTCAAAGCTTT
Source organism: Paramarasmius palmivorus (assembly GCA_037176845.1). Classification (NCBI taxonomy): domain Eukaryota; kingdom Fungi; phylum Basidiomycota; class Agaricomycetes; order Agaricales; family Marasmiaceae; genus Paramarasmius; species Paramarasmius palmivorus. The sequence goes on along the minus strand of JAYKXP010000032.1, from coordinate 531,847 downwards.
CCGAGGCAACGAGTTGAAAATGGCTACGATACAGAACAAGGGCACGAAATGGAACCTTGGAGAGCCTTCAAATACGTCGAGAACATTCATGGATGTGAGAGGATGGTGCAAGTGAGGAAGAAACAATTGTTTTCCACGAGGCTGCTCATAGGGCACCTGCTCTCCATGAATATCAAAGCTCGAGGTGTTCATTCTGGGACGCTTGCTGCCAATAGCGGTGTTTTTGATATCCAAGTCGTCCCGCTTTCTTTTGGCGGGAATACCGTTATTACAATTTGCGTTGACGGTGGATCGAGAAGTAGAAGAACTTGGGAGTTCCTCGAGAATGGCCATCATGATGAAGATGGGAGGACGATGGAAGTGAGCAAGAAACAATTGTTCGCCACAAGTTCGCCACGGGGCTGCAGACAGGGCATTTAAATAGTAAATACCTCCACCGAGTGAGCGTTAGTACAGCCAACGAGCTATGAGTCCGGTCGAATGAGGGAACTGTAGTCAACAGAAATTCGTTGTTACAACCCCGAAATGAATTCTGCAGTGTTCGCATGAGTCATGAAGTCTCCGGACCAGTACCAGAGCTTAACATCTCGAAATGAGCCTGGAATGATAGGAATATTCGGTCAAAGTACGCACTTTATCTTGATTTATATGTCGCCATAATGGTGGGCGTTGAAACGTTGAAGAGCTGGAAGCAACACAAGCGCCGGCCCGGTATGCAGTGTTATCGTCTTGATTAACACGTTTGAACTACCTGCCTTTGGTACTGCCACCGTGAAGTGACTTAGACCCACTTTGATCATATCGGATGTCTTGGGCAGCCGTGGTCGGGGTACTGACCATACTCTCGAGCCACGGAACTCGGTCGTTCTTCCTCGTGCCGGTTTCCTTCCTTCCTTCCACAGACGTCAACTTAGCGCCGAGGATACACATATATGTCTAGTCGTCGTAGCATCACTCTGATTTACAGATTCAAAGTCTTGTATGTATACTACACGAACGAACGACTCACAAAAGAACTACTTTGAATACAGTTTTATCAAAAAGAAAATGTAATCTAAACTTCAGCATAGACCACGGGATAATCGATAATCAGCCATGAGGGCTCATTTGACGTTTTCAGTGGCTGTCACGAAAGGTAAGCGTCGAGTCTAGGAAAGAGCGGGATAGACAAACGGCCGAAAAGTGAGCTCTTGACTGCGACGGAAATTTTCCTGGACCTGATGATGACAAGCGAGACATCAGCGTTCAGCGGCGTATAAGTTTAGATCAACATGTCGAACGATTCCTCTATTTATGTAAGAAGACCTTAGAGTCGCTTGTGAAAGGGAGTGCCGTTATCTTACCGCCCAGCGTATCTCCACAGTCGTAGTACCTGGACCGTTGGAATGAGCCGAAAACCAAGCAGATGTTCAATCAAGTTACGCACCTCAACGGCCATGAAAGACGCTGGCAATGTCGACCTGATCTCCGGAGACACGTGAGATGCGAAAGAGGAACGAATTCTACAGACAAAAGAAACGTTTCATGTCCAAATGTATTGGAGCCTAACGCGTTGAAGTGAGTCTAGAATATAAAAACATTGAACCAATCCACGCACCCTACATGTTCCGTGAGTATGGTGAACATCAAAGAACCCAGACCGCACCGAGATAGGCAAATGCACCACTACGAAATCGAAGGAATGAGTTTCATGACCATTCGAGAGGCCGGGCTATATTTGCAGACAGGGCTATCATTGAAGTTAGTAATACGTGCACCGGACCAGACTCCCTCGCTTCCGTAACCGTATCTGTTGGAGTTTGAGACGTTGCTATCAACGTATCAGAAGACAAGCTCGTGGAAATATATGTACCCTACGGACCTGGTGGCCGACCACCGTAAGTTACAAACGTTCACGTCATTCAGATTTCACCAACGATATTGCATGTCGAAGGCTTCCCCATCGCCGGAAGCGAAATGAGAGTGGAATAGACACACGGCCGAAAAGTGCACCCCGAACCCGCGAGTTTGATGGAAATTCTTCTAAACCCAAACCTGATAGCGACGAACGGCGGTCTCGTTGGTTTGGGTCGACATACTGACCTATATATGGAACCAGGTCGCTGGGACGAGCGAAGTAGATAACGGGCGTGCACCTAGCGCGAGCTTAGCTTGACTGTGACGGAAATCCTCCTGAACCTAATGATGACGAGTGAGACGTCCGCGTCGGTGTGGTATAGGCTTGGAACAACGTACCCTATGGCCCTATTTGAGAAGACCTTGTAGTGGCTTTTGAAAGGGAGCGCCGTTGTCTTACCACCCACTGGAAACAATAGCGCAAGATGTGTACCATTCCCAAAGCAAAGACGGTATGTGATTACAGCCAAGCGCATGTGATACCTAGATCGTGGAAATGAGACAGAAAATGAGCAGGTATTCAGTCAAATTACACACCTTAACTGCCATGATTGGGGCTGGGAATGTCGACCTGATATCCAGAGACGATAGCCCTGGAGTTGCGTATCGTGACCACTTTCAGGAGAGAATTGCGTCAAGCAGGAGAGCCAATGACATTGACATTGTACAGCGCTACCTGAGGATAGATGCCTGCAGACAAAGCATTCGTTTCACGATACAAGCCTAACGCGTCAAAGTGAGTCCAGAAACATGAAAATATACAGTCAAGGTACGCACCTAAACGCAGATGGTCGACCAGAGCGCCGCGAGATAAGCAACCTTCCTCGCCATGACTACCACGATGACAGCAACATCATCAAGACACCGGCTCCCGAGCTATGGATCTACTTGAGGTGTGTCCAGGTCGTTTGAAAGTCGAGAAAAGGAGCGAAATAGACAATTGCATCAAATAGGTCCATTCATATAGACTATATAAATGAAGAATCGATTGTACTGCCCAGAGACTGCTTCTCGTGAGAGGTCAGACTGCAATCCAACACGTCGAGACGCACTCGCGGCTTTGAGGGTCGGTACCTAGACCATTAGAGTGAGCCAAAAACGCCAGAATGTTCAGTCGAGTTACGCACCATAAGTTACGAGATCCCCTCGTATACGTTCCCAAATGAGTTGAAATTGTGGACAACGCACGAGGAGGAGTCTAAGACCACCAATTCGAAGATGATAGAGCCTTGAGTCTAAGGTTATAGTGGAGCAATCTGAGGTTCGTCCAACTGGCTAACGTTCAATTAGGCGAACCGGTATATTCATCTCGTGGTAGTTTTGTGTAGAGTCGTGATGCTCAGTGCCGCCCCTGAAAGTAGATAGCGAATGAAGTTGTATTGTTCAAAAGGCTGGTAGATAAAGCATTCGTGACAGAAGGATTCGTTTATATCCGAAAGACGACGAAGATACTGGAGCCTAACGCGCTGAAGTGAGCCCGGAAATATGAGAATATCCAGTCAATTTACGCACCATATTCCCAGTCTTGAAGTTGTTATTGTCGATGGTGGTCGACATCAAAGAGCGAGCCCAGACCGCGAGAACGAAATCGAACCGCCGCGTCTCCCTCACCGTGACCACCACCACGATGCCAGCAACACACATAGTCTCCATAACTCCCCAAAACCCCATCTACACCGCCAACTGAAAATGCAAATACTACGAATTCGGCAACGTCTTCAAAAAATTCTATGTAAACTAGGTCGACGACCCGACGAATGGGTGCCCACTTCCGCTTCCCCTTGACGCCGCCTCTTCCTCCCAATGTTCCCTCATATCAGCTGCCAATACCTCTTTCTTCACGAACAGGGAACGCAAATGAATCTTTTCTAGTACCATATCCACACTAGCTCCGAATCAACGAAATAGAGCTAGAAGAATGACGTCCAGCACCATCAAAAACCGGCACATTCGATCTCATCCATAATCCATAATCGTTTCGGAAAGCGGAATATCGTAGGGGAGTATAGCTGATGAAGAAATCGTACTCGTGAAGCTTTTCTGTGTCTTGCAGCCTCAGGAGTCAGAGTGTTGGCCGTGGAAGATGGTATACCCGGTGGAATGAAGTGATGAGGTACATATGCTCATCTTCTCTGGTATTCGACGTCTAACGGCCCAATTAGTACACATGATGTATCTCGTCACTCGCTTCTGCTGGGGCAAGTTCAAGGTGGCTATCACCTCGAGGATGTCCTATACCGTGTTTACGCACGATATAAGCTGAGAAGAGTAGACAACCTCCAGCATGGCGGAGGACTGGCGAATGGTTTTACTGTGTGGGCGTCTACTACCAGCGACACGCAGATGGCAAAAGTGATGCGGGATGTGAGTTAAATCGTCAGGCGAACGCCTCGGACTTGGCTGGCTGAGGTACCAGTCGCAGATGTACTTTATATTCAGGTCTAAAATCACATCCGGCAAATATCTGATGGCATCTACTTGGTTCGTAAGTTTGTTATACAACATTGTCCATCCCGGGCGATGATAAATAGCAAATAAAGAGATTCAGGTATCCTGCAGTAGTAAAAGAGGCTGAGCTTCGGGCTGAGGCAAAGCACCCTCGATGAACTGAGTAATCTGAGGCTGAAACGAATAATAGATAAGCAGCAGCGCCAATTGGGACAACTTGCTAACGTCCAGATCAGATCCCATTTGCAAAAGCCGTTGAGATATCCATATGAGGGAGTGTTTGAGTGTCCTCATGACATTCCCTCGATCCATATCTAGAGGTTGTCCAAGTAAGCAAAAAAACCTCACAAATGAGTGACTCACTATCGTTGAACTGGAATATTGGTATGGATTGGGGAGCGCTGTAGGCATAAAACTGGGAACCAGCACTGGCAATGTTGACCTGATCCCCAGAAACGTTGTTGAACTGCCCACCAGAGACAGAAAGCCTGGAGTTGCGCGAAAACATTGTTCCACTATCTTGGGCGTCATCAGAAGCGTAGTCGTGGTCATGGTAGCTTTCACTGTGAGGGTGATTGTATTCATGTTCAACTTGTTTGAATTCACTGTGGCCGTCGTTGTTAGGATCGTGGCCAATTTTGTTCACTCCCAAACGCTAGAAAACCATGATCAATCATCATCTCAGAGAGGGTCTACTGAATAAACTAACACACCTTCTGCACCTCCTGATACACCTTCTGATACACCTCCTGATACATCTTCTGATACACCTCCTCCTGATACAAATCCTTCCGCAACAGCACCAGCAACAGCACCAGCCCTAGCACCTCATCCAGTACCTCCTCCAGTACCTCCTCCAGCACCCGCTGCCCCTGCACCCACTGCCCCAGCACCTGCCGCAGCTCCTCCTTCAGCCCCTGCGCCCGTGCCTGTGCCTGCAGCTGGCACATGTACTGCATCTGGCACAGGTGCTGCAGTGCCAGCCCCATCCCCTGCTTCTGCACCAACCCCTGCTTCTGCACCAACCCCTGCTTCTGCACCTGCTCCAGCACCTGCTTCACCAGCACCTGCTCCTGCTCCAGCACCTGCTCCAGCACCAGCTTCCCCTCCAGGTCCAACCTCTTTCGCAAAGAATTCACAAATCCTTTGGGAACATCTACAGTGGAGGGCACATCTGCGAGATGGGTCCCTTGGGTAGAAGAGCCTGAACGTTCTTTGACAACGTCCATGGATGAGAGGATGGTGGAAGTAGGGAAGAAACAGCTGTTCGCACTTGAATGCCACTGTGGCTGTGGCAGGCTGTGAACGTGTGAACGCCATGAGAATGTAGCATGGACAAGTGGGCGTCTACTAGTAGGTCAACAATCGTACGCGGCTACGATTATTACACTGTCAGCACGAGGTAGTTCTGTCTTTCCTACACTGTCGTATGAAAGTCGGAAGGGAATCGGGATAGTCACTTGTTCCCCGGAGTGACATGAAAATTTCGCCGACAATGGGTACCGCATCTACAACCATTAAAATGATGCAAAAATAAGTAAATATTCAGTTCAGTTAAGACTCGAGTTAGTACGCACCCTATACCCATACCCAGTCCTTGATGGTGGTGGTCGACGTAAAAGAGCCGGAACCACGAAAGAGCCGGAACCACGATAAAAACAACCCAAGTGCCGGGAACGGCGTATTCCCTGAGACACTTCGAAGAGCTAGAACCAGTCATCGATCATCGCGACATGCATCGGATAGGGTATAGGAGAAGAATTAACCGCATTGGTCAAAAAAAATTTTTTCTTTTTTCAGCCTAACGCGTTCGCGAGATGGGCCTGGAATCATAGGTTAAGGAATATTACGCACCGTACTGCGATGAAAGATGTACTTCTTGACGTTGGCCTGATCTCCGAAGGTTCTAGGAACCAAGAAGATGATGCGAAAGACGAGTGAACGTCGTGCGTAGCTTCAAGGTAACGAACCGTGCCTAATGTGACAAAATGAGCCTGGAATGATAGGAATGTACAGTAAAGTTACGCACCCTATAGCCATATGCAGTCCGAGGTCAATGTGTCTCGGATGATGGTGGTGGTGGTCGACGTAAAGGAGCCGAGCGCCGAGACCACGATGAAAGCAACCGAACCGCCGGCGTATTCCCACTTTGGCGACAGTTCAACGTTCGAAGAGCTAACGAGAACCAGAGATCGCGATAACCTCGAAAAGAATTCTGCAGGGTTCGTGACCATGATGTCCACGAACAAGTACGAGAGCCTAACGAGCCTAAACGAGCCTGGAATGATAGGAATATTCAGTCAAATTACGCACCCTATATCCCCTTAACCTTTAAGCTTGAGTCAGATTCATGATGGTGGTCGACGTCAAAAGAGCTGGGTCTCCCAGTTCTGTTAGCCGCTCCTGCTCTCGTCGTAGCACCAGCCGAAGCCACGGTATAAGGAACCCAAGCGCCAGCGTTCCCTGACACTACGAAAGACGAATGAACTTGGTGTTTCTTCATGATAGCCTAGCTTCAAATATGTAATGGCCAGAACCTAGAGCGTCAAAATGAGCCTGCAATCAGTCAAATTACGCACCCTAGACCCAAACACAGAGCTGAGCTTGATATGATGGTGGTGGTCGCTGATGTCAAAAAGCCGGAAATAATACAAGCTATGGATGTAGTATTTGAAGAGGTCATCTAGGAGGTTTCAGTATCGTACCTAGACCGCTAGAAGCCCAAGATAGGTACGCACCAAAAGCAACGAAATCACCTTGTTCGCAAACGAGCTTGAGGGACTTTGTACGGTGTTTCCGAGTGAGATGGAATCGTGGACAAGTCTATAGACTCGACACCAGGCGCTTTGCACGGTGATGGGGCCCTACCCTTCGTTCAAACTCTGCCGCAGCGAGTGGTTCGAGTCTAACAAGTCTAGGACCACCGAGGATCACGGAGCCTGGAGTCCGAGATAACAGGTCATAGTGAAGCAATCTGAGGTTCGTCCAGCTGGCGAACGTTCAATGAGGCAAGCCATCTCGTGGTAGTTTTGTGTAGAGTCGTAATGCCCAGTGCAGAGCATTAGAGAGTTTGCGCACGTGCTGGATTTGCCATATGCAGCTTTTTTGCCATGTGCAAAGCCGCACGGCTCCACAACGCTTTCAAGGCTCCGAGCGCCCGAGTACCCACCGAATATATCAGATTTTCTCGCTATTTTTCTGTGTATGATACACTTATCAGACTCAAGGCTCATGAGAGGGTTATGACAATGACGAGGAATCGTGATTTCACGTATCCTGAGTATCCTGCACTAAACTACACTAACAACGACAGCGTGATGAGAAATGCTCATACAGGTGATATTTGTTCGCTGAAATCGCGTGAACATTGAAAATATAGCCATAAGTATACCTGAGTAGCCATGCTACCTCAGTACTACGAAGAGTGTTGCCCCAGACTGTTCTTCAAAGGTGTTGTGAACAGGAAATGCGATGAGGGTGGTATTGTAGTGACATTCGGTCTTCGACAAAGTATCTTGTTGATGTCAACAGATTCCTGCTTATGCTGGGCAGTATCTGAGGGAGTTCGGCGCAAGAAACGACGACGTACCAAAAGTGTTACATTCAACCCTGATTCAACCTGTCTCATTACCTCAACGACTTCCCTGTGCGGTAACCATCATTGAGAGTTCTCTTGTGCCCATTACAGCGATTAGGAGCCCAGAAAACAGATTAACGACGAGTATTGACCGAAAAGTCTTGAGAGCAGGAGCTGCACGGAGAGCTGTTTGTGGAGTCGTGCGGCTTTGCACATGACAAAAAAGCTGCATATGGCAAATCCAGCACGTGCGCAAACTCTCTATTGGCAAAAGATGAAAGAAGTTGTATTGTCCAGAGGCTACGGTTCGTGACAAAAGCATTCGTTTACGACAAAGGTACCATAGCCTAAAGCGTTGAAATGAGTCCAGAAACATGGAAATATTCAGTAAATCTACGCACCATATGTCGCCATGATAGTGGTCAACAATCAAAGAGCCCAGACCGCCGCCGCCGCGTCTCTCCCTGACCGCGACCACCACGATGCCAGCAACACACATCGTCTCCATAGCCCCCCAAATCCCCATCTACACCGTCAACCGAAAAGGCAAACATGAACCCGTCAACATCCTCAAAGAAGACGGTGAAAGAGTCTACGTAAACTATATCAACCTCGAAAAGCGGCTGGATGAATGGGTTCCTTTGGGTGCTTTGATACCCATCCCTGCACCTACACCAAACCAAGACGCCTCTTCCTCCTCCACTCAAGACCCTTCGAATTCCCAAAACTCCACCGCCACGAACCAAGCAGGATCCAAGAAACGTAAACGCACACCATCTACATCCGCACCATCCACACCCACACCCGTACCCGAATCCCTTCCCAACCCCCAACCCACGCAGGAAATAGAAATGACAGAAGAAGACTACGACATCCAACACCACCAAAAACAAATCGGTGCCGTCCGTAATTTCGATCGAGTGCATTTCGGGAAATGGAATATACGGACGTGGTATTACTCTCCGTACCCTTTCTCTGAGAACGAGGAGCCTGATGGGCCTACGCGCCCAGTGGTAGTGGTGCTGGGGGAGGAGGAAGTGGTGGAGGAGGGGGTGCGTTGGGTGGAGCTGGGGTGAGAGTAGCTGGTCCGACAGGAAATAGGAAACATGCACGGACGTCGGATTTGTTAGCTGGTGGATTGGGGAGAGTGGTTAAAGAGGGAGAGAAGAGTATTTTGTGGGTTTGTGAGATGTGTTTTAAGTATATGATTGATGGGATTAGTTGGGAGGGGACATAAGGTGCTTTTCTTTCTTCTTGAGCGGTGTAGGTGTGGCTGACCGTGCATGTAGAAAAGTCTGTCAAGTTAAACATCCACCTGGGAGAAAGGTTTATCAAAGGGGTGCACATACGATTTGGGAGGTGGATGGTGCGAAGGAAAAGGTGTGCTCTCCCCTTGCACTCGGTTTTTTTTTGAGTGGCGACTAACGCCTCGCCAGCTATACTGCCAAAATCTATCTCTATTCGGAAAACTATTCATCGATATCAAAACGCTCTTCTTTGATCTTGACAATTGTACGCCTCTTCCCATCCCTTCCCTACTAACACTAACACGCGCACATAGTCCTATTCTACATCCTCACAGACGCTTCAGCCGGAAAAAGATCACATGATGGGGTATTTCTGCAAGGTGCCTTCCTCGTCATTCTTGTTGGAACGCAGAGCTGATGTGAGAACAGGAAAAAGTATCGTTCGACGGCTACAATCTGGCGTGTATTACCACGCTACCGCCGTATCAGAAGCAGGGGTTTGGGATGTTGATGATTGAGTTTAGTGAGTGGCTTTCCTATTCGTATCGGGTTTGTTGGCTTTCCTTCGCCTTTGCTGGGTATTATACTCGTGGTTATATCTCCCTTCATTGCCTTCATTCTTCGTTGACGTCTCTCTCTCTTGCTCGTTTCATCGGCTCTCTTTTTCCTTTCTCGCTTCCTTGCTCTTTCCGCTTTCAACTCTTCCTCGGTTCTAGTTCTTCTCCTCATCTCTTCGTTGCTGGTGGAGTGACCACTTCACCGAGGGATACCACCTCTTCTCTTTCGTCCGCTCCGTTCCTCTCTCGCTGGCACGTTCTTCGTGTTCATCCTTTTCCTTGAGCCAGAGGTCAATTGTGTTTCCATGGCTCTCCGTCCTTTGCCTTCTTCATACGACTCTTTGACGGCACGCCTGCTTCGTTCGTTGGGGGTTGGATGCTGTCCAATAGACGTACTTCTCACTTTGTATTTCTCTCTTGCCTGTATGTTCACTGACGCATGCTTCCTCTCGTTGATTCTTTCCGTTCTGTTGCTCTTCAATCGAGGTGTTCCTTCCGTCTCGTCACCTTGCTTGCCTTCTCCGCTCCGTTTTTCCTTCGTCGCTGGTTCTCAGTCCTTCGTTTACACTTCATCGAGGTTGAACTGCCGCACGCCGCCTCTCCATTCCTCGTTCTTCGTTTCTATCCCTTTTCGTCGTGTTCGGTTCGTCTCCAGCTAGAGGTCGATTTGGCTTCTCGTTCCATGTTTCATGCCTGGTGGTTATATCTCCCTTCGTCGCTCGCCTACTTCAGACTCTTCGACGGCACACTGTTTCGTTCATTTCGTTGGGGGTTGGATACTGCCTTCCCTATATCTTCCTCTTTGTCTTCACTGTCGTTCTTGCTTCGTCGTTTGCTTTCCGCTACCTTTGCCTGCTCCAGATGCCGGTTTCTAGGCAGAGCCCGTTTTCTTTTCTGGCACTCCATTTCGCTCCTCGGCTCAGTTTGTTTCTAGTTCTTCGGAAGACGTTACACGCTTTTCTTTACCTCTTTCTCTGGGTATGATCTGGGCTCTTCTTGGTCTGGTTCTTCGGGAACACCTGCTTGCGTTGTGATCGTATGCTGCCTCTTCTTCATTCTCCATTCCTCTTTTACCTGCATCTTCGTTCTCTGAGGTCTTCCTTCAATTGTTGGCTTTTCGTGTTCGTGTTTGGTGGAGAGGAGATATCTCGCTCTTTCTCCGTTCTTCGCCTTTTTCAGACGATGGCACGCTGCTTCATTCATTGGGGGTTGGATGCCGCCTACATCTCCCCTTGCTCTTCACGTGCTTGCATGCTTTTCTCCTGTTGATTCTTCTCGGGGCATTTCCTTCCATCCGTTCTTATTTGTACTTCTTGTGTGTCTTCTCTGCTTTCCTGTACCTTTTCGTTCTGTTTCCGCTATCCTTCACGCTTGTAGTTGCTAGATGTCGTTTTTCTTTCGTTTGTAGTTCTCGTGTTTTTGGGCTCCTTAGCTCTTTACGCTTGACTAAGAAAGCTGACCTATACCCCCTACATTTACAGGCTACGAACTATCCCGTCGTTCCGGAACCATCGGTACACCCGAACGTCCGCTCTCAGATCTAGGTCTCAGAAGTTACCTAGCGTATTGGGTGGCTACACTCGTTCGATTCTTCCGGTACGTTCACATCCACGCTCCGGTATTCTCATTCTCGTGCTCACACGGCCGACAGAAAACTCCTAACAGTCCTCCCCCAAGGGACATCCCAAATCCAAACCACCGGTTCACCTCCCGACTTCAGCGGCCGCATGCTCGGTAACGGCGCCAGCGAAGGACGAGAAGACTCGATATCTGATTCACTTTCACCTACATCCTCCGCCTCCTCCCAAAACACCGCCAACCCCAACGCATCCAAAAAGAAGAAAAAACATAAAGGCTGGGACGGCGAGCTTCCCATCACATACCCTTCCCATCCCCACTCTCCCTCACACCCCTCTTACCCCCACCACCCTTCTTCCCCACACGCCACCGCCGAAGCAGATATGATCCACATACCCCCTAGCCTATCTGCACAAAAGACGTTTGTGGTTAATGGGAACGAAGACGGGTCGGCTGTGATGAATGTTTGTGTGAGGTGTACACTTGAGGATGTGGGGAAGGCTACGGGGTTGAGGGTTGAGGATGCGGCGTTTGCGCTTGGGGAGATGGGGTTGTTGAGAAGGTGGGGGGCGGCTGGTTCGGGGTCGGGGTCGAGTTCGGGGGTAAATAGTGGGGGACAAGGGGTAGGTGCTGGGTTGGAAGGCTACGAGATTGTGGTTACGAGAGAAAGAGTAGAACAGATTGCGGCGGAGAGGAATGTGAAGCATCCGTGTATTTTGATGAAACATGTGTTGCTTTAGCTTACGTTTATGGGTTTTGGCTTTTTGTTGGTATGGTACTGTGTATAGTTATGTTTCTTGTTCGTGTAGTATACGTGATTTGTGATTTGGATTTTGTGGTGCTACGACTACTTAGATCGAGAATTCGACATTTGTAGCTCGCGAACACGCCTGGCGCTTGGGTTGCTTTTTTTTGACGTCGACCACCACCATCATAGACATATCGAACCGTGTTTGGGTATAGGGTGCGTATGAATCTGAGTTTCGACTCTTTTGGGTCATTTCAACGGCTGTAGATGCTTGGCCAGACCGTCAGACTGGCTATGACGGCGGAATTTTCATGTCTTCCAACTTTTTTGTTCTACGCGTAAGTACCTGCTATTATGAAGATAGTTGTTACCGCGTAGCTGAAGGTTAGAGCAGCTGGGAGTCCAACCTCGGCAGCGACCACTATTAGGACCATTCTAGTTGACCTAGACGCCTACTTGTGCATGGCGTTCACAGTCTGTCAGACTCGGACTCAGTGCACAGTGGCGTACCCTGTGATCAGTCTCGTGAACAGCGGTTTCTTCCTCACTTCCACTATCCTCTCACTTCCATGAACGTTCTCAACGAACTTTCAAGCACTTCCCCTCTCGAACGGTCCTATCTCTCAGATGTGCCCGTTACCTTAGCCCTTCTCAAGTCGTCGAATTCCTCGTGGGAGCGAGAGTACAAGCAGCTGTTGAAGCAGATGCGGGAGGTGCAGAATCGGGTGCAGCAGGAGGTGCAGCAGGAGTTGCGGAAGGAGCTGCAGAAGCCGGTGCAGAAGGAGATACGGGAGGAGGGAGCACTAGTAGAGCAGCTCCGTCTGCAAGTGCGGCTGGTGCATCAGTTTATTTGGTGGTGGAAACTCTGAGACGCTGATTGACCATGGTTTTCTAGCGTGAGGTTACAAAAAGACTTAGTGCAATGTACATGATCAGGCGCAACCACGACAGTGACAGGATCAGCCACAATACCAGCAACGACGGCCACAGTGAAGCCAATCGATTTGAACACGAGTACAACCACGCTCTTGATGACGCTCGGGACGATGGAGCAATGTTTTCGCGTAACTCCGGGTTGTCTGTCTCTGGTGGGCAGTTCAATAACGTTTCTGGGGATCAGGTGGTCAACATGGCCAGTGCTAATTCCCAATTCTACATCCTTGATCTCCCTCAATCTATACTAACATTCCGTTTCAATGATAGTGAGTCAGTTGTTTGTGAAGTCGATTTTTTTCCTCACACGAGCAACCTCTAGATATGGATCGAGGGAATGTTATGAGGATACTCGAACACACCCTCATGTGGATATCTCAACGGCTCTTACAGTTGGGTTCTGACCTGGACGTTAGCCAGTTGTCCCAATTGGCGCTCCTGCTTGTCTATTATTCATTTCAACCTCAGATTACTCAGTTCATTGAGGGTGCTTTGCCCCAGCCCCAGCCCCCGCCTCTTCTTCTACGTTAGTATACCCGAACCTCTTTATTTATTATTTATCATCGCCGAGGATGGCCAATGTTGTTGTATAACAAACCTACGAACCACGTAGAACTACCAGTAATACGATCGTCAAGCTGTCTGTTATTCTCCGAATTGGGTTGATATAGGACCATTTGGACCTGAATACAGGGTACATCTGCAACTGATACCTCAGCCAATCAAGTCCGAACGTTCGCCGAATGGCTCAACCCACATCTGTCGCATTTTCACCCCTCGGAGATACAGCGCTCTTCGTAGTATGGTACCATATGAAAAGGCCGTTACAGTTACACGCCTTTCTACATGTACAACATACACCGATATCGGCGAAAGCGTCGATGATGTATTTTGAGTATGAGTACGGCAAAAGCACCGTAAGAGTACAAGCAAGGTACAGTTACATCCTGTATCTTGCGTCAAGCGGCAACGGTCATGAACAACATCGCAACTGATTCCAACCGCTTCTGCAGAGTTTGCACATCCGACCCTTTGCTCGCCAGGATAGAAATATCCGAGTCATCTGCATCCTTCGCTGCTGACGTATGCAAAACTTGAGCATATGTAGCTTGGTACTGCGATAACAGAAAGGTGTTAGTTACATGTATAACCACGATGTTGTACTATGTACGTACCTCGTCAACCGACTCCCGGGCCGGGTTCTTCATATTCTCAAGCCAGAGTTTTAGGAAGTCAAAGAACGGGTAGAGTGTCTCTGGCGCGGTGAACACGTCACGAAGATCATGTACGCCCTTTGCTTGAGAAAACGTCTTGCCCAAGTCTCCCAATCCCAACGCTCGCGCGCAAAGACTTCAAGAAGACGATTCAATACACATTTTAAATTCAGAAGTCCAGAAACTGGAACGTACTTTCACCGTTCTCCGTGTCCAAGGTTCCTATTGCCGAATTCGAGACGATGTGGCAGCACGCAGCAGGGACCCAACCAACATCCAGAGACTGCTTCACCATGTTGAACAGATCGTTGTTCCGTTCGCATGACATCATGTCGTATGCCCTGGACAAGGCGCCGCGGAAACCGTCACGAAGAAGAGCCTGGAAGTGTAATCGTGTTGAGCAATGAGGTTAACTATACAGATGTAAGGTTGAGGCACCTTTTTCTTTGCCCCTTCCGAACCAATGACAGTTTCAAAGGTGTCATCGATCATACCGCGCAGAGTATCATACGAGTACAAGGACTCGGGAGTAGAAAGTGGTACATTCCTTTTGTTGCATCGAACTATGAAGCTGGGGTTAGTGGTCTATACATGACGGTGCAGTCGGCGTAGATGACTTACAACGACGCGAAAAAATCCAACGATGAACCTTCCCAAGCCATAAATTTCTTCATCCGAGTCGAGGTTTCCCAAACGGCCGAGTATCTCAACGGGTTCGCTTCCAAGAATGGATTTATCGTACGAGGAATGAGGGTTTTATAGGGACGTGAAGAACTCCATTGAGCTTGGATTTGATAGTCTTTGAAACACTGTGGGTTGCGTGTTGGAGAGGTATGACTCGAGGATCCTTGATATTGGATACCAGGGAATCTTGCGAAAATTCTTCTGGCGCCAGAGTCAACGCAGCGTGGAAGGTTTCTACCATCAACAGATCTCTCATATCCCCCGAAAGCACGACGCTCGGAATACCATGACTCCTCATCTTCGGAGAAGGGTTACGGCGGGATTTGTTTTTGGTGGATGTCTTCTTCAGTCCTATTTCCTGCGTTTAGGTTACCTGAACGCAGGAAAGAATTAGGTTTGGGGTTGGGGAAAGGATTCGGGTGCAGGTGTAGATGTGGCGGATGTAGAGGGGGGTGCTTTTACTTTTCCTGCCCGTACGCGTGGTGTTGGTCGTATTATGTGTGGCGGAGCGAGAAGAGGAGGAAACGGTGGATGAGGCGTTGGGAACAGAGATGGGTATCAAAGCACCCGAAGTAACCCATTCATCCAGCCGTTTTTCGAGGGACTCTTCAGTCTTTGTTGACGGGTTCCTGTCTGCCCTTTCGGTTGACGGTGTAGATGGGGATTTGGGGTGTGATGGAGATGTGTGTTGCTGGCATCGTGGTGTCAGGTGGTGGTCGCGGTGAGGAAGAGACGCCGCGGCTGGGTTCGTTGTTTGACGTCGACTATCATGGCGACATATTAATATCAAGACTAGGAATATGGCATTGGTGCGTAAATTGGCTGGATATTTTTCGTTTCGTTGGACTCACTTCATCGCGTTAGGCTCTAGTACTGTTGTCATGAAACAAATATTTTACGAACGCTTTGCAAACGCTTTGTCTGCAGATCAGAATGCAATTTCACTCGTTTTTCGTATCACCTACTCTCAGAGCTGGGGAATATACGTTCTGTCCCGCACCGTGACGCTTGTACAATTCTCGGCCATGACATTCACGCAATTGTCTCTGGAGATCAAGTTGAGTCTTGACATTGCCAGTCCCGGTTACGTCTTTCATAACATTCAAGGTACGTAACTTGACTGGCCATCTGTTCGTTCTTTGGCTCACTCAAGCAGTCTAGGTACTGCGATTATCGAGATGCGTTGGGCTGTAGCCACGATACTGCGTTCATACCGTCTTCGGGAATCCCACTTCATCAGGTTGAGAATTCTTTCGAGCTCACTCCCTCGACCATCATCATTGACGACTAGAGTGGTTACAAAGAACAGAAGCCATGAAATTACGGTGCATAAATTCGCTTACTTATCTCTTGCAAGCGTTGGCTTACTTCGAGATTTCAGCTACATGAGACATATACGACTAAAGCCTATCTACAGGAAGGAACGTCTGTGTGCAAACGTCACTGGATTCTGGTTAATAAAGTCAATCTGTTCCTTCCTGAAAGTATCTGGGATGGCAGTGATGTTGTTGCCATTCAATTGCAGGAGGACCTGCAAAGGTTAAACATCATCATTCTTCGTACTGAGGACTCACGACAGGTACATACCTGATGTTCTGAGGTATATTGAGGCCATGTAGGTCGTGGAAAACCTTTTCCATCGTTCGGATTCAAGCTAGTCGCGAATGACAGCCAATAATCCATCATTGCTATGCTTAGCTTGATCGCAGAGATCCCAAATGGAAATGCACCGCCATAGACGAAAAGCAGCTCCAAGCCATGGGGCACTACTCCTAACTTCAGAGTTTGCAATTTACTTCATGCCACTGTACTCACCGCCAAGGACAGGCTGGGGGATGATGTCATTGGGTTGGGTGAAGAGGTATCCAAAACTTTTCACTCCCGCGTTGGCTGCCGTCTGTTGCCAGAGACGTCTTTGGGATTGAAATGCGACGTCACCGTCTATACACGATTCAGTCAGTCGTTCTCCTCTAGAATGATTGCACCACGACTCACATATCGCTGCAAGCCTCTTGTATCCTGTAGGGAGACCAAATGTCTCGTTCCCCGTGTTAAAAGGTGAGCCCAATGCTGGGACATCAGGATAGAGCTGAAGGATTCGATCTGCCGCTTTTTTTAGCTCCGCCTCACTCACATACGGAGGAGTCAAGTTTGCGATGATGTAGTTACGCAAGTTCTCGGTGCTGTAATTGAAAGTAGGAGATGCTGGCCCTGGGGTAAAAAAAGTTCCTGTCATCGTGGGTGATTAGTGCGTGTCCCTCGATTGTATCTGCCTATCCTGACCTTCGTCCAGATTTGTACCAGCAATGAACGGTAATTTGGCAAAGGTTCCATTCTCGAACAACCGGGATGGCAGATCCGGGATGAATCCGCCGTCTCCATCAACGGTAGGGTCCCAGGCGAACAACTCATCGGCTTCTGCGATAGAGGCGACTAACCCTTGCTGAATAGCAGACGCATTCGCGGCCTTTAGGCAATCGAAGGTATTGTTGGAACCTGCCACGGAAGCACAGCCCGGAACAGCTCCGACGAAATCTGCCCAACTCTTTTCGCGATCTTGAGCAGGCAACAGATGTGGAGTAGCTGCCTGACCAGACTCGAATATCTATTTTCTTTGGTCACTTTCCAAGCAAGAGCGCAAGATGTTTTCATCTCTATACTCACAGCTGCTCTGGCCCATTTAGAGAAGGACGGGTTCAAGAATTGTACCGCGGTCATGATTGATCCCGCACTTTCGCCAAATACGGTCACCTATCCATAGATTAGATTTGGAGATGGAAGAGACAATTCGGCTTGTACCTTGGTCTTATCCCCTCCAAAGATACCGATATTACGCTGAACCCATTCCAAAGCAGTTAGCTGATCGTGAAGTGCCAGATTCAGCGCGCCCCGACGTGCAGCTTCAGCTCCTTGCGGGAAACCCAGAGGGCCAAGACGATAATTGAAATTAACATATATCACGGGGGTTTTCTGGGCTGAAGGTGAGTCAATTCTGGGAGTCGGGATTGAAGGTACTCACTCTGAATTCACTCAAGGCAACTATCGCACTAGCATTGAAGATTGGTGTAGAGCCACCCTGAAATCCACCTCCATACGTCCTGCGAGGTTACACACAAGTAAACAACGCGCCCCGTCGGCTAATCATAGACGTACCAAAACAACACGGGGAGTTTCGCATCTGCCGAGATATTTGCAGGCCTTAGTATATTAATTCTGAGGCAGTCTTCGTCAAGTGAATCTTGTGGATCGTTGGCAGTCTGGACCAGAAATCAACACTTTGTCGATGTCGGGGTAGGCACTTCACTCACCGGTGGCTGCAAGCAAGAAGGACCATACTGGCTCGCATTGAACGTGTCCCCGCCTGGACTGGTCTTGAGAACCGTAGGTTTCAAGCGCAGGTTCCCCAGAGGTGGTTCGGCATACGGAATCCCACCAAAGAAGTCTTGCTTCGACTTGAACACGCCGCCCAGCACCGTGATGGTGGCATCCCGTCCAACTACTGTAGTATTCCCAAGCTTGACTTCTGGTGCAGCGTGTGCAGCAAAAGCGCAAGAGAGTACCGCAATGACCAGTCTCGAGAAGCTATGCATGGTGGTAGAAAGAGAACTTGAGGAAGTAATGATGAGACAAAGCGTGATTTACGCGTTCTCTTATACCTATCTGCATGTAACGAGTAACAGCGGCACATGGGCACGTCCACGTCTTGAAGGATCATGGCATAGGTGCCTTCATGACGTCCAAAACCCAATCGATACCCATGGACGGCTATCAGATGACTGTTCAACGAGAGACGCCATAGTATCCACTTGACAATTGCATGCGGTTTTCACCCATTAATCCTAAGGATGTAAAGTCTCAGAGGTGAGTTATGGAAGCAATGGAAGGTGACGGTGATAACTAGTCCGGTTACTCAATCGCCGCAGATGCTTCGACCACGGCACCATGCATTATATATTTCTGAAGTGTATCAATGCTTGTAAGCTAAAAAGAGTCGGTTAGGCGGTTGGAAGGGTACTCAGAAAGACGTCTACTCGTTCAGATATGTGGAGTGTGCACCAGCGGGCCCAGCTGAACGAGCCAGGGGTAACACTGTTGTATAGATTCGGTAGTAGTGATGGCTCCGACAGATTCGTAGTGTGCGTAAAAGCAAGCGGCTTCTGCAGGCCATTCGAGCGATTAAGGATCCACTTAAGGCTTATGTACACGTGCAATCCTTGTTCTCCATCGTCTTCCTTGGGCCTCTAAATCTTCCTGAAGGGCCATGGAAGGGTTCTTCGGCCATGTGCATGGAGGCGGCACTAAAGTAAGTACCAATGACCACTGTCTTCCCATCCAAGTGCCATCAAAAATATCGTTATCACGGGCCGCACGGCAAAGCTTCCTTTTCGGCACCTTCATGGCCATTCTCGAGGAACCTTCAAGCTCTTCTCCTCAAGAGTCCTATCACGCAAATGTGCCCACTGTCGTACCCATTCTCATAGTATCGTCCGGTTCTCTCGTCGCAACGGTTTATGCGATCGTTACCTTTGAACATGGTAGGGGGGTAGTACCGTGGTATCTAGAGGTGCGTCAGTTTATTTGTTTTGGACCACTCTGCCTTAACCACTATGGTTTTCTAGCATAGACATATCAAAGGAGCTTCAACGAGGAAGAGGAGGAAGATCTCAGTGAACGACAACCACGGCGAAATCGATTACATTACCGACCGCGACCACGACGCTCAGGACGATAGAGCAATGTTTTCTCGCAACTCTGGGTTTTCTATCACTGGTGGGCAGTTCAACAACGTTTCTGGGGATCAAGTCAACATTCAAGCCAGTGCTAGTTCCGAAGTTTACGTTTTGAGCGTCCCTCAATCTATTCCAACGATACAAGGCGAGTCATGATCAGTCGTTTTGTGATTTCGAAGCCTTTCTGATACGAAGAATCTCTAGATGTGGATGACACTGGGATACTCGAAATTACTGCGAGATGGCTATCTCACCAGCTTTCGCAAATCAGATCTATTGATATAGACATGGATGTCAGCCAGTTAGGACAACTGGCCCTTCTCCTTGTATATCATTCGTTTGAACCCCAGATTTCTCGGTTCATTGCAGAGGCACCTTTGTTACTACGGTAATTTTTTATGTACCCGTTGTGCGCGATACCCATGTATGTACCGTAGTGTAGTGTCTGGCGCGGGAACGTGTAAAACCCGTATACCTTGTACCCTGCCCTAGCCTTTCAATCGTATGGAACGCATCCCTGGGTATCGGTCTGAAAGGCGCGAAAGCCTTCATTGGTCGACCAGAGCTCAAGAAGTTGTTTTTGCACAAGCGGAATACGGATCGATTTGGTGCGAAAACCTCTAGAGTCGGGGGTGTGAATGAATTGGGGGTGGAGACGAAGGGAATGGGAGCTTACCAGGGATGTGAGCAGGCGGAAGAACGGGATTTGAGATTCAGAAATGTTGTGACAGATCTTGGGGTGCGACATAGTCTTGAGGTATGGGTGGTCAAATCGTTTCTTGCCCACCAGTGTATGGAGCCGTCTGCGAGTGTCGAGGGTGTTCCTTAGCCAGGAGCTTCAAATGATGGCGGAGAATATGCGTACCAGTAAGTATCATGCTCAGACCACACTCATTACATGCCCAAACCGTACCCGTCACTACCGTAGAATGGGAGAGACATTCTGCATCGACTCAATACGACGTCCCTATTTTCCACTTTGAGTGCGTTTCGGGAGCGGATGTAGTTCGGGTTGGTAGTGTTGGTGGTAGAGGCGTTGCAAGGAGGAGGCATTAGGAAGTGGACCAATACCGATACCGATACGTCCAGCCGTTGATTCAGTTTAAGCAGACATTTGAGGATCTTGACGAGTTTTCTGTTTGACCTTTCTGAGAATGGTGTAGATTGGGATTCGGAATGTGACGGAATGTTGCTCGGATCGTAGTGGTGAGTGCTAAAGAGACGGGCGCTTCGGTTCGCTCTTCGACCACCATCATGGCGACATTTCCGTGTCAAGCTCGAGTAGAACAGGACTGCGTTTGGGTATAGGCCTAGGGTGCGTAGCCTGAATGAACCTTTTCGTGTTTTTTTTTGGCTTATTCCAGCGCTGTCTAGGACCAGACATCACAATTATAGATAATGGTGACAGTGGTCTCCCGAAAGCCAACCCAATCATCCTACCATTTTGCGTATGTGTAGGCTGATTCAACCCGGCTCATTTCGACGTGTTAGGCTATAACAGCTCCTTGTCTACCAGTCCTGGATGCTGGATAATTCAATCGAACCTTCTTGTCACGGACACCTCATTTGTCGCGAAAACCCAAAGTGTAGTATTCGGACCAGTCTAGTTGACCTAGACGTCCACTTGCGCATGCTACTGCTTCATGGTGTTCATAACCTCGTGCTGACGCTAACATAGTGGTATTCAAGCGCCCAATGAGCAGCCTCGTGTCGAACAGCTGTTTCTTCCTCACTTCCACCATCCTCTCACATCCATGGTCGCTCTCGAGGAATTTTCAAGCGTTTCTGCTCTAGCGTCCCATCCCGTAGATGTATCCTATCACGCAGATGTGTCCTCTATCGCATCCATCTCCGATTTTTTGCGGAGACTGCCTCTGGAGGTGCTGGAAACGGTGGCGTTCCACGTGCGTCGGTCTTCGGTTCTGAGTTCCAATTGACTATCATGGTTTTCTAGTTTGTCGTACAAAAGTACATCAACAGCGACGCTAATGGTGAACCCGATCAACTTGAATACAATCACCCACACTGCCCAAGCGAACCCGATCACGCTCCCAAAGACCCCGAAGATGCCCATGAGTCTGACAGCGGAACAATGTTTTCGCGCAACTCTGGGGTTTCTATTTCTGGTGGACAGTTTAACAACGTTTCTGGGGATCAGGTCCACATCGCTAGTTCCAGTTCCAGCTCCTGCTCCTCGTTTTACGTTTTGGGTATACCTCAATCTATACCAACGATTCAGTTCAAAGACGGTGAGCTAGTTCCGGATTTTGCACCCTATCTGATACAAATCGCGTCTACTGTAGATGTGGATCAAAGCTGGATACTCGGAACTTCCATGAGATGGCTATCTCACCAACTCTCGCAAATAGGATCTATTAATATAGATATGGACGTCAGTCAATTCGGACAACTGGTGCTTCTCCTTGCATATCATTCGTTTGAACCCCAGATTACGCGATTCATTGCAGAGGCTCCTTTGTTACTGTAGTTTTGGTTTACTCGTTCTTCGCGATACCCATGTATGCTGTACTGTCTGGCGCTGGAACACTTTGTAAACGCCAACCTAGTATGCGCGTCGCGGTCAAGGCCGATAACGATCTTGTCGCCTTCTCCTAAAATGATGTTGGTGAAAGATTGCAACTGATAGCCGCTCCCTAAAGCCTGGAGGAGCGTCAGCAAGAGCTGGTTTCGACTCTACCTGAAGCCTTGAGGTGGTAAGGACTCTTTACTTTTCGTTGCTCATGATATGAGAGCCTGAGGCTACTTACCTCGGAAGAATCTTGTGGTCCCGCGGTTCCGAACAATCACACATGGCACCCACAACCCGCCCCGTGATGGAACTGGTTGTGGGTGTAAGTTGTGGCCCATGGGTGCCATCCCGCGACTCCCGCCTTATGAAAGCCTCGAAAATATATAAATTTGTACGCATGTATCCTATGCAATCTGATCAGAAAGTGGAAATGCAGGAGATCTGTAACGAACCTTGCTGAATACTCAGACCAAACTCGACAGTGATGGGTATCATTATATGTAGACGGACTGAAGGGTAATAAAGTGGTGAGGGTATAACTGACTTTGTGCTTCCATTCTTTCTGGGCGACGTGTTGCTGTCTTATTCGGTCCCTAGAAATCCGTGAGTAGTCGCTCAACAAACGTGCTACCAACGTACCGTCCATTCTTTAGATTCGTGACTCCGAGCGCGCGCCGCGTGCCTCATCCAGCTAACAGTGTTTAGGATAGTGTGTTCCCCTCTCTTGTGACTAGCACGATTTGAAATGAACGCAGAAGTAGGGATAATGGACACCTCACGGCGCTCCACGGAATTGGATAAATTTCCAGCCACCGAAAGTTGACTCGAATCTTGCCGTGACAGCAAGCAGACTGATGACGAGTATACGAGGCTTCTTGGAGTAGAGCGGTCGGTGTTCCCAAATCAAGTGAGGAGTGCATGTGGAATTCCCGCTGCAGGCAGACCCAGACACTGTATAACTTGGTCCAGTGAGCAAAATTAAGGGACGTGAACCCCTCATATACTCCACGGAATTCAAGAATAGATTTGTTGCCAGAAGTTGGCTGGAATCGTGCCGTGATGTTGACACAAGCAGAATGGTCCTTGGAACGGCGTTCCCAAACCGAGTGAGGAGCGTATGATGCAGGGTTTTGTTCGGGAAGTACACTGCGATGATTGTCATTAGTCTAAGGAGCTATTATTGGACTCCTTGCTCCATGGAATTGGATTATGGATAGATTTGTGGCCACCAGAGCGTTTTGGACATGTCGAAAACCTATAAAGGAGAGAGGTTATGTCCAGCTTTGATAGCTCTCAACCAGCAACCCGCTTCAGTTCGACACAGCAACCACTCTCGAGATCCCATACCATCGAAGACCTATCAAACCGCCAGAATGGTCCGCCTACTCACCTCTGCCATGCTTTTGCTCGCCGCCTCCATGACGGTCGACGCTTGCAAATGGTGCCAATGCCTGAGGGATGACGGCGCCCATTGCTGTGTTTATACGGTAAGACCCGACAATCTAGCTCACCGAGCCAACGCGATGCTGACATGTTTTCCTTGTCCAGACGGGAAACAGTAACACCGATTGCCATACCTTGTGCCAACAAGTGCACGACAAGAATGGCAACAAGTGCAGTTCCTCATCGTTGAACTACAAATGTGCGACGTTGCCCGAATGCAACGACCGCTCCCACTGCCGCGAGTCTCACGCTTGCTTGACTTGAAGGCTGCCGGAGGTGGAAGACCAACCGTGTCTAAACGAAATGGAAGCTGCAGAGGGATGTTTAGGCAAAGAAGTGTGGTACAATGATACGAAACGGTCTTGAATTACGAAAACAACTGTAAAGATTCACATGGAATTCATAGTGACTCTCGTGGAGTCGATTTTACTTACTTTTGACTTTCCGGCCAAGTGGAATCATCGACGAGGCTGGTACTATCGAGCGGCAACAATCTCGGACAACATCGCAACTAATTCCAACCGCTCCTGGAGAGCTTGGACATCGGACCCATCGTTGGCCAGGATACAGATATCCGAGTCATCCGCATCGTTTTCTGCGCCCGACATGTGCATAACTCGAGCACATATAGCGTGTAACGTAAGGAGACGTGGGTCGGGCAAGGACTCTGAAAACTCCTCCTTTCGTTCGGATGGAACCATATCGCTGACTTCAAAGCGTACAACTTGACCAATGAGCTTTTGATACGGTTTTGGTATCAACCATGATTCGTGAGCACATATCGTGTACTGCGATAACAGGAAAGCGTTGGTTACATCTATGATGACGATGTTAGATGTACGTACCTCGTTAACCTGTTCCGGGTTCTTCGTATTCTCAAGCCAAAGCTCTAGGTAGTCAAAGAACGCGTAGAGAGCTTCTGATATCGTGAAGACATTACGAAGATCGTGTATGCCATTTGCTTGAGAAAACGTCCCGTCTAAGTCTTCCAATCCAAATGCTCGTGCACAGAGTACACCAACTGGGCGGGACATCTTGGAGACATGCTTAGTAGGGCTCGTTCCACGTTCAGGGTAACTCGAACGTACCTTTTCACCGTTTTCAAAGAACTCTATCGTCGAATCCGGAATGATGGGACAGCACACAGTAGGAACCCAGCCGACATCGGGAGCCTCTCTTGCCATCATGAACAGATCGTTGTTCTGCTTGCACGATTTCATATCGTATGCCTTGGACAAGGTGCACCGAAAGCCGTCACGGAGAAGAGCCTGGAAGTGTACTCGTGGTGAGCAATGAGGTCAAATATGCAATGGGAGGTAGAAACACCTTTTTCTTTGCCCCTTCCGAATCAATGGTGGTTTCGAGGACATCATCGACCGTACCGCGCAAAGTATCAAACGAACGCAAGGGCTCGGGAGAAGGTAGGTTATTTCTTCTGTTGCATCGAACTATATGTAAAGATAGGGTTATTAGTCTGTAGATGACGGTACAGTCAGCGTAGATGACCTACAACAACGCAAAAGAATCCAACGATAAACCTTCCCAAGATCATAAATTCCTTCATCCGAGTCGTTTCCCAAACGGCCAATCTTCTGGACAAGTATCCGAGCAGGCTTGTTTCCGAGAATGGATTTGTTGTCGAAGAGTTCCTTTAGGAGATGTCCGAGTACTCTGGCGTGGATGAGGTCCGTGGCAGGGTTTCGAGGAGTCATTTTGTCGCCATTTTGCTGTTTTGACTGTTTTCCGAGGCTGGCGTTTGCTTCTGCAAGAAGGATTGATTGGTAGGCGGCCCTAAAGTCCGGAGGAACGTCCGCGAAAGTGCTTTTTTCGAGGATTCCCAATGGCAATAGAGGGGAAAGCATGAGTCCGACGAAACACGTGGATTCTCCGATCTCTCTTTCTTCCTCGAGCGACTGTGCCCTCCTCCTCCAACCTCAGATAACAGCCTTTAATCCACTCGAGCTCTAGCAATCATATAGAAGCTGAGCGCTGATACGGTGTCCAATCCAAACTTCGAGGACAAAACAGTGAGTTTGGACTCAGTTCAGACCCATTCATCCGACCGTTTTTCGAAGGTAAACATACTCTGTTGCGGCTCCTTGCGGTTGACGATGTTAGATTGGGATTTTGGATGTTATTGAGACGGTGTGTGTTGCTGGCATTGTCGTGGTGGTGAGGAAGAAGGGAGACGCGCGCGCTTTCGTTGCTTATCGCGGTCTTCAACGTCGACCGCCATCATTGGCACTGCGTTTGGGCTTAATGTGCGTAACTTCACTGAATATTTGCTTGTTTTTGGCTTATTTCAACGTTCCAGACATTACATCTATCGAAGTCCTATGATATCAGCCATTTTGACGTGTTGGGGTTTCGTTCTTCCGTACTACCTACACTCGAGGTCAGCACTGTGGAACAACTCTGCCGTCTTGCGCAATCCTCTGCTTTAGACGATTCACTATGGCAAGGCTTGCCTCAGGCTAGTGAACAGCTTCAGCCATCTACCATAGCCGTTCTCAAAGGATCGTCAAATTTTCTATCAACATCTGGAGCCTGGCCCTCAAGATTATGGAAGCGACTGCCAGAGACCGAGGGAGCGTCTGGAGATAATATAGGATTAGGTGCGGATGCAGTTGGCCTACTCTGGATGCATATTAACCATGAAGGCTTTCTAGTTCGAACGACAGGGAAAGTTTGTATACCAGAATGTCTATTCTACGTGTCACGGATAACAGGAAGATCCCCAACAGCGATATTCATAACAAAAACAATCGCCCTTGCAGTGGCAGCAACTATGCTCCCGTGGAGCAATGTTTTCACGCGCGCAACTTCGTGCTCGCTGTCTCTGGCAGGGGGTCAACATCGCCGATGCCAATTTTTTATTCTGTGTTGTCGGCTCAATGGCTCAGTTCAAGGTAAGCCATTCATTCGTAGTTTTGATCCCGTGAGTCTGATACACAGAGCCTCTAGATGTGTATCGATGCTGGCTCGGCATTGGGTTACTCAAAACCAGTGCAAAAACCTTTGCGGATGAGATCTATTGATTTGGATGTAAGCCAGCTACCGCACCTGGCGCCTCTGCTTAACGAACACCTTGTTTGATTTCGTAGTACCGCGTTGAGTTCTGAGGAATGGTTTCGCCTAGCGTATACGACCCAGTGATAACGATCGCCGTAGTTGGATTCGTGGTGTCACTATCGACGTCTGGGTCTTAGACGACTGGGTGTCCCTGCTGGGTGCGTAGATTGACCAAATATCTTTGTGTCTTGGCTCATCTCCACACTTCAGGTATCACGATCATAGATACAACAGGGAGGTGGTCTCCTGTAGGCCGACTCGATCACCCTACCATCTCTTCATGCAGTAAAAGACTCAAACCCGCATGAATGTCTTAAATAAGAGCTATAGGTTGGTATGTTGATCCAAACCTATGTGAGGCCGCTATCTGCCGCTGACATTCTTCGCTCTGTCGAATTGCCACCGTTTAGGTTAATGCTTCTATTGAACTCAGTGCGCCGAGTATTGAACTACCATCAGCACCATATACCTGGTTTCTATCGCGTTTCTATCCCACTCTGATTGGTATACTAGCACTCATTTTCTACGACAGTTGCTCGGTTTCGGATAGCGTCCGTTTTCGGACAGCAGGCAAATGACGCCCGCGCTCAGTCTGGTCATCTTTCGACATCCAATATATTCAATGACATTTGATAGTACAATTCAAGCGAAAGCATGGGTTCTATGGAATACGACAGCCTTCTTTAAACGGGCTAATCGGATAAGTAATTCCGAATGACGACATAGGTTTTTATCGTTTTCTGGAAAGTGCGCATGCGACTTGCTTGAGACTTGGGTTTGAACCTGCCGCCTAGTCGACCATGACTAGCAAGTTAAGCTGCCAACTTAGGCACCACTTCCAGTAACCATTCGGATGCTTCCGCACTCCCATCACTGGAAAGCTCGACCTAATCGCATGTTTCATGAGCGGTATCTTTTGGACAGAAGCTACGCCAAATTGCCATACCAATGCTCCACCGAAGGCTTCTGGGAGACTCCAACACTGTCCATTCTCCTCGTAGCTAATGCTGGATTCAAAATAATCAGATATAGGGGAGTAGTATGAATGACAAAAACCATGGTACTGACAGGTAAGGTGAAGTGGCTGAGGATATCTCCTTCCGCCTGATATACCATTTCACCGCTGTTGGAGAGCTCTCTATGAACGACGACCCCTCTGAACTCCCCTTGACACTGGCGTAGGTTGCAGTGCCGAGATTCTTAATAGAATACTGGTGATTGCCAATGTTACGTAGTTCCCACTGGCAAAATGACTCCTAAGCGGCGAGGAAAAATAAGTTTACCACAAAGACTTACTTGCATAGCTTTGTTATGCATATCGTCGAGTATATCCACCGCAACCGTAGTCCCATCCTTGGGGTTCAGAACAGCAGCATAACCGGACTTTTTGTTGACAAGCAACCGCTTTGGGTGGTCCGCAATCCGTGCTGCTAGCGCGGCGAGGTCAGAGCCTGTAGAAGACATGTTGGAATCTTCAAGAAGACAAATTCGAAGAGTTGAACACAAAACACTAGCTGAGGATGGGTCTGAGAGACGTTCGATGGGTTTTTGAATCTTTTCAGTGGGATTCGCTCGAAGGAGGTGGACCAAAAATAGTAGGAACGAAAACCTAGAGAATGGCCCGATTCCTTGGCTAGTCGACCATGGCGGTAATTGGGTCCTTGGACACACCGAGTGAGGCTAGAAGCATCGACTCGGAAATAACGAATGGACTAAGTTCAGTCAAATCGAATAATTGCAGCTGTCTTTACGAGCCAGCGCCTAGTACGACAGGAGGATGCTAAGACTGCATGCCGGGTCATTTCCTGAAACTTGCTCCTCATGGCCTTATGGCCTCACTAGCCACTGGAACCCGGGCAGCCACATTGATTTCCGTGACATATCTATTATCGGGAGTTATTTCAAGTTGCAAACAACGTGCCAATGACGAGCCAGACATAGTCTAAGAGTCCTGATACTATTAAAAGGCCTTTATAGACAGTGAAGGATCAAACGAAATGCACACACCATAAAGTCAAAGCTGTATTGTCTGTACGACCGTTTTTCCATGGTCTTATCACATCTTTGCATCGCGATGCCACTTATAGCGTCACGCCGACACTGGCAGGATGCATGTGCACGCTGCATCACCTTTTTACAGCATGTCAAGGATACAGCCTGTGAAGAGCCCGCGTATCAGAGTTGGAAGAAGTCAGAGGTCCTCATTTAAGTAATGCATAGTAAACACGTACCAAATAGATACTGGGAGTCCCACTCGGAATGGCTCAGTTTTGGAACCCTCAATACTGTTGTGGTGCGCTATAGTACTAAATACGTCCCAGAACATTGTGAGCAATCTGAGCATGATTACTGCGTATTCACGAGATATCGAGAAGAGAGTTCATCTTGGCCTCACCGGCCCCAGGCCAAAGCTTGATTGAAACGTCGTGACGTCAGTTGTTCCAAAATGGGACCGGTAATCAGGCTAATATATCTATCTATCTATCAATAGTGACTTCCCATTAAGTTCCATGAACATTGCTGTCTGGACCCGTCAGGACTTGGAGGCATGGCACGTCACTCAAGCTGCCAGGGAACTGACAAGTTACTCAATCCATTCTACGTGTGGGAGCCCATCGAATGGGGTGAAATTTAAGAATCTCTGGCGGCTCGTCGGCGTTAAACGTTAAGTGTTGGCACGAAAGAGATATGTTTGGCGGATGTCACTGTAAAATGATTTTCGGGCTTCATGCGCGCTCTGGAAGGCAGGTGTGTAATCCCAGGCTCTAATTTTAGGCTAGTCTACCATGGCAGACATCTTGAACGACACCAAGATCAAGGGAGCACAGTGTCCACCAGTTCTCCAAAAGCCACATTTACACTTGATCATTCCACATCTCAATGATTTCCTTCTTGCCATGCACCACGCAGCGTTGAACCCGTCTTGACCGCTGAGCGCTGAAACCTTACCTGCAGAAATCTAGATTGCAGATAACAGAGGCCTTCGCGCTGTATATTGCCACCTTGAAGTCCGTAAGTTGTCAAGCCATGTATCGTCAAGAGTTCGGAGTTATCAGAATCCGTTATTCATTGGTAGCTGTCCAAGAATACAGCAAATCCATAACCGTCTATTCGACATGGTCATGGGTGATGAAGCTTAAGCTTCGAAGGTGGAGATCGGATATCGACGTGCAAGGGACGTGATCGAGAAACAGTAGATACAGCTCCTAGCAGTTACGCGTGCAAGCATAATACTGGGGCATCAGCGCTGAACCAGGCGGCGGTGATTGTTCCAAAGCGCTACAATGCGAAAAGTCCGAATTAGTGCTAGCACGAAACAGAACAAGAGATTTCATCTCACAAGGACGCCATCTTTCCAATTGTCACTCAAGTCATACCTCAAAAGCGGGCTCAAATCACTGGTTATAGGCGGTCAATGACCGTCTCACTTCGTTGCAAGTGCACTCGTGGATAGCACGAAGAGGACGCCTATGAGCGTATGATTGACACCGGCCATGCCGCTGTTGTCCTTTCGACGTTCGTGCACGAGGTGAATGCATGTGCCAAGGATAAGGATATAAATTCCTGTAAATGATGGATCATTACGAAGCGTGATATTGTGAAGTATTCTGGATGCACCGTGTAATGATCATAGTTAGCAATAGCCAGAATAGATGAAACCGTCGGAGGTACATACCCCCATAGTAGCCGCCATCCGAGTAACGATATCTTCCCCGGAAAGAAAAGGAGAATGCCAAGCAGGAATAGACATGGCTGCAGTGGTGTGGTGCAGTGCATCTCTACCTGTAACCAGCCTTCTTATACCAAGCGGCAAATACAATGCCACTCCCCACCGTTCTCAGCCCCCGACTCGGAGATTTCTGCCCTTCTCAGTTTACACGACGCGTAAGCTTGGTATATAACATCCTTCACAGATTTCGAAGTGATTACCACCAGCTTGCCCGTATAGTGACAGCACGAGATACATGTGGTTTTTTTCCCTATATAGGTCGTCGTTGGACGTTAGAATAAGAAAAGAAAATAACGTGCGTACTTTATGGTAGACTGACAACTACGATAGCCATCTGTCCCTTCATTCCGTCGCGTGTCCAAACGAATCACTTTGAATTCAACGCCCTGAGCTTCTGGTCGTACTCCAGCCTTAAATGTGCGTGTGGAGGATGCAAAGACTGGAATGCCACGAGTGCGATTGAGGAACTGTTTTCGGTTTCTCCACATCATTGAAAGTCGCGAGAGTGTGCAAGCCTCTCAGCGAACACATTCGGGTACCAAAATCGAGAAAGCGGCCAGTATCCATAGAATGCGAGGCGAAGGCATCGTCGGAATGATCTATGGGCCCATCAGGCTCCTTATTCTCTGGGAAAGGCTACGGCGAGCAATATCACATCTGTATATTCCACCTTCCGAAATGAACACGATCGAAAATGCGAGTTCTTGGATGTCGTAGTGTTCTTTCATCTTGATTTCTTGGGTTTGTAGGTGAGATTTGGAGGTGGGTGTGGATATGGAGGATGTGGAAGAGGTGCTTTTTCGTTTTAATTGTGTCGTTGGGGGGTTGCCGGTGGAAATAGAGGTAGAGAAGAGGAGGCGGCCTCTGGAACGGATATCGGCCCAATGCGGATACGTCAGAGTCCCGTTTTTCGAGGTTACATATACCCTATCGCCGGTTCTTTGCCTTGGTGATTGACGGAATAGATTGGGATTTGGGACGTTAAAGACGATGTGTAGTGGTGGTGTTGAGAAAGTGACGCACGCGCTCTCGTCACTTGGTGTATGTACGTGTATACTACCCTACATTCCTCTCCCAACGTAGTACATGTCTCGATAAAAACTGGCAATCTATTGCCCATTACTCCAATTATCCCTTGTTAGCACCCTGCTTTATATCACTAAGATTAAACACATCCCTCTTCCTTCGATACAGAAGAACTTTCAACGGCTGACCATCAAACGACCTGAGCGGCTGTTTTTGGGGCCCCAAACGCGGAACTGGTTTGATTTGTTCTGGTACGACGGTCGCGAGAACCTCTAGCTTGCGGTGATCGCTAGGATTGAATTTGATTACTAGATATAGACGTGCTCAGTAAAGAGAAGTGGAGAGGAAAAGCAGAGCTTGCTAGATTTGTGGGCGCTCGGAAGGACGGGAGCTTGAAAATTTTGGAGAATGTCTTCAGGTACGACATGTCCTGGGACCAGTCTTTCGCTTTCGCTGTCACCACTTTCGGAGCCTTGCTTGGTTTGAGGAACATTATCGACGTAGATTGGCTTGGACAAGTCATGCCTCGCCCACAAACACACGCATCCATCTGTAACCTCGATTAACTTTGGAGCTCGCGAAGATTGAAAACAGACGAGATAACTTACCAGCGTCAAAGATAAGATTCATCGCATGCCCGAGCCACAACACCTCAGTAATCAACCCAGCGTCTGGTTGCCCGTCACGGTCGAGCATCTCGTGTGTCAACCACGTAGCTCCTTCAACGCAATGTCGTGTAAGGCACCTTGGGCCGACTTTCTGTGTGCAGAAGGATTTGAATACCGACTCCAAACGAACGAACATCAGAAGAACTTACGGCATGTAACAGCCAGTCGCTGACTTCACGTATGATAGCGGCTTTGAGTGCTGTAACCAACGCGAGATGGGAAGTGGAGCCTTCAGAATAGGCACCGATGAGGGATAAGAGTTTCATAGGAACATGGGTAGTTGCGCTAGGCTTGAACTCTGTGGTCTCCTTTGGAACATTATGGGTTGCGTATTGGAGTGGTATGACTCGAGGTTCCTTGATATTCGACATCGGGGAATCTTCACCCAGGAATTCCTCCGGGCTAACATCGTGGCAACGTGGAAGGTTTTCTACCCTCGACAGATCACCCATATCATCCGAGAACACGACACTCGGGACACTATACTCTTCAAACTTTGATTTCACCGATTGGGTGTCAATCGACCTCCAGCCGTTGTCGAGGCTGAAGCTAACAACGACCGCCTCGAAGATTCTGTGGCCTTCTCCCAAGATGATATCGGTGAAGACGTCGCCGATGTATTTGAGGATGTTGAAGTCCTTGACAGGTGCGAGTTGATTCGAGGCGGTGACGTAGAAGACTTCAGGCATGATTCGTGGAGAGGTGCCAGTCCTCAGTTGGGTGCAGATATCCATGAAAGTTTCGGCTGAGAGTGTGGAGTGAGTCAAAGAGGAAGTGACTAATCTGTTTGTTGGACGCACCATGTTCGGGAGTACCGAGTGTTACTTCGACTTTGGGGTCTCTGGGGCGGTAGGGGTTGGGTCTAAACACTGAGTGAGCCCTGGTAGACGTCTCAGAGTTGATGTCAGCTCACCTAAAGATGATCGTCGAAGGGTCTCTGGGCGACTTTTCGCCAAATTTTGTGCCTGGTTTGTAAAGGTATGATCGTACTGAACGACGGAAAATCAACAATTGATGAATGAAAGATTCGCCTTGAGACTCACTTTGCAAAAGAGTCTTGTTCTTTTTGTCAATGAACATCAACCTGTTCGTCGTTTCCGATGCTACGAGAATCGTTGATACCGAGTAGAGTATGGCCAAATAGGACCTACCAACGACAACCATATCCTGCAGTATCGCAAAATCCTTCCATTCAACCCATTCAATATCCACAGTCCGCGGAACAAAAACATGTAGCCCTTCGGTGTCCTGAAGTCCATCCAGCGATTGGTCGAGAATCCTAACATCTTCTTCGGCTTCTGCTGCTGTGAGGTGTAGTCCAGGCATGGACCACATGTTCAGAATATCAAGTGTTGGACGAAAGTCGGACGGTGGCATGATGGTTGCAGGTCGTAGGGTGTTTGGTTGGAGGAACGAATCTTTTAAGCTGAGGCCTCCTATACACCCTGACTCATTTTTTAGAGTCAGATGTCAGCTGCATCCCTTGTCGTCGCCGAGGCAGTTGTATTTGTCGTTCAAGAAACGGCGAAGGAGGTGCATTTTCGTTTCCCGTTTATGGAGTGAGAGTAGAGGCCAGGTGGAGACGTTTTGGGGATGAACATCAGGGCGTAAGTGGCATCTAGTCGTAGACTATTACCATATTCTTTGAGGATGTTGGCCGATTGTTGTTTGCCTTTGCAGATAGCTGTGTAGATGGGGATTCCGGTGTGATAGAGACGAGTGTGTCGCTGGCATCGTGAAAGAGTTGCTCATGAGGCAGCGCTCAGGAAGACCAGAAACGCGGGCGCTTGCTTACCTATCACGTGGTTTCAACTCTCCAACGTTGACCATCATCACAACCCGTGGAACAGCGGGCCGCGCTCTGCCGCGCTAGGAAAATGTAACCATGTGAGTAACCATGGTTATTTCAAATCAAACCAACTATCAAGTCGTAGTGGAGCAAGAGGACAGCCTTTGGATATACGGTGTGTAACTTGACAATATCTTTTGCGCTTTCGACCGTCCAGGCATTACATACATCACAATTATCCTACGCTCTTTGAAACTCGTGTTGATATCTTGTCTGAGGCATGATCTTGTCGGGAAGAGCCCTGGAGGAGCCTGTAATCCACCACGCTTCAACTCTTCGAGCCCCCAGGCTAACTATACAGCTTAATAGAGCGAGACGGGAAAGTGTAGTGTTTTTTAGCGTAAGTGTTACCTTCAATAATCAATTGAGTAACGTCAACGCTGATACATATATAGTAGGCAAAATACGATTCTGATCTCAATCAGGTTGAATTTTGGCATGACATCATCGCTGAACTCTCTTCCGAGTAGGTGATGGCCTGACAACCGCCCTGACATCAGGCTCTTCGGCATTGCATCTCACGGAAGATGTGAAACTGATCTAAATGATCCAAGAAATGATAGCGGAACGACTTCGAACCCATATTCAACTTGGCATGGTCCCGTACTTAAGAGGCACGAGTCTGCAATGCCTTCGTCATGCTGCTTCCCAACTCCTGGTTTCTCCTCTGGTGTTTGACAGTCTTCACTCGTGTAATCACAGCTCAGACAATCCCTTCAACATGGCAGGTGAGTTTCTCTGCTCCAAGATATCACACTTGAACTGACACAGGTGCAGGAACGGAACATAACAATCTCTCGCGATGAGTGCATACGAAAAACCGAGGACACTATTGTGCAATACCGGAATGCTTTTCCCGACCCGGCAAACATCAACACACGTATGCTATAATCTCGCGTGTATTGCTGGCTATGTTAGATACTAATCAAGTGCACTGTCATGGTGCAGCGGATGATTTCCTTTCACTAGCACAGACATGCATACAGATGGCCGATTACGATGCACTCACTGGCCAAACCAAGTTCAAGCAAACTCTCTTGGGGTACATATCATCTGCTGAGCGAGTCATGCCAGGATTTGCACACGAGTACTCCAGAGTTGCGCTGTAAGTTAAGAATTTGTCAAGATATCATCCGTTCAGCTGAGTTACCGTCAACTAGGGGATTTGGATATGCTGCGGCTCGTGCATATGAGACATATAGAGAAGATGCATATCTCGATTACGCAAAAGAGGCATGGAGTTTGGGCAAAAAATTCACGATTTTGGAAGAAGATATTAGTGCAGGTTTTATACCAATAAAGAACTTCACTTTACAGAAGTCATGTAATGCTGGTAAGGCACCTTTACCTCTGGATACACGGATAACTCATGGTTTCGAAGCATCCCTGGTAGGAGGGACATTCATGGTACGACTTAATCCGCCAAGGCGGCAACGAGTCTAAATGATCAGGATTACAGACTAACAGGACGGATAACTCCGAGATAGATGCATGGTCAACTGGGTGGGTCATCTTCGCTTTACATGGCTATTAAAGCTCAAATTTTTGTCCCCTGCTACTAAGAAACTTTCTCGTGTGAGTGCGATCATGTGCATCACACCAGATGATACGGAATTCAGTCGTTTTGCAGCCTTTCGGGATTTCTTTACAGACTGACGACAAACGAGATATATTTATCTGCTGCGAGCACCACGATTGGTTTCCTATTCAACCAGATGCAACTCAAGGACAGTGGTTTATTTGCAGGTTCCGTATTCGTAAATGAGCGGGACAAATGCAACATGGACAGAAAACCTTCCGGATACGAGAATGCCCTGATAATGCAAGGAATGTCCATCTTCAGCTCTGTCGGACCCTCGACTTCCGAGTATAATGCAACGTAGGTAGTATTCCTCCTTTCAATACCGGCGTACCACTGAATTACAAGTGAAAGTATAAAGGATTTGGTTGTCGCAGTGACATCTAACCCAGACTGGCACAACAATGCTGGGATCTTGTCAGGTACGCGTCTTCTTCATGTGCTCGTCGATAGCCCGGTCCTGATCTTCACTTGTAGTCAGTGATGGGAACGACACCCCTTCATATCTACCGAGGGGGTTGATGCAAGTGTACAATGCGACCACCGACATGGATTTCCGGGAATACATTTCGGCTTATTTGTCTATACAAGTGAATATCCACTTAAGTTGCTGGGGCTACTGACTAAAGAACGCGACCCAGTACAATGCCACCATGGAAAATACCCTCGGAAATAACCCTTCGGCGGGGCGATTGCAGTCCAGGAAAATAGCAGTCTTACTCGCTGCGACTGCAATATTGCCTTCTGAAACAATCGTGCCTGGTCCGTCCTCACCATCGATCCCTATTCCTATGAGAACAACTAATGAAACCTCTACAACCACAGTATCAGTAGCCCAAATAGTTGGCGGAGTCTTAGGTGGGCTGGCTTTCGTCGCTATCTTGGTTGTGTGCCTTTTGTATTGGCGTCGTCGCACAAAGCACACGACGCCCGTGACTTCCAACTCGAAATCCAGCAACATTCTGGCGGCATCGACACAGGATTACTTCCAAGATCAGATTCTTCCCCGACAAAGAATTTATCGGAGGGATCCTGATGTCAAACAGTTGGAGAAATGGGATGATGCACCCCCAGATTATGCAACTCTGCCTGGTTGATCCTTTTCTGTGAAGTATGATTACGAGCGCTGGCCGCCGGCGGTTGTACTTGCACTAGAATATACCGATTTTGTTCCTTTCTACTACGTTTCGTGACAACGCCTGTCTCTATTGTGCCCAACCTCCTGCTCCTCGATCCTTTTCAGTGTCTACGGCGCGTAACCATCCTAAGCTGTCGAGAAATAATGTCCACCAACTTTCCTTGTGTGAAGTGCAAGAGGTAAACGAGATACACGCGAGATTGTTCTCTGCATAGGTTGTTAACCGTCGGGAACTGGAAAGGCAAGTAAGGTAGTGCGCATACCTTGTTAAGTAGGGCGGATCGACCAGACTGAGTACTGTTCCTTCATTCCGTTGAGTATACCTTCTTCCGGCTCATCCAATTGTAGGACAGAACTTGTTTCCGATCCAGCGCTCGGAGCCTCTCGTCGGACTCCGCTCATTTTTAAGAGCCACATGCCAAGCATCCTTTGTCGAGCTCTACGAGGCGGTTGTGGTAATAGTTGAAGGACCGGCAGGCCCAGGCCCGGAGAAGGTAATTGTGGAAGTGCTTTGGGACTCCTGAACGGCACTGAGGTAGAAATAGGCACTCGTTCATCTAGCTGTAGATTATATCTCCGTATGGTGTTTCTTTTTTACCCCTTCTATTAACGTGTATAAGTATTGGGAAGTATTAGGATCTGCTGATGTGTGTTGTTGCAGCATTACAGTATGATGGTCGTTGGTGAGGCAGAGAACCGGAATCGTGGGAACCAGCCGGATTTAAATTATCGCGCACAAAAACGCTGTTTTCAACGTCAACGGCGTTGTCGTAACTTCCTTCACTGCTTTGCTCTCCCTCACCTTCACGATGCCAGCAACACACTCGTCTCCATCACAACCCAAATACCAATCTACACAGTTATCGGAAAGGGCAAACAAGAGACTGTCTACATCACTCTGACTATGACCATTATTTCAAGTCAATTTCAAGTAGAACAGGGATAACCTGCGTCTCATAAGTAAGGTGCGTCGACTGTTTTAATAGCACTATTCTATTCCAGCACTTAGACTCTGGTACGCGCGGAATCTTCCAGCTCGATGACTCGCAAACGCTTTGTACATCCTACCGGCCTTTGGACAATTCAAACCGTCTTTGGGAATAGTCTTGTCACTGCGCTGACTTCTACCGCAAACGATCCACCATAACAGAGATTAGTACTGGCCCAGATGGCGCTCCCTTCCCAAAAACAAACGCCACTGGCCTTACCATACCCGGTTTGTTGATCCAAACCTATACAAGGCTGTCACTGACAAGGTCATCTCTAGACTCTATTCGTCTCTTTTTATCATTCTGCCAGGCTGGGGTTGGCAGTGCCAAGTCGAATCTCAGGGAATGCTCACGAACCTTCTACAATGGTCTCACCGGCAAGGTTTCATGCGTAGAACAACTCTTTCTTCCTCACCATCCCCCATCTTCTGTCTCCAATGGCCATCATCGAAGAACTCTCAAGCTCTTCTACTCAAGTATCCCATCCGGCATTTGAGCCCTCTACCCTAGCCGTTCTCGAAGAACCCTCGGATTCTTCCCTCGTAATAGCTCATCCGATCAATGACTCTCAGTATAATGGGAGTTCACCGACCTTGCAACAAGTGACTCCAAATCGTAATTCCGGGGAGCGTCAGTTGACGATTCGGACGCGGGATATGGTGCGGAGACAGCTCTCTACTCTGAGCATGCCCATTGACCCAGGTTTTCTAGTTCCGACTAATCCGGACAGGGAGAAGCCATATAGCAAACCAGCTACGTATCACGGACACAAGCACAAGGGACACTGAGGAGATCTTGGACCACAACCACGACGAAATCGATCTCAATCATCATCACGACATTCACAACGAAACCGATCGCCCTCATAGTAGAAACGACTATGCTCCCAACGACAATGATGACGCTCAGGACGGCGGAACAATGTTTTCACACAATTCCGGGGTTTCCGTCTCTGGTGGCCAGTTCAACAATGTTTCTGGAGATCAGGTCAATGTT
Source organism: Paramarasmius palmivorus (assembly GCA_037176845.1). Taxonomy (NCBI): domain Eukaryota; kingdom Fungi; phylum Basidiomycota; class Agaricomycetes; order Agaricales; family Marasmiaceae; genus Paramarasmius; species Paramarasmius palmivorus. Next base: position 493,215 of record JAYKXP010000032.1, on the reverse strand, counting down.
GCCAGCGCCACTTCACAATTCTATATCTTTGGCATTTCTCAATCCAGCCCGACGTTTCAATTCAAACACAGTAAGTCACGATCAATCCTTCGTGGTCGATTCCTTTCTAACCAAAGAGTCTTTAGACGTGGATGACGCTGGGATACTCGAAACCACCACGAGATGGCTGCTTTCACAAATACGTTCTTTTGATATGGACGTCAGCCAGCTGTCAAAGTTGGCGCTTCTCTTAGCGTATACTTCGTTTCAACCTCAGCTTATCCAATTTATTGATAGTGCCTTGCCCCAGACTCCTCTGCTTCCATAGTATGTACCTCTGGTCCGAATTTATTCTGTAACTTTTTTGTTATACGCCTTCGTTTCAGCAATTAAAGGACCTTTAGCTGGAAAACCCAGGCTCGTCTGTCCACTGTGGGATGACAAATTACCGGCTTCTCGAGGGCTAGAGCCTTGATCGGAGATCCAAGCGAAGGAGAGCTGCTCGTAGGCTCGAGAGTGATGTTAACATAAGGAATCGCAGGCGTATGTCGGTCTCCTAATCTTGGCTATGATTTGACAAACCAGCCTAAGACCAGCACAACGTGCGTTTCGTACATTTCCAAACAAACCAGGTAGTATTCAACATCTCGTCTATTTCCTGTTATCCTCCTTCAACGGCCGACTAGCTCAAATGACTTTGAAGAGGTGCCAGACGCGAGTTTTGGCTTTGATTGTTTCGATGCGAAGTTAACGAGGGACTCTAACATGCGGTGAAATCTCACTACTGGAGGGGCTGAGCGTGAGTGACATATGGAGAGAGATGAGGGAATGAGAGCTTACCAAGGATGTGTATACGCGGAAGATCTTGGGGGTATGACACTAGTATCACGCCATTTGGAGGAGTATCGACATAGACTTGATTTGTGCTCATGAAGGTAAACAGTCATCTGCGAGGATATTCCTTAGCTGAAAACTTTAAATGAAAATGAGGCGTGAAGAATACCTTACTATGCCAGGTGATAATCACCAACTTTCCCGTGCAGAATGCAGAAGGTCGACGAGATCCACGCGAACTTGTTCTCTGTGTAGGTCGTTAGACGTTGGGAACCAGAAAGGCAAATATAAGGGGGATGGCGTACCTTGTACAGTTCGACGACTACCAGACTACCATCCCTCGTCCCTTCCCGTTCATCCAAATCGCAAGACACAATTGGTTCAGATCCAGCACCCTGAGTCTCTCGTCGGACCCGAGAAAATGCGCGTGCGGAGAAGGATGCAAATAATAATAATAATAATAATAATAATAAACCTGCGCTAGGTCCCATTTCGGAACGGCAGGGGTTCGTACTACACGTACATAAAACTATCTACGTGCTACGGCCAGCTAAGGACCCCACCGGTTCGCATGAAAACTTCCTAAGACTCGGAAAATCCACCTCACGGCACTGAGTCACATAGCCAGGAACAAAGTGAGCGTTTTTGCAGTGACGTTCATGAACGCCAGCCTGGTGGGGCAGACAACAGCATGTTTGCCATGATTCCCAGAGGGAAAAGGCATCGACAAAGAAGTTTTGACTTGTATGTCCACATATTCGATGCTAGTTGGAATCGAAGCCATCGTGTGGGCCAGGTATTCAACTAGTCAATCTGAGACATGTGGGAGGATGTTGTTACCGGCCAAGAAGGAAGCACTCGAGCGTTGCTTTCTCATTCTCGGACATCCGGTAAGATATTACTTTAGACCTGTCCATCCAGCATGCCTCGCAGTAGTCATCCTGGCCATCGAGCGGGCCTGGTATGCTCCTGGCAAATCTGAGACATGTGGGCGGATGGTGGTGCGGATCAAAGGAAGAATCGATGAACGCAGTTCCCAATTTATCCACATCGTCAGACGTGACAGCAATAGAGTGCGAGTCTCTCAGCAAACACGTTCGGGTAGCAGCACTGATATTGCCGTCACTCTTCAACGCAAAATGCGAAGCAGTGGTCTGCTAAAGACAGCATTGGTGGTACGCTTTCTTCATCCACCACTGCTACTCCACGCTATGGGTCCATCAGGTTTCTCGTTTTCAGAGAAGGGTGTGAAGAGCGAGATAACGTTCGTATGTTCCATTTTCCGACATGAACTCGACCGGAGCTGCGAGGTTTTGGATGGTACTGCATGTGGTAGTCTTCTTCGAATTCTTTCATCGAGTTCCTGGGTTTGGGGTGAGATTCGGAGGGAGGTGCGTGGAGTTTTAGGTAGTGGAGGTGATGCGCTTATGTTTCCGGAGTGAGAGGAGGTATTGACAGTTCGTTGGCAGTTGATGTGGAAGATGTTTGGATGGGCGAAAGTGGGCACCCATCCATCTAGTCGCGGACTATTTCCATACTCTTTGAGGATGTTGGCTGACTGTTGTTTATAATCGTGTAGATGGGTTCGGGGTGTGACGAGACGTCAAGTGTGTCGCTGGCATCGTTATGGTGAGGAAGAGGAAAGACGCGGGCGCTTTCGTCTGGTTGTCGCAGTCTATGCTCTTCAACGTCGACCACCATCATGGCATTGCGTTTGGGTACACATACATATGTTGGGTGCGTAGGCTGACTCAATATGCTCATGTTTCCGGACTCACTTCGACGCGTTAGGCTGCTAGTACCTTATTTTTGGAAAGCGAATCCTTCTGTCATGATTGCTTTGTCGAATCAGGCTGCAGATCTATTACAGTAACAATGCACTCGTCTTTCATATCATCTACTCTCAGTGCAACGCTCAACACTGGAATACCACGAGATGATATCTCACCGGCTTCCGTTTGCATACCATACATTCAAACCTCAAATTACCCAAGTCATTTGTTGCTTCATCTCACGTCTAAGGGCAAGCAGTGGACTAGGCTTGGAATTACATCGCATTTTCCTTCGAGTCTCGACGTGCAAGTACGTGGATTGACCCGGGAATTCCACATTTAGCTTATCCCAATGCTCAATAACAGCTCACTAGTCCTATATGTTCGCTATAACCTCCATGATGATCTCCAGAATCTATCTCGGGTATGTGAATCGAGTGTTCATGTTCAAGCATATCAACGTTCACATTCGATATCCATCATGTCGAAGGATGCGGACTGAGGTGGAGACCGTCGTATTCTGATCATCTCGCGATTCAGAATGGTGGTCCGGGCTCTTCAAAGCCAACTAGCATACCAAGTAGAACAAGACTGCAAGGTTTAGGGTGCGTGCATGAATTCAAGGTGCTCGTGACGAGTCGGCAGGGTTAAAGTATCTTTTCGAACAGATGCGCGACTTGAAGCATAGCCAGGCGATTCAAACATTGTGGCTTCAGTGACGAACGCCTTGTCTGCATATACCGCCCATCTTTGGACGGCAATTCATGGTACTGCGCCGAGGTTCGAGGAATGGTCAAGGAATGGTTCTCGCCAGTCATGCATTATGGTTGATCTAGGCGCCCACTCGTGCACGCGCACATGATGAGGCGCTCAGCGTTCTTGGTGCCACTGTCAACAACCAGCTCTCCGAGCGTAGAAAGCGATGGGGCTTTAGCTTGCGCTCCAGGATCTTCAAACCGTACGCACTTCAAATATACTAGCGTGTACATGGCGCGTAGAACTGAATACCTCCGTGTTCGTTTGGCTCACCTCGACGCTTCAGGGATCACGATTATGAACACGACGGTGATGGTATTCTCCTATCTCTTGGCAGTTGCCTAACACCTCCTTGCACGATAGAGACTCCGACACGCATAACCGATCTTCGCAGATAGAGCTCTAAAGCGGTATGTTGAACCAAACTTATAATAACCCGTCATCTGCCGCTGACCTTTTTGACTTCGCGTCAGGCTAATAGTTCTGTCAAGCTCACCGCGTTCGTCACTGTCGCCGTTGGAAGAAAACGTTCACAAGGAGTCAACGCTCGTTCGTTACTCGGTGCGATTCAGAACGGAGGTCTAATAAGATCATCGCGACATATCTGAGTCATCGTTCTTTATCTCGCAGGCTCGGAAACTTCGACATGAACCCAGTCAAGGTTTACACGCCCCAAGACGAACAGGCGCATAACAATGAAATACGTCTCAGATCACCACTACTGCCAATCGCGAAGATCCAATACATTCAACAACATTTGGTAGTACAGTTCGAGTAACGGTATGGGTTTTATCGAATATAACACGCAGAACTATGTAAGTATGGGTTTTCTTTATACGAGCCAATCTGATGCGCAATTTCGAACGAGTATATAGGCTTTGTTGTTTTTCTGAAATCAAGACTGGGTAGGCGATTTGCTTGAGGCTCAAGGCGACTCGGGGTTGAACCCGCCGCTTAGTCCAGGAAAGTTGGGCTACTCAGATTTCAGTAACCAGTCACATTTTCCCGAATCCTTATCATTGGACAATTTGATGACCTAGATGGCATCCTTCGTGAGCGATATCTTTGGAACAGAAGCTACAGTACATACCCAGTTGGGCTCCTTCGAGTTAGAGGACGAGTTTTCGAGACTCCAAAACAGTCCGTTCTCATTGTGGCTAATGCTGGATTAGAAATAGTAAGAGATAGAGAAGTAGCGCGAATATTAAAAACCAGTACTTACTGATAAGCGGAAATCAATCCCTCACGTTGCGACTGCTTGATAAACCATGCCACTTTCTCGGAGGAGCCCACGACCTCTTGATTTACGTCGAACGATTTGTTTTCGACATTGGCATAGGTTCCAGTGCTTTTGTTCTGAATGTAAAACCGTGACTCGTGTTGATCAACAGCGCTCGAAACGGGGTGTATGTTCCACTGGAAATATGGTTGAGTGCCAACGAAGGAAACATTTACTGAAAAGACTGACTTTCTCTTGATTGGTACTAGGACTATGGCGTTTCTCCACACCAACTGCGGTTCCCTCTTTGGCGTCGCTCAGGACAACAACCAGCTCCGGGTGCTGTTGGTTGACGATCAACCGCACTGGGTCCTTCTTAAGAGCGTAAAACAGCTGTGCGTGAGAGTCCATAGAAGCAGTTCGGAGCCTTGTTGAAGACGAATTCGAAGGGAGTTGAACACAAGATACTAAGTAGCCGAGGATCTGTTTGGGAGAGACGATCGACGGCTTTTTAAGCCTTTTCACTCGAAGGATGTTTTAAAAATGGAAAGTCAAAGGCGGCAGAGAGAATGACCCGATATCTTGGTAGTACTGATCGACGGAAATTGGGACATTACACCAGACTGTGCGAGGAGGCTGCTAGAAGCATTTGAAATAACAAATGGATAAAGTTCAGTCAAACCGAAAAATTGCAGCTGTCTATACAATGTAGCGCTTAATACCTATGATCTCGGAAGATATTAGTACTGCATGCCACTGGCAGTACATTCTATTGGATCTTACTCCTTACGAGCCTGAGTACTGCGAATCCGGTCATGGTAATTCCCGTGATGTCAGAATCAGATGTGCATAATATCTTGATAATATCAAGATCCATGTTATCATGGTGACAAGGGAGACACTCATCAAGGGTCTAAGGGGTTGAAGATTATTTCATTGAAGGATCAAATCAGCATCGAATCGTGACATTGAAGCAGCGAAACTGCACATAAGTAGTACTTGATATTTACTACGCTGAACCCGCACAAAGTCAAAGCTGTACTATCTGTGTGACCATATCCCCACATAGCGATGCCAGCCTCCCTGTGTCAGAGTGATCGATGCTCATGTGAAGAGTCACTGAAGGAAGCTACAGGTCCGGCCGCGTTCAATGCGTACTAAACACTGATTCCGAATGGTCCAAGTTTGGAACCTTCAATGGTGTTGTGGTGTGCTTAACTCGAAGCGAACTTGAAGACAAAATACACCCAAGCATCGAGCGAGCAATCTGAGCATGTGTCCTACGTGTTTGCGGAGAAGAGGTCTTGGGCGAAGCGCCCACCTAAGGGCAAGCCATCGGCATTCCCCAGGTCAAAGCTTAATTGATACGTCGTGACGTCAGCAGACCCAGGAACCGCGTGAAAGTGCTCAACCGAACCTTTGATGCGTTTTTTATCAGCCGCGCTTAACGTTTAACTAGCCTAGGGCAGCCGATGTGCATTACCTATACGCTAGGTATATAGAGTCATCGAGTTCCAGCTGACTACAGCTATTGTCTCCCATGAGGTTGCAGACTCCAGAGTCTTTCTTCCTGACCCTTGATCTTCGTCTCAACTTCGTTTTGGTTCCGACTTTCGGACTCGGGAATGGCTTTTGATACCTTATAATTAGAATGTCTATCTAGGCTATCATAGAAGCAATTGGGCGAAGCGCTCACGGCCCCCAAGACTGAACATGTGCAAAATCAGCTCAAGTTCCAAGCAACCTACTAAAACACGTACCTGATATCGTTCGTACTAAGACCGTAGCCTGAGACTCAGATGCATTCGGAATAGTCAATGGAACTTCCAACCTTCCAATATTGCTGTCTCGACTGGTCAAGACTCAGAGTCGTGACACGTCTCTGTAACGGGATTTTGATAAACCACTGAAGGGCTTGGATAAGCTACTCAACCCGCTCTCGTCGTGGCCCAGGAGGCTAACTGAAATCCCCAAAAATTTTCTGATATCTGGCGACTGGTCAGCATTAAGCGTTATCATAAAGGAGATAAGCCTACCAGCCTGATCGCTGTAAAACAACTCTCAGGCTTCAAAACTTCATGTGTTCACTCTGGACGGTAGGTGTGTGCTCCCAGGTTCTAATCTAGTTGGCAGACATCTTGAATGGACAGATCAAGGAAGCCAAGTATCCACCAAAAACTCCCAAAGCCACATTTGCACTTGAATATTCCCAATAGTTTCGCTCTTTCCACGGATGATGCGGCATTGAAGCTAACATCTTCGCCACAGAAGCCGCTTAGATCGCAGAAAATAGGCGCCTTCACACCGTATTCCACCACCTTCGGGTCTGTAAGGATGCCAACCCTGGAATCACGAATTCAGAGTTACCCAAGTTCGTTCCTCATCGGTATCTGTGAGCGTTATTTGGCTCAAACTCCCCACGATACCTCGTCGACCTGCGGGTGGCAGTGATTGTTAATGAGAAATAGCGTCATTCGGAGAATCCAGCCAACCAGTGTTCCTCTATCCGACATGGTCATGGGTGAATGAAGGTGGGGATTGAATATCGCTGTGATACTAGGCGGAAGTAGGCTATCGCCGACAGTCACAACTTGTCCAAGTCCTACTTTGTAGATGCTTCGCGTCGACCTGGAGAACAGCGACACTCTGCTCGTTTTACTGCAGAAGCTGGCGGATTCCGGAGTTCATTTTCCTAAGTTGCAGTAGTGAGACTGGCAGCTAGCACCGAAGATACCACCGAGGAAGCGAAAGGAGCCCAATATCGACTTGGTGTATCTGATCTGGCAGTGACATGCAAAAGCACGATGCTGGAGTACTCACAGCGTCAGCGCTGAACCGGATCTTGCGATAAGAAATACGCACTTGAGAACACTTGAGAATCGTTCTAAGAACTGCAATGCGAAAGTCCGACTTAGTACTAGAAAGAAAGAATCGTTTCGTCTCACAAGAGCGCCGCCTTTTGATATTGTCAGTTGAAGCATACCCCAAAAGCAACCCCCCAGATCCCGTTCTAAATGCTCTACCGGCGGTCTTAATTTCGCTATAGTCCCCGAGAAGTGTGCTCATGAATAGCACCAAGAGAAGCGCTATGGTCTGCGCGGGACACGCCACTGTCATCCCTTTGGGGTTTGCGCGTGAGATGGTACCGAAAAAAAGAGTGGAGATTCCTGTGAACAATAGTCACTACGAAGCATGATATTGGGAAGTATTCTGCACGTACCATGTCCAGAACAAAACGTCTGATATCGGAGTAATGGACCATAGTTAGTAACAGCTATGACAGACGAAGACAAGGTACACACCGCTCCAGTAGCCGCCATCCGAAAAATGATCTCTTCTACATCAAGTAAAAGGAGAAATCCAAGCAAGTGTAGTTGAAGACATGGTAGTGGTGCGATACAGCGCAGCTCTACAACCTCCTTATACCAGACAGACACAATGCCAGTCCCCATCATTCCCGAACTCCTGCTCCTCTATCCTTCTCAGCTTCTACGGCGCGTAAGCATCCTAAGACGTCGAGATGAAATGCATCGATGATGACCACTAACTTCTCCCGTGTAGAATAAAGGATGAGGTAGATGAGATATACGCGAACCTATTCTCTATGTAGGTCTTGAGACGCTGGGAACCGGAAGGCAAACGAGGGAGCGCGCGTACCTTATTCAAGTATCAACAACTACCAGGCTAAGTACCGTCTTTTCATTCCGTCAGGTGTACCTTCTTCCGGCTCATCCAGATCGTAGGGCAGGAGTTGTTTCGGATCCAGCGCTCTGAGCCTCTCGTCGGACTCCAGAAGACACATGGGCAATGGATGCCACGAAGGCAGTCGCAGAACTGATGAATGCGGTTTTTGCAGGGGCTTTGACTTCTTCACATCATCGAATGTGGCAGCGAAAACACGTTCGGGTACCAACACTGAGGAAGCGCTCAGTCTCCACAAAATGTGAGGTGATAGTCTGCTAACGACATCATTCGCGGTACGGGTTTTCTTCATGTACCATACTATGAGCCCATGGGTGCGGAGTGCCAAAACGTTCGTATGTTGACACAAGCTCGACCGAAATTGAGGGGTTTTGGGGGTACTGGAAAATGCGTTCAAGTTTCCGGAGGAGGTATTGGCAGTTGAAGTAGAAGGGTATCAGTGGGAGGAAGAGGCGCCAGCATCAAAGCCGATATGGGTACCGCGTCTAGTCATAATGATGCAGGGATAACCGTAGATTGGGATTGGGGTGGTGTTGGGGATGAGTGTGCTGCTGGTATCGTGGAAGAGCAAGCTTGAAGCTTGAAGGCTGCTCGCTCGCCGACTCTGAGAAGACGCGGGCGCTTCATCGTTGCTTATTACTGTACCTATCACGTGGTTTCGGCTCAACGACCATCATCATATCCGCACCCCGAATACCTGTGGAACAGCGAGCAGCAATGCACCATCACAACTTGTGTCTACATCGCTCTGACTATGACCATTTAATAGCTCCATTAAATTCCAACTCTTCATACTCCGGTGCACGCAGAATCTTCCAGCTCAGTGGCTCGCGCTTTGTACATCTTACCAACCTTTGAACAATTTGAACCGTCTACATCTACCTCAAACGACCACCACAATACGATTAGTACTGGTCCAGATGGCGCTCCCTTCCCAAACACAAACGCCCATGATCTATCCTACAGGGAGAAAGCAGCTGCGTTGAGTTTTCGGATCAGACTGATCGCTTTTGGAAAAGATCTTGGTGAGGCGCGCGTCTCTTGAAGCCGATCTCATGAGAAAATAGGCTGCGCCCATTGAGCTGGCGGTACTATAACAGAACGCTAGAATTTAGCCCGTGACAACTCGAGTCTCGATTCGAGTATTCCATGTCGGCGGCCAAGTCAACCTCGTAAAGATGCCGGAGTGTTTCCCGAGCCAAAGCTTGAAGCTTGAAGTTTGAACAACGCGGCCAATCGGCAATCAAGGGTTCTCTAGTATGCCGGGTGAGCGCTCTCCTTCAGCGCGACTCTACAGCATTCTCTTGTTACAGGAGCATGCCAGTGCAAGAAGCTCGCCAGAGGCATACATATCGAGGCATGGTCAATTGTTTGTAATTAGTCCAGGATTTAAGTTGAAATTGAGCCCTGCCGGTTCGGATTTCGACCCCGTAAACTATGACTGTCAATACCTATGTCATTCGTAATATGCTCCCCTTCATCTTGACTCTTGATCTTCGTCTCGACTTTGCCATGGTTTCGGCATAAAGTTCTTGATACCTTATAAGTCCATCTACTTGAGAATGCGGTAGAAGCAGTTGGGCGAAGCGCTCACGGCCACCGAGACCGAACGCATGCAAGATGAGCCAAGATGAGCCACCACTTCAACTTCCATTAACCTACCAAATACATACCTATACTAAGACCACAGCCTGAGAGTCAAGTGCGCTCGAAATAGTTGGTAGAACCCCCAATCTTCCGAGATTGCTGCCAGGACTGGTCGGGACTTGGAGTCACATCACATCTGTAAGGGAACTTTGGCAAAGTCAAAATAACGTTGAAGTAGCATGTGTGTTGCACTTACAGGCCACTCAACCCGTTCATCATCCTACAGCATTAGGGGAAACTACGAAAAATCTTCAGCGTTTGGCGACTCATCGACATCACATACCTAGCCCTAGCTGGTGACCGTTGAATGACTTAGGATTTCATGCGTACGCTCCGAAACGCAGGTGTGTGCTCTCTACCACGACAGACACCTTGAATGGACAGATCGAGGAACCCAGGTATCCACCAAAACTCCCAAAGCCACATTGTCACTTGAATATTCTTCCGTGCTCCAATAGTTTTGCTCTTTCCACGGATGATGCGGCGTTGAAGCTAACACCTTCGCCCCAAAAAGCCGCTTAGATCGCAGAAAATAGGCGCCTTCGCACCGTATTCCACCACCTTCAAGTCTGTAAGGAAGCCAACCCTGGAATCACGAATTCAGAGCTACCCAAGTTCGTTCCTCATCGGTATCTGTGAGCGTTATTTGGCCCAAACTCCCCACGAGTCTTCGTCAACTTGCGGGTGGCGGTGATCGTCAATGAGAAACAGCGTCATTCGGAGAATCCAGCCAACCGTTTCTCTAACCAACATGGTCATGGGTGAATGAAGGTGGGGATTGAATATCGCCGTGCAAACGATGTGATCAGAATTTGCAGGATGATACAGCTACGAGTACCAAATACCAGCGTTTGAACTCCGAAAATGCTTCAATTATGAATCGGCGTGCGATAATACTGTGGCGAAGAAGTTAGTGCTATCCCCGACAGTCACAACTTGCAACTTGTCCAAGTCCAACTTCGTAGGTGCTTTGCGTCGACCTGGAGAACAGCGACGCTCTACTCGTTTTACTGCAGAAGCTGGCAGATTCCGGAGTTCATTTTCCTAAGCTGCGGTAGTGAGACTGGCAGCTCCGAAGATACCACCGAGGAAGCGAAAGGAGCCCAATATCGACTTGGTGTATCTGATCTGGCAGTGGCATGCAAAAGCATGATGCTGGAGTACTCACAGCGTTAGCGCTGAGCCGGACCTTGCGATAAGAAATACACACTTGAGAATCGTTCTAAGAACTGCAATGCGAAAGTCCGACTTAGTACTAGCACGAAAGAAAGAATCGTTTCGTCTCACAAGAGCGCCGCCTTTTGATATTGTCACTTGAAGCATACCCCGAAAGCATACCCCCCAGATCCCGTTCTAAATGCTCTACAGGCGGTCTTAATTTCGCTATAGTCCCCGAGAAGTGTGCTCATGAATAGCACCGAGAGAAGCGCTATGGTCTGCGCGGGACACGCCGCTGTCATCCCTTTGGGGTTTGCGCGTGAGATGGTACCGAAAAAGAGAGTGAAGATTCCTGTGAACAATAGTCACTACGAAGCATGATATTGGGAAGTATTCTGCACGTACCATGTCCAGAACAAAACGTCTGATATCGGAGTAATGGACCATAGTTAGTAACAGCTATGACAGACGAAGACAAGGTACACACCGCTCCAGTAGCCGCCATCCGAAAAATGATCTCTTCTACATCAAGTAAAAGGAGAAACCCAAGCAGGTGTAGTTGAAGACATGGTAGTGGTGCAGCTCTAGAGCCTCCTTATACCAAGCAGACACAATGCCAGTCCCCATCGTGCCCGACCTCCTGCTCCCCTATCCTTTTCAGCTTCTACGGCGCGTAAGCATCCCAAGACGTCGAGAGATGATACATCGATGATGACCACCAACTTCTCCCGTGTAAGGTGTAGGATGAGGTAGACAAGATATACGCGAATCTAACCTCTGTGTAGGTCGTTAGACATTGAGAACCGGAAGGCAAACGAGGAAGCCCGCGTACCTTATTCAAGTATGGCGGATTGACAAATACCAGGCTAAGTACCGTCTTTTCATTCCGTCAGGTGTACCTTCTTCCGGCTCATCCAGATCGTAGGACAGGATTTATTTCGGATCCAGCACTCTGAGCCTCTCGTTGGACTATAGAAGATGCGCGTGTAGAGAAGGATGCAAGGGATGCCACGAACGCAGTCGCAGAACGGAAGAACGCGATTCTTTGGCTTCTTTACACCGTTGGACGTGGCAGCCAGAACACGTTCGGGTACCCACACTGACAAAGCTACCAGTGTTCGCCAAAGACGAGGTGGTCTGCTAAAGACAGCATTCGAGGTACGTTTTTTTTTCCACCCACGACTGCTCCAGGATATGGATCCATCCGGTTTCTCATTTTCGAGGGAAGGTTACGATGGGTGATATGGCATTCGTAAGTTCCACTTTCCGATATGAATTCGGCAGGTGTGCTGGATGTCGTAAGGTCTTCTTTAAACTCTGTCATCGAATTACTGGGTTTGTGGGTGAGATTCAGAGGTGGATGTGTGATTTTGCAGGTGATGGACACTTTCGTGTCTCCCAGATCGAGAGGTATCGGCAGTTGATGTAGAAGGTATTGGGAGGAAGGACGTTGGGCATCGAGGCGGATATAGGCACCCATTTGTCTTTGGTTCGTCTAGTCAGAAAGATGTAGACAGGTTCTTGTTTATCCTTTCTGATGGCTGCGTAGATTGAAATTCGGTTGTAATCGAGACAAGTGTGTTGCTGGCATCGTGGAGGTGAGGTCCAGGATCAAGGAAATTGAAAAGCGACTGCGAAGGCTACGCCGGACCCGGAAGCGGTGCGTGTTGCTTACCCATCACGTGGTTTGGGCTCTTCAACCGAGCTCAGTTCGGAATCGTCGTCGTTCGAGCGTGATTCATATCACGGCGCCATAATGATCGACGTGGAGGACTGCCTTTGGCATACAACTTGAAGGTGTGTAGCTTGACAATACTTTTGTGCTTTCGGCTAAAATTAGCGGCAAATTAGCAGTCCGACCTGCAGCAAACCTGCAACACTTGGTCGAAACGGTAAAGTACTCTACGGTCATTTGGTCACCTCGTTTAGAATTCGTGCTAGTCGATACTGACTCTGGGGCACGATCTAGTCGGGAAGAGCCCTGAAAGAGCCTGTAGTTGAGGGACATGGTGGAGGAGCCAAAGTTGTGATGAGCGTTCGGGCGCCTTCCTCTCATTGAAGTAAATTGGGTGGTGTTCTTAGCGTAAGTGTTACACCACCAATCGAAACTCGTACTGACACATCCAGGCAAACTAGGGTTCTAATCTTAGTTCTATGTTACTAGGGGTATCTCCCGTGGAAGGTTTGAATTGTTGTAGGCGATGGCCTGGCAACTCCCTTGATTCATTTGTCGGACAGTACTCTATTAGCATCCTCCACAATTGACAACTTAATGATTACAGCCCTTCGGCATCGCATAAGGTCTCCGGGTCGATCCGTAGTGAGGACCTATTTATTGTGGTACGTGAAATTCAAATTTCAGATTAGATGTTAATACTCAGGCTCCCAACAGGCTCCCGCGAAAGATGTGAAACTATCGATCAAAGGAATGACGGCGGAAAGACTTAGAGCTCATAAAAGAACCCCTTTGCAGTGCCTCCGTCATGCTGCTTTCCGACTCTTTCTTTCTCTGTTATTTGACGGTCTTCGCTCGTGTAATCACAGCTCAGACAATTCCTTCAACATGGCAGGCGAGTTTCTCTGCGCCAATATCCCGGGTAGCTTGGACTGACCCACATGTAGAAACAGAACATAACAACCCCTCGCGCTGGGTGCATACAAAAGGCTGAGGACACTATCGTGCAATTTCTGGATACTGTTCCCAACCCGAAAGATCTCAAGATTTGTGAGCTATAATACACGTACGTTGTTCGCTGATTTGGGATACTAATCGAACTGCAGCGGATAATCTCCTTGCATTAGCACAGACATGCATACAGATGGCCGATTATGATGTACTCACCGGTCAAACCAAGTTCAAGCAGGCTCTCTTGGGGTACATTCTCTCTGCTGAGCGAGTCATGCCAGGATTTGCACATCAGTATACCAGAGCTGCACTGTAGGTGAAGAATTTATTGGTCCATTACACGTCCGACTGAGTTACAGCCGACTAGGGGATTTGGGTATGCTTCGGCTCGTGCATACGAGATATATAGAGAAGAAGTATATCTTGATTATGCGAAAGAGGCATGGAGTTTGGGCAGAAAATTCACAATTTCCGAAGAGGATGTTAGCGCAGGCCTCATACCAACAAAGAACTTCACTTTACAGAAAACGTGTAACGGCAGTAAGACAGATTTATTTCTGCATACGTAGATAACTCATATCTTTGAAGCATCCCTGGTAGGCGGCACGTTCATGGTACGACTTAATCCACCAAGGCGACAACGAGTCTACATGATCAAAATCACAGATTAACAAGACGGATGACGCTCAGGTAGACGTATGGTCCACCGGGTGGGTTATCTTCTCTTTACATGGCCCTCGAATCTCAAGATTTCGTCCCCACTACTTAGAAACTTTCTTGTGTGAGTGCAATTATGTGCATCACACCAGATGATACACAAATTCTATCGGTTTGCAGCCTCTCGGGATTTCTTTACAAAATGACCACGAACGAGACGTATTTATCAGCTGCGATCACCACGATTCAATTTCTACTTGGCCGGATGCAACTTGAGGACAGTGGATTATTCGCAGACTCTATATCTGCAAATGAGCAGGACCAGTGCAAAATGGACACAAACCCCACCGGATACGGAAATGCCCTGATAATGCAAGGAATGTCCATCTTCAACTCTGTCAAGCCCTCGACTGGGTATAATGAAATGTATGTAGTATTCCCTCTTTCAATACAGGCGATCCACTGAATTACAATTAACAAGTATGAAGGATTTGGTTGTCAGAGTGACAACTAACCCAGACTGGCACAATGGCGCCGGAATCTTGTCATGTGCGCGTCCTCTTCATATGCTTACCGATAGCCCGGTCCTAACCTCCACTTATAGTAGATTACGATGCGGATGTCACCCCTTTATACCTACCGAGGGGGTTGGTGCAAGTGTACAACGCCACCACCGACACGGATTTCCGGAAATACATTTCGGCTTATTTGTCTACACAGGTAAATATCCACTCAAGTTCCTGGAGCTACCGACTGAAAGAACACAACTCAGTACAATGCCGTCATGGAAAATCCTAGAAATGACCCTTCAGTAGCGCGAGTACAGATAGCATTCCTACTCGCCGCGACTGTAATATCGCCGGCGAATAGCTCTGAGACGGTTGTACCTGATCCGTCCTCACCATTGACCCCCACTCCTGAGAGAACAGCTAGTGAAACCCCTACAATCACGGTACTGGTAGCCCCGATACTTGGCGGAGTCCTAGGTGGGCTGGCTTTTGTCGCTATTCTAGTCCTAGTAGTTTTGTATCGGCGTCGTCGCAAGAACGCGGCGCCCATCACTCCCGTTTTCGACTCCAGCGACATAGTAGCGGCATCGACGCAGGATCTCTTTCAAACTCAAATTCTTCCCCGACAAAGAATTTACCGGAGAAATCCTGATGTCAAACGGTCGGAGAAATGGGATGCACCTCCAGATTATGCAACCCTGCCTGGTTGAGCCTTTTCTGTGAAGTATGACCGCGAGCGCTGGCCGTCGCTGGTTGTACTTGCACTGGACTATACCCATTTTGTTCCTTTCTGCTGTAATTATCGTATTTAACGACGCTGGATATTGATGGCTCTGGTACGGTATTACTACAGATGACCGGCCCAATTCAAAGCTTGGCTGTATCTATTATACAAAAAAGAGCCGACTTTTTGGAACCTTCCAGATCGTTTGTCCCAGACATAAAGTACCATAAAAGGTAAAAAGTGGGGCAAGAACAGCGAAAGCGCAAGAAGTTTCTGGAAAAAATTAGTTTCGGCATCGAGCTGAAATTCTTCGCCTGCCTATTATGGATCAGACAGGTGGAAACTCATCAACACGACAATGAGACCATAGTGGGAGACACTGACAGCAAACGGGCGAAAACAGGAACATGTACGACAAGCAGGACAGCTTTGGAAAAATCATTGCAAAATTACTTGACCCCGACAGAGAACGGGACCACAACGGGACACTGCTGTAACGAAAACAGGCCCGTGGTAAGTACGACAACCCGAAAGTCTAAAGGTGTGCTCGGCGACGAGCAGCATATCTTTGGGAAAGTTATTGGAAAAGTCTAGCACCTCAGCACCGTGCATAGCACGGGTTAGCGTTCTAGTTAATGTAAAACTAGGCGAGGACACCAAAGTGATGACGAGAACAAGAAATGTGTCTAGTGTGAACGGTGACAGGTCTTGCGACATAACAGAGTACTAAGAGCCCAACTATGGATCAAAGCGTACTATCGGCGCCACCGCAATCCTATTCAGTAACTCGTTCAGCCACTCGTGTTTCGCCTGCCTACAGTCATCCACCGGTCCTTGGCGCACTCAATTTTGCCAGGGCTCTTCAGGCCATCTACAGACTCTCGGATCCTCCGGGACTAAGAGTAACGCTTTGTGGCATGCTAACTGAGCATACAAATGAAGGAAGAAAGGAGGTGAGGGGGAAATCGGATGGATTTTCGTGTTTTGATGGTACACCAAGGACCAGATTTGGCTGAGTCAGCAGGTTTTGTCGAAAATAAAGCCGACTCTGTGAGACATTCTACTCATGGTGACATGCTACTGAGACCCTGACCACCATCTATAAACACATTCAACACGTTCCATCAATTTCCAGACCGAGAGGTACAAGGGATGAGGAGAAACAAAGGCACGTCAAGGACTGGTGCCGCGCCAAGGACCGGTGGTTGACTGTATCTGTTCTATCCGTAATATCGATAGTCCGAATCATAACATCCTTGAGCTTCGGAAAACGGACTCCAGAATCGGCGAGCTTTTCCAGAGAAGAGAAAAGACTGTCTCCGTGTGCAAGATTGACATGGAAGCTGTGTAAATCTGGACTAAGTCTAAGCAATTCGAACATGCTGCCGTGCGCCGCCCCTTCATTGGGTTCAGAATCCCAAAGGATTACGTTGGGAAGATTGATATCGATATGTTTAAGATGCGCTTTGGAGCGCCTGACCATTTTCAAGAGACCGACAGTTGGCCATTGGAAGTGCATATGATTGGCCTGCCGCACCGACAAGGTTTCGAGAGCTGGAAGCCTCACCATCTCAAAGAAGATGTCGTGCCTTCCAGACCCTGTATAGGCGAGGGAAAGGTGCCGAAGGTTAGATAGCACAACTTCATGTGCGAGTGGCACATGAAACGGTCGGCTAGCATTCATCGTGCCGCCAATATCCAGTTTATCGAGTTGTGTACAGTGCCGAAGGATCCCTGCCACTAGGTCCGTATAATTGTCGACCTCTGCCATCTTGAAAGATTTGAGCTGATGAAGAGGGAGCAATTCGGCAAAGTATCCGCGAACGGCATACTCCAAAGGTTGTGTCGTCCACTCAGCGATGGTAAGGTCGGCCAATATCGGAGCGGAGACCTGAAGGCGCTGTTCGGCCATTAGGTCTTCCCAGAGCACTTCGTCTACAAATTTCAAGGAGTGGAGAACAGGTAATCGGAGAGTATGGTCCGGTAGCTGTGCGCTAGATAGACAGTAGGAGATATCGAGGGGGACATCGAGTGTGAGGTTCCGAATGCGCCTTGACTGTTGAAAGAGTGCCCTTAAGGCTGTGAGACCGGGTAATCCCAAATGTTCTGAATACGTTTCTTCTTCTTCATGAGTATGAGGGTACCATAGGCCCTTTTGAGAGTCCTGAATAATGACTGATAGCTCCGCATCCTCAGCATACTCCATGTATCTATCGAGGACGGGCAACATGTCCTTGCCCAGCTGGTATACGTCTACATAAACTCGACTCCACCATGTTGATCTTCCTCTAACGATGCGTCGCTAGTGAAAGCACACTTGTGAGAGGTCGTACACCCGAGATGTGAACTCGTTGCCGGAAATCGATAGATCATGGGTATCTCCTTCTCGCACCAGGGATAGTATCGTCTCCAAAACCTCTGTGGGTAGCCTCCGAATTGGCGCAAGCAAACTTCTCCTCTCCTGAATCCGCTGCCAAATAACATCCCTCTCTGCCTTGAGCTTCTCCAATATGTTCGCAGCACGAGTGATTTCGGCGTCGTAACGTGTGAGCTCGAGTTCGTCCTGTTCAATGAATGATTTCGTTTGAACTGAGTCTGTGACAAAGGGCTGACAATGAGAGCGAAGAATGTCGCGAGTAATGGGCGGACTGCATCGAGGAAAAAATGTACATTGACAATTGCTGCATAGAACTGTAGAAGTGATTGAGCCGGTGCTTTCGGTCATGATTGCGAAAGCCAATCTGAGAGGAAAGATAATTTCAGCGACCTAGAGATGTGGAGACACTGTATAAACGCCACTTACCTAGGTTGGACGTTGGACGTTGGACAATGAAGAGTGTTGAAAGGGTTTGAGCCGACGCGCCGTGGCCGGGGGTTGATCACGTCGTCCCACGCGATCACGTCATGATTCAAGGCTGCACTCATTCCACCAGGGTCCAGCATCGATCACTAGCGTTCAAAGCGTAGTTTTTGAGATTTGGTATCTAGGTCGCTGGTACTCTGGAGGTTTATCTGGCTAACTATTCATGCAGATTTCAACCATACGTCGCTGGGTGGTCACGATCATGGCTCTCAATACCGTCTCATCTACAGTCCTTTGCACCAGTTGTAATCAGACGTTCAACCCCAAATCCCTCAGTCCAGCTGTCTCAAGCGATATTCTTCGCTCTCACCGTCCACCGTCCAATACCGAGGCCTCCCAAACGAAGTCGTTCATCGAACAAGACCGACTTGAGCTCGAACGCTATGATGTGGAAATCGGTCGTATCCGCAATATCCTGGAGAAGCTTGAAGAGGAGAGGAATGCTATCTGGCAGGGGATTCAGCAGAGGCGCAGTTGGCTCGCACCGACTCGGAGATTACCCGCAGAGGTCTTGGAGAAGATCCTATGCTTTGCTCGAGAAGGCGCCCATTCTCTTACGATCTTTGAGGACGAGTTCGACTCCCCAGTATTCAATCTTTCTCGGGTGTGCTGGTACTGGAAACATATCATTATGGCACGGCCAGAATGGTGGAGACCGATTTACGTAGACATACATGGCATGAGTGAAGATACTTTGTGTCTCCTCAAAGCATATATGGGGGCCTCTGATAGTTTTGAGCTGTCGATTCACATCGAGGACTCAGAAAAGGCTGTATGGGCTCGCAAGTCCAAGACGTACCAGCGTGAAACCTATGGAGAAATTTTGGGAACACCTGGTCTTTGTGCATTCATAGCTCTTTTCCGAGAGGCACATCGTATTCGGGATTTGACGTTGGAAGTTCCCCTCGACATTCTAGATGAAGCGGCCGAACGAGACCCAGACCTTTTCAAGGATTCGACGATCAGTTTCCCCCTTCTTCGCACCGTGGCATTCGCGGAAGAGGTGTTTGACCAGAATTCACATCTCCATGAGCAACTCGAAATCTCCGCACCACTGCTTACTGAAATGACTATTCAGAAACCCGATTACAAGACCTATGTCACCGCATTTTATTGCTCATGGCCCCTAGGTCAGCTTTCTTCCCTCAAGACATGGAAGATTATCACCCTTTCTGATTTCAACGCGCTCGAGCGGCTAGATATGTCGTGCCAATATCGTTCGTCCCTCCCCGGGGAGATCGATGAACTATCCACCATTCGACACCTCACCCTCCACTGTGCCTCGTCCGGACATTATGACCCCTTCTTCAGACAGGTCAACCTTCCTGCGCTGGAAAGGTTGTCCGTCCAGCGATATGGCATTGTCGTAAACTTCGCATGGCCCTCTATCCATTTCCTGGACATGCTTCAGCGTTCCGCACCGACTATTAAACACATCGACATAGACTTCCCCAGCGCAACGCTATGCTCTTGGCAAAATGCCAATGGTGATAGCAGTATGCTCGAGCTTTTGAAGCTTTGCCCCGATCTCGAGGTGCTTCACGTCAATCTGACGAACGGCGATATTCTATTCGCTTCATTGCGAAAGCTCGCTGATGCTGATATTCGCTTCCCGAAGCTGGAGGATGTGGTCATTTGGACTGCGGATACCACCCAGGAAACGGAAGAAGGGAAGGCTAAGCGTGCGATCTTGGAGGAGTTGATTGGGAGAATCACAACAAAAGCCAGATAGTAGAGATACTTTTCACCGATTTTACTTGCCTTATTCTTGTTCTTGTTGAAAGCATAGTGTACTTGTGTCGTGTATGATTGTGATCGTTGTTTCGAGCTAGGACATCAGGTGTTCATTCATACAAGGGTTAACGAATACAGCGAGAAAAACGAGATGGTGTATACGAAAGCGAGGCAAACTACGGTGGCCTACGATGAATCATGTTTCTTTCATCCCAAGCCTCCGTTCTCCGCTACGCTCCAAATCCACATCAGTCCCAGTTTCAACTGTCGTCAGACTAAAATTTCGGATAGAGCCACGCGCAGGTTGACTCGTGAATCGTATATCTGTGAGCCTACTTTGAAGGCTTTCGACATTTCTGCCGAGCTTTGCTCGGACAATGACCAATGTGGGCGCAATTGCCTAGTAATCATAATATATATTAACGAGCAGTCTCTACATGGAGCAATCTGGCCACATACCGCTGATAACGTCTGAAATGCTATGAGATCCGCTGCCCTTTTCTCCAGCGGTACTGCATTGGTTAGAATTACAGTAACAATGCTGAAAAACGGATAGAGTAGACCAGATTCTAGGCTGCCGCATACGATCAGCGGATATCATGCTCGATTTCTCCAATCGACTTACATGATCCTTGAGACCGATTCGACCACTTTATCACTCCCGTGAACACCTTGAACTTGACATTGACGGTGTATCCACCAAATACGACCAGCTGCAGATTTCAGCTGAGCGACAAAACTGTGGGACACAGAGTACAACCTACCAGTCAACAATGTAATAAATACATTGGCAATGGCGCTAGATATGTCGTAGGCGAGAGAAAGATCGACTGAGTGCACGTAAAGTTCATAGTTTGCCATAACACTCGAATCGCTCAACCCGATTGATAGAAGAATACCGGCAACGAGACCAACACCTGAAACAGTACTGTCAGCGACGTAGCGATACCAGAATTGCGCGCGTACCATTACAACACGCTGAAAATACAGCCAGGGGTATGGTAATCCGCTTTCTAGAGCTCCAGATCAAATGGCATCGGTGAATCTGTAGATGAAACCCTCAGTCCGACCCTGACTCGTACTGTACTTGGCGATGACACATACAAGCATAATATCCGCAGTAATGCTGAAGCGTTCAGTGTCAGCGCTGAACCCGGGCCTCGTACTATTGTTAAGAAACATACTTGAGGAGAACGCTAAGGAATCGATCGAGAGCGCTAGAAACACGACCAGTTCCAAGTCAGTACCAGCATACAAGAAATAAAGATATTCATCTTACAAAAGCGCCGTTTTCCCATCGTCATTTGAGGCATATCTCAAAAGAGGCGCCAGATCCCCTGTTCTAATGGCCCTATAGGCAATTAATGACTGCCGTACTTTCGCTGTAGTCGCCACTGCAAGCGCACTCGTGGATAATATGAACATGATGACTATGAGCGAGAGATAGAGATTATGGTTGGCGCTGGACATGCCGCTGTTGTCCTTCCGGCGTTTGCGCATGAGATGGATGCATGTGCCGAAAATAAGGATATATATTCCTATCAAGAAGTGGTCACTATACAGCATGATATTGAAGAGTAGTCTGAATATACCATATCCAAAGGACCAGGTCTGATGGCGGGTAATGATTTTCGTCAGTAGTGACAAGGATGGATAGAGCCTAGGTACATACCGCTACAGTAACCGCCATCCGAACAATGATCTCTTCTTCAGAAAGAAAAGGAGAAAGCCAGGCAGGAATGGCTGAAGACATGGCTGCAGTGATACGGTGCAGCGCATCTCTACCTGTCTCCATCCTTCTTATACCTAGCAGACTCGATTCATAATCCGAAATAAGCGTTAATGGCCTTGAAGGGGATGCCCATCGGTCATTATTACAGTGCGATGAACGGATGCACCCGAACTATCGACACTACAACTGGGGTAGCAATTGGTTATCGCTGGATAACAACGGTGTTGACCAGCCGATATGGATCTTCGTAAGATCATCCATCATATACGGCTGTGCGCTGCTGTGCGACTCCACCGCCAAGAGGTCTGAATGAGCGTATCATGGCATCAAATGATAGGCTACAGAAGAGAATTGCACGGGCGCTTACCACTGGGGAAAAAGGTTCATGCATCAAGAACAAACTCCGCACCAAAACCAGATAACTGTCATTACAGCCGCGTCGCCACCAATATGGCGATATGAGGCGCAAGCGGCGGCCTGGTTGATATAGCCCAGAGCCAGGGCTATTATCTCCTTGGTAAACAGTACGGTGGTACCATTAAGCGATAACAGTAAAAGATCTCCGTTCTGCTGCCTTGGTTTCTGAAGCTTTCATAGGAGCATTGTTGGTACGCGTGCTATTTCGAAACCTGTAGACGGGCCCATTCCTATACAAAGTTATTGTGAGCAGGCGGAAGGCAATTAGTCTACGCTGACGTACCTCAGCCATACTTATATGCATATCCAGTCGAACCCTAGAACGCGCGCTGGCATTGACCGTGAAGTGTATTTCTTAGATCAAAATCAAGTTTTTCGCTGTATTCAGATCCCAAGTTCTCGGTGAAGCAGTTAAACTCACCTGTATCCTGTAGTCCGAATACACATTCGCGGTACGCCCGGCAGGAATTTCAATGGTCGGTTTCCTTCAGGATTCATGGGTTGAGGGATCGACATTAGTGAACGTTCTGGGGTCGGTTTCGTGTATCCCCGTATTGCATTTCGGCTAAACACGAGCTCCGATTCTGTTTGCCATCTTCGAACTAGGTGCTACAATCTCATTGAAAGATGCTTGGTTGCTCGCAGAAATCAACACACCTTCCATGTCCACCTAAGCCTACAGTATAATTTCCTCCTGGCTCGTAGGTACGATTTTAATCGAAACCTTGGGCTAGAGCGTTCGGCAATGACTGGGATCTTGAGGGCAGAATCGGGCAGAAAGATGTGGTGCGAGGAAAGATGCCGTGTGAACTTTTTCGGACAACTTCTCTCTTCCCCCATGCCTGCTTGTACGCTTCCAAGTTCTTCGTATCGTCTTTGGGCACTCCTCTACACGGCAAAATAAATATGCCATTGACTCCTGTGAGGTAAGTGGGCCTATTCCTATTCTCCGTGGCAGGACACGTTAATTGACGCTAGCGCTTTTTGCGCAGGAATCAAAGCATTGATTTCGATGAATATGTCGTATGTGCCAGATCCTACCAGCTTCGGATAGGGTTCGACTACAAAAAAACGCGCTGAACATCAGATGTGAGTTGTTGCCGGCTATTCCTGTCCTGCTTCTGATGTTCCAAATTAGTTTAGGACAGCTCAATTTATCGTTGGCGTTTGAATAAGGACCTGAGCGCATGACTCATAGAGGAACTCGCTGTTCGTCTGCTCTCCTCATCCATCAGTCACCTCCCGATCCCTCGAAACTCCGCCAGGCCATCTCAAATCCATCCTCTATTCCCCATTTTTTTTATCAACCGAATTATACCACCTCATGTGACACTATGGCTTTCAATCAGTCGAGCCAAATCCACATCCAGAGGAATGCGAATAACATTGTTTACGGGAATCAGAGTAACTATAGTAATAATGACAACGACTCGCGACCAGGTAAGTATTAACTAGTATGTTCATTTTCTCGATAAATCATCTCATTCCTCAGAAATCCTCCGCAATCTCGCCCAATACGCCGCTCCCAACGCATGCTATGATTCTGAACAACGATTTCCCCCTCCGAACTGTCACACAGGTACCCGTGTCCAGCTCATTGAAAAACTGAGCCATTGGATCGAGGACAGTTCCAACATCTTCCGCGTATTCTGGCTCTATGGCACTGCTGGGATAGGCAAGTCAGCAATCGCACAACATATCGCAGAAAAGTACGCTGGAACAAAACTCGCTGCAGCATTCTTCTTCTCGCGTAACGATTCCACACGAGACAAAATCGGTCCGTTTGTGGCTAGCCTTGCCTATCAGCTCTGCAACACCACTGGCGATTCACCGCTCCGTATGAAGATAATTGATACCATTCGTAATGACCCCAACGTCTTCCAAACGTCCTGCGAAAATCAGGCGAGGAAATTGATTATAGAGACATGTGGCAGGGTCATTTCGGAATCGGATGCGTCTCAGCGACTTGAAAAGGAACAGCCAAATCTTATCGTCGTTGATGGTCTCGACGAATGCGCGGAGCGGCAATCGCAAGAGAGGGTATTGGGAATTATTCGAAGATTCATTGTTACTCCTTGTCCGTGGATTATTCTCGTGTGTAGCCGTCCAGAGCCTCATATCCGGATCGCCTTTCCCGCAGAGACTTTAGCAGATGTCTAGAAGTCTTCGATATAAACACGCTGGACACCATTAACTGGGATATTCGACTATACCTCGTCGATCAGTTCGTTGCGCTTCGAGAAAAGCATTGGCGTGTCTTGGGACACGAAGACTCCTCGTGGCCTGGTGACCGTGTCATTGATCAGCTCGTTGACAGAGCTGATGGCCAGTTCATTTTCGCAGTCACAGTCGTCAAGTATCTTGATACCGATGATGAGCTGCCTCAGGATCGTCTGGATACGATTATGCGTATATATACCGACGCAGGGTCAGAATCCCCTTATTCGGCATTAGATGCGTTATACCATCAGATCCTATCGTCTTGTCACAAGTGGGAGAGGGTACAAGGGATCCTCCGTCTTTTGGTCACCCCCCATCAACCCCTACAAGGTGGCGAGCGCAGCGATACCTTTGTTTGGCGTTCTCCCAAATTCATTTCTTTACTCTTGAATATCCAGAGCATGTACTGGCAGCCCTTCTCGTTCCGGCTGCATTCTGTTATCTTGATTCCCGATAGCAGGGGTGATGGAGGCAGGGGTATGTTTGACAATCCGAGCATTCCAATCGTCATCGCCCATGCTTCGTTCTCGGAGTTCCTCTCCGATTCAAATCGCTCCGGGCCGTTTCATACTCCGAAAATGACTGTTCCAGAGTATTGCGATTGTGTGGCTACCACTCTAATTCGCGAACTATCGGCCTTTGCAATATCTTATCCCTTTTACCATCTACAATCATTTGCTGATGCTTTATCGCTGTGGTTCGAGATGGTGTGGCATGCCGAGGGGTTTGTCAAGTTCTCGTGCGAGTCATGGGACCGCTACTGCTTAAAAGTAGTATCGCCAAGTGCAAATCTACTTTGCGAACTGGAAAAGTTGGATATCTACCCTGTGATAGCGATGTCAGTGGCGTTCAAAAAGGGCCTACCCTTGGAGAGGGAGAGGATTATTCAATGGGCCAAGGTATTGGTTCCGTCCTTACGCTATCGACAAGAGCGCTCTGACAAGTACTACCTAGGGGCTGAATAACCCAAACCTACAGACCTTCATAGAAGACTTGGAAGATTCGAACCAGGAGCTGTACATTACATTTTCTTCAAAGGGCATCTCCGAGTCACGATTATCAGTGCTTTCCGATGCATTTATGTTCGAACAGAGGCTATACTGTCTTGGTAGCGGCCTGACCGACTTTCAGCGCCGTGTTATTGGGGATCTCACTGGTTCCCACGTCAAAGCAGAGGTAGATGTTTGGTGCTACGGAATCGAGCAGCCAAAGGTGCGGCGCCGGGGGTACTCTCGGAAGATTGGTTCCTCCTTGCGGATAACGAAGAAAAACGCCGAAGTGTTCAAGAGGGTATCCAATGAACTCGATGATGAGAGGATCAAATTCCGCTACTCCCCAAGGGATATGGCAAGCCGTATCAGATATACCGCTATATTGTTACTAGAAGATATCAAGAACGATACTCGTGTAAATCTATCGAGATTTCCAAGACTTCGAGTAAGCACTCCGTCTCGGTCTGCCTTGTGTTTGCGATAACCTAACGCTGTATATCCAGGAGAACGATTTGGTACACCTAGTAGCATCAATGAGGGAACGTATAGAAGCCCTTTCCCTTGAATTTTCGGACGAAGGGTTCAAACTCGTCGAGACCGTCAAGCAAGATGATGTCGGCGCTGGTTCGCCTTCTTCCCAGACTCTGACGGGTCATCGCTATATTGGGATGCTGAAGGTTAAAAGCCGAAGCACGAGGAAGCGCAAGGAGAGCCCACCCTGACTGTTCATTCGTTCAGGTATACGTATTGATTCCGGTGAGTTTACTACCTCCTCCGGTGTTTCCGTACTCAAGTATTCTCATCTTGCTTGTCACGGTCGTTCCTTCCCATACAGCACTACTGTCTGGGTCAGCGCGAGGTTTTGTTCAGAAGGTATTGTCGTACCTTCTCCGCTGGTGTCTCTATGCCCAAAATTTCTGACCTTCCTTGTCACAGTACCCCCGTTCCTTCCCATACAGCACAAGCTTTTGGGCAGAAGGTATTGTCGTACCTTCTCCGCTGGTGCCTGTACTCAAGTCTTCCGACCTTCCTCCTCACAGTACCCTCGTTCCTTCCCATACAGTGCTACTGTCCGGATCAACGAAAGTCTTTCCAGTAAAGGTATGACCATACCTTCTCTGCTGTTCAACCATCTATTGTTCATCCTTGGTACGAGGTAGGCCGACCTTCCTGAGTAGGAGTGGTCGTCCGTTTTGTAGTGGCGGTATATTTCATTCCTTCTGTTACTGTGGGACAGTGCCAGGATTTCGACCAGTAATCATTCGACCGACGAGATCTACTATATAAAAGATGAGATGTAGACCTAGCCTACATGATCAAGAAGACCGAAATGAATCCTTGATAATCATACAAGCTAATCAAAGCTCCCTCGCAGGGTTGGCTACACCTTAGAACATTTTCATCTCGCCTTTTCTGGCTGGGTTGTTCGGAACGCTTCGAACGCTAGGCTCGTTGTTTACTTTCTCAAATCCTTGGCGCTTGACGGGATACCTCAAAATGTATCGATGCTCTGGATGACAGCATACCCGCCGCAGGCGATGGAGATTTCACCTCGGTTTACACCATTAGCCCTAACACGAAATGAGCCAAGCTCGCAACTTCGTACCGGAATACACAATATTCAGCATACAAGTACTGGACGCATTTTCTCCGCGGTACGCTACCTTACCAAAGAAGTTCGATTTTCGAGCTAACAGGTGGTTCAAAGAACCGTATTCTCATCCTTTTCTCTAGGGTATACGCTGGAAGGTTTATCCCCCTTTTAATCGGGTGTTCCATATTTCGCTCACATCAGCGTCATTCTACAGTATTGCATGGTGCGTCATAGCACTAGACGTTCCGACTACCAGCTCCTCCCGCGCCAGCATGGTCCTTTAGACCATAACTTGGCGAGACATATACCGAATGATGCGGGCTATACGTCTAACCCGTTGCACCCTGACCATGGGTACTATGGGTGGTGCCCTGCCGCTCCTTGTTTGACATTTCAATTCTTGATATGGATCGACGTACCATTGGATACCGTCAAAGGCTTCATATCAATGATACTCATCGTGATATATCTATGCGATGACGTCGATTTAGAGTCTCTGGGCAGTGTTCACTCCTCGCATCGCCAACTTACTGTGGGCTTTAAAAGCCAGGGCTGACGACTCAGCCAATCCAACTTCAGCCCTCTTCCACAACACTAGCAAGTTTCTTTGAACCAGTATCCGCCGTTCAAAATGATCCCTGGCACAAGGGAACTATACCTCACCGCTATTGGCATTCTCTCCATCCTCGGGGTAGCAGAGGCATCTGTGTTGCATTCCCGAGATGAATGGACTGAGGCGTCGTGGGCATCGGTGGAGTAGCAGGCATCTATTCTCACCTATTGGCTGCTTATTGGCTGCTTAGATTCAACCTACGAAGGAGCTCGCATGGGTTCAAATGTTATAATACATTTGAATGTGGTCGCCTTCAAGTTCCTCTCAACTACTCCGACCCCGAGGGGCAGACTGCAGCAATCGCACTCATTCGTATCAAAGCTAATGTCTCTACGGACAGTCCGGAATATCGAGGCCCAGTTATTCACAACCCTGGCGGTCCTGGAGGTAGCGGTATAGATAACATATTACAATATGGTCAGAAGATGGCAAGAACACTCGGACCCCAGTTCGATATTGTAACTTTTGATCCCAGAGGTATGCCTGCAAATGAACATAACTCTCGGGTTGTCTGACATCTATGTAGGTGTTTCCCGCTCTACTCCAAAGGTCTCATATTTCAACACTTCCCTGGACCGTCAATCGTGGATGGTTTCAGCACCTCAAGAATTGAATAACCTAGAAGACGTAGGAACTGCGTGGGCCCGCAGCAAGATAGAAGGCCAACTTGCCGGGGACGTACTTCCTGATATTCTTCCTCACATTCAAACCGACCACACGGCACGAGATATGCTCCGTATAGTGGAAGCCCATGGCAGAGACAAGATCCAATATTGGGGCATATCGTATGTTCAGATGCTATCTTTGGTTCACTTCATTGACGTTGTCTTGTAGATACGGAACAGTGCTCGGCTCGACTTTTGCTGCTATGTTTCCGGTATTCTCATTGAATTTCTATTCCAACCTTTTCACTCATTCTCTTTCGTAAGGACAAAATTGAACGACTGGTCATCGATGGAGTAATCGACGTTGAAAACGACTATTATACTGGTGTGTGACCAGAACTTGGTTGCATGTGGAATGGGCTGACACAGTGGACATAGCGAATTTCAAGGATTTTCTCCTCGACGCCGACGAGGCTCTCAAGTGGTTCTTCAAGGATTGTCATGCAGCAGGTCCCGAGTTGTGTGCTTTTTATGAAGAGTCGCCGGAGGCTATCGAAGAAAGACTCAACAGGTTGTACGATTCTGTGAAGCAAGCTCCGGTCCCCGCTTCCTACAACACTGTTGGCTATGATTTGCTACGAACCAGCATTTTTAATCCTGGTCTATACTTTCCCTTCCTGAATTGGGTCAATCTTGCAGCCAAATTAGCTGGCCTTAGAAGCTGGAAATGGGACGCTGTATGCCACGCCCGAATCACCCCAGAACCCTTGTGATGTCAACCCCTGGGAGGAAGCCTTTGGAAATGTCCAGGATGCAGCAGTTGCCATTCGTTGCAATGACGGTGATATTGTGCCGCCTGATCTAGAAGATGCTCAAAAGCATTACGAGGAGATCACGCAGGTTTCGGAATGGGGTAGTGTTTTAGCTGTGTGGAGAATTGCATGCAGGCACGTTTTGCTCTAGTGTATTTTCTTCCCGCGTGCTGAAATCCTCTGATTTAGCCACTGGCCCAAAATCCCCAAGACATTCTTCCGAGGTATTTCATTACCTATAACCTGGGATCTCAGTAACTGATACCTAGTTTCCAGGCCCGATTTCGGGGAACACAAGTCATCCAATATTGCTCGTTGGTAACACTGCCGGTATGTCTTGTAACAGCTTGTGTTCACGACACTGTCTAACGTCCTCAAGACCCCGTGACACCGCTCGAGGCGTGAGTGCTACCAGACAACAGATGTCTTACGATTACTTACCAGACTATCTCCCCAGTGCACGCACTGTGTCCAAAGGCTTCCCTGGATCTGTCGTGCTCACAATGGACTATGCTGGCGTTAGTTCCACTTCGTCTCGCTGAAATGGATTATACTGAAGTTACACTTACCAGCATACTTCTATGTTCGCCCCTTCTGAGTGTATTGAAAATAATATCCGAACATATTTTGTCAATGGCACTCTTCCCGAGCCAGGCACTGTATGTCCAGCCGATGGGTCCGCTTTCACAAATCCGATACCATCTTACGCCAACCTCTGATGGCCCTGTCGGTTGGAAATGTGCTTCCAAGTTTGAAGCTCTTCGGAGAGGGAGTATCGTCCAACTTTTGAGGACGTACTTACATACTCATGTTATCGGACGCGCGTCTTCGCTAACTGTACTTCTTATCTCACGGACAGAATCTAATTTATTTTGATCTTTGCTGTTTGAATTGTTGACACATAACAAAGCAGTCAGACTAGCAGCTACTCACTGACGAAGATGAGGGCTCGGCGCGAGCTCGAATGGGTTCAAATCTAGATAACGAACGACAGACCGAGACGCGTTAATTCTGTCATTGTGGCCTAGTCAACGCAAAAAGCGGCTAAGTAGCAACTAACATCTCGTCTTCGTCCAAGACATATACAGCCTGCATGTCCTGTAGAGTGGCGTGTGTATGTATACACTAAGTTGGGATTACTTTACATGATTAATTTGGAGTATATACGTTGAGTGGTGCGTTTCCCACTGAAAAACCAGCCTGAGTGGAACCTGAGCGAACCATGAATAGCCCCGACGATACAGAACAGCTTGCTGTTTTGCAAGGGCTTTCGCACATCCGACCAACAGCCTCGATACCGGTACCGCAGCCCATGGACGCGACATATCTTCCGCGAGTGCCTCTCCCGGCGATAGAAGAGACAATTCGCATGGGGTAGTCATCGACTACATCAGGATGCCAACCACGGATCCTTCAACAACTCTTCCGCCGATGGTCTATCCGTTGGATTAAGCCGAAGACATTGCCTAATAAGCTTACATGCCCCTTCCACATCCTCATCCGATCCATCAAAACCCGCATCGCACATGCACATCTCAACGGGACGTGAGATGTATCGGTTGAAGCTCTTGAGTTGACCTGTACTCGCCGATGTAACTTTTACATAAGTAGCTTATAGAACCAAAGAGAACTTACCATCCTTCTGGAAGAACCGATAGCTGAGCGGATACACGCTCAACACAAGCGGAGGGATATCGTTGCCCAGTGAAAGCCGCAATTTGCCACATGAGATACTCGATGGTTTGGTCTTCGGTTTCGATACCAGTGACCCCTTCGCGGAAGTATTGTCTATGGTGGTCCATTGTATGGATAACGAAGAGCGGCGAGCCCGTCAGGAAGGTGAAGACCTAGATGAATGAATGGTAAGGCATAGTATGCATGGAGGAACAAAAAAGACCAACCATTCGCCCCAAAAGTCCAAATATCAATCTTTTCGCTCCATGGTCCACCAAGCATCACCTCTGGAGGTCGCAAAGACAGAGGAACGACATCATCCGTCGTCTCGTCGTGAACGATCTGAGCATGGCTGAGGTCACAGAGTTTAAAGTTCGCAATGAATGAGATCTTCAACGGATGGAGTGGGGAGTGTCTCTGAGACGAAGGCTTTCGTGACGGTTTTGTTGAGACTTGGCGTTGGAGGGATAGACCCGAGGTGGATGTTCGGTAACCCAAGAGTCCAAGAATTCGGTCGTCAATCGGTTGGGTATAGAGGTCATGATGTTGTCAGGTTTGAGGTCTGCGATGTAGTGTGAGGTGACATCTGACGCGTGAAATAGCAAGATACATACCGGTATGTGCGATGCCACAAGAATGAATGGCCGACAAGCCTTTCAGGACGTGTTTTAAGATATGCTTGACAGTTGGTACCGGTAGCCCTTCACATTGGGATTCGCCTTCCACACGGATCCTAGAGTCGTTTGTTCTAGTTCGAGTGCTAGACAGAGGTGTTCTCCATCTTCTTCGATACCAGGGTGATAGAAATGATCCAACAATCGCGTACAATGCGAAGTTTTTTCTGGCGATAACGTTGCGAGACGTTGAAGACAAATCAACTCGCGAAGTTTTTCTTCCTTATTCAACTGGGTTGTATATCCGGACAAAATCTTGAGAGCAACGTGTTTCCCTTGTCTGGAGTCAATCAGAGATGAAAAATAAACATTGTAAAAAAATCCAGACACACTCGTTATCCTTTCGCCAACCAAACGTTCGCTCCCACTCCATATCCCAACTTGGCTTGGATCAGGTACCTTCCAGATGGCCCAAGTACATCTCCAGGTCCACCTTGAAAAAATCCAAACGAAGTGTCTGCGGGCAAACCGAGAGGTTCCTCGCGGAATTCGAAGATTGGCCCATCGAAATCCTCTGGTGGTTCTCGAACAAATTCGCTGCATTTGCTCATATGTTTGTGCTCATACGGGGTGATAGAGAAGGAACGTGAGCTGATTTGGAAGCGGTGTGTGAAGGAGATGTGGAATAGAGGAAGGCCGCGAAGGCGTTGGAATGGGAACATCCTTCTTCCTGAACCTATGGAAGGAGAGAGCGGCGGCAGTGCATAGTAGCCGTTTCAATGTCATATGAACAACCTTGGATCTATCGTTGAATGTGTATTTACGAGTTCACAAAATGAACTCGGAGGTAAGAGACGTCGAAAAAAACGATAAACGATAAAAGAAAAGAGATACGACCCTACATAAGGTGCTATATAGAATGCCGGCGGCAATGTCCGTGTGGAAGGTCGGCGAGCGTTGTTGCGTGCGAACTTCGAGTCTTCTCCTACTACTACGTGCGGTAGGTTGAGGGCGGGATATTGGGACATTGGGGAATGGTGCGTGCATCAACTAAATGGTTCTATACTTTCAGCTCATCTCGACGCTTTAGCCATAGGATTGGGACGGTAGACCTCATACCTTCGATAGCGAAACATTTACGAGCACTGGCAATGTAATCAACGTCTTCACACTTCACTTCTAGCTTGATGATTCAATCATCGAGCCGGTGCAGCTGTAGCCCAATAAATGCAAGCTGCTCAGTGCACGTACATATGCACGGCAAACTGAAGAAGGGCTGTTATTGAATTGAATAACAAGAAAGCCCCATTAAGGAACGACAAACAATGGTACAGTTCTGTCATGTCATTCACTGGCAGTGCTAGCGCTAATAGTGGTCTTCATATGAAAAGCTCAGTGGAGGCAGGGCTCCTTCGTTACCCCCCACTACCTGTCATGTCTATCGAGGGATCCTCAAATTTCTCCATCGGCCGGTCGCATTTCAATAATGTTACTGGCCCTCAGCATAACGTCATTTATAACGGAAATGTCATGGTGCAACCAACAATTCGCTCAGAAGAGTGTCAGCGGACGATATGGGACGAGGTTCGTAGGAAATGCTGATTCTGTGATATCGACTAATTCGCTGTCATTTAGTTCACGCGGGTTCCGATAGGGAAAGTTCAGGTTACGAGGACTTTGTGCTCGACGGAAGTCAGAACGGATGTGGACTTGAATCGGCGAATGGATCGGATACGACGAAACATCGATGCTTGTCGCACCATCAACATTGCTCGAATCGAGGGCGAAAACGAGGAGTCAGAGTTTTTATATGTGGATTACAGCGGTCCTGACGCTTCAGAGGTCATCCTAGATTCATTCGAAGTCTACTCTGTTTGATGTGTATTGTTATAGGCTTTTCATAGAGACTTTGAACGATTTTCTCGGATAAGGTGAGTATTGCTCATCGTAAATGGCAAATGTTGTGACTCAAAACTCTAGAAATGCCAACACTGTTCAGCTGTTCGGTTATACTAGCCCGATTGCCATACCAGCTCTAATCTTCTATGACGGTAACTGCGGTATATTGATTTGCAAGGACACTGTATCGAGATCTTAATCACCTAGGACTTGTTCCAGTATCTTTCGTATGGGAACAAAGTAGATTCCCGTCGCTCTTGCATACTTATTTTAGTTATCTGGTGCATATCACTTTGCCTTCTCCGTCCTAATACTGATGTCTTTTCATAGGCAGCACAGATAGTCGATCCGTTTTTGGTGCGCACGTCAGCCCTTCCGACACATTCATCTGATACAACGACCACATCTATAGCCACTTCGAGAACTGTGGATCGAGCCAAAGACTGGATCACTGCGCAAAGGGCCGTATGTCCAGGGTGTCTCCACAAGCATATACTTTGCGGCCAGGTTTCGAACTGGCTGGCTTCCGAGTACCTGTGACATCCAACCTTCTCTCACCTTCCAGGAATACAACAATCCCGACGTTCTCCGTAAATACCTCTTCCGATCTCTTTCTGTATACGACCTTCTCCAAGGTGTCCGTGAGTCTACCAAAGTCACCAATGAGTGGGCAAGCAACGAGGACGCCATACACGCGCTATCGTCGCTTCCTGGCACCATTTACAACAAAGCCTCTCTAGAGCCCATTGTTCGTTTGTTGGAAGACGAGAATACGTGGTTTTATGACCTTTGGAGAATCGTTCCGGGAATAGCACAAGAACACTTGGTTATGGCGGACGGCTCAGTGCGGTGCGCCCGAAAATTTCTTTGAGATGTTTGAGCTGACCGAGTATGTACAGGATTAGTTTCACATTGTCAGATATGCAAAATTTCCAGCCCTTTCTAGTACAATATGACCTATGGCCAGGCGAGTGGGTCGATCTCATAGAGACTTGGTTATTACTGGCATATCACATATTTCATCAACTTGGAATTCGAGAAGAGGAGTGGGGGAATTATTGTGAGCCCAATGTCCTTCCGGTGCATGGCAAGCGCTAATTTGTATCCAGCCTTCTTTGATGGGTTCGTGCTTGATTGTACATGCATACAACAAGAGTCATCGCAAGATCCCATAGACGCGCCAATGGACGCACAAGTATACCTCTTCATACAACCAATTCCTCGACCTTCTGACGACAGCAGCGTATGGGATGCCTGGGCGAAAGGAAGGAAATATT
The DNA here is from genome assembly GCA_037176845.1 of Paramarasmius palmivorus. NCBI lineage: Eukaryota > Fungi > Basidiomycota > Agaricomycetes > Agaricales > Marasmiaceae > Paramarasmius > Paramarasmius palmivorus. The sequence goes on along the minus strand of JAYKXP010000032.1, from coordinate 458,586 downwards.
TCTGGTCCTTTGACCCTTTTGGGAGAGAAGAGATATCAGATGTTGAGAATAGGGAGCGGAATTTGGGACTACCATCCCTCGCGATTTCCGTAGTGATTCAGCATGCATGGTGCGACCGCGATGCCTACGATACTATCAAGATGCTTCATGACTACCAGGGTTTCGACGCCACATCGACGGACCTTGCTTCTTCTCTTGGGTTTCCTTATCACCGATTTGAAATCCTCGACCCGAACTGTGGTCGTTTGGAAGAGATCATTAGCGAGGGTACGTTCTCATTTCTCTAGTTCTCGACCATTTTGAATCATGTCGCATAATACCTAGTAGAACCAGAGCCGGAGCAAGGTCCGAAGCCACATCCAAAGCCAAAGAAAAAGTCTATCAAAACATGGCTTCGTCGCTTGGGTCATACTCTACGCATCCGGCGTGGCAAGAAGCCACTTATGGGAACATGATGGGAAATGTGATGCCCTCTTAGACACCAGCTTGGCAACGGGTTTATGGGACTGAGACGAGATAGATTCGGATATGCAGCTGTAGTCTATGTATTTTTGTTTCTTTGCTTTCATGCAGGCTATCGCTTCATGGACTCGCGGGTATTGCTGTAGGCTATGAGAATGTACACCGCCAAAAGTGACAGAACGAACACACAAAGAACATGAAAAACACGCTTCGAAGCAGAATGACACGAGCATAACAAGATGCTCATTCGGAAACGCGATGGAACGAGACACGAGGGAGCGATGGATGGGTAGAGAAGAACCAAGAACGTAGATATGCTCAGGTCTTCGCGACTACTACAAAGTAGTGTCATGAACTTCCGTCTCAACTGGCTTCCAAAACTAGAGGCACAAGAGGCGTAATCAGGTCGCTTGGAGCTGACCGTGATGGTACGACGTTTTGCAGATGCGAGTCGGACAATCAATGACATTACTTTATGTGTCTTCTGTATGTACACGAGAGCCCTGGTGTTCCTCGTAGTAATCGTTCACTCTCCTCTCGCTACTCCTGTCCAATACTAATCCGGAACGCATCTCGGGGCCTACGATATGGAATGACTTTCAGCGGTTGACCAGGGAACTCAAACAACTTTGGCTGTGAGGCTTGCATGCGCACGGGGATAGGTTTCTGAGGCATTGGCAATGGCTTGACTTGTCTCGGAACGACCTTGGCGCTAACCTCCAGTTTGCGGTCATGGCTCGGGTTGTATTTGAGGACTAGATACAACGTACATATACATGATCAGCCAGTGCACGTAGAAGATAAGTGGTACTTACGGGGGTTGTTAGCACATGGCAACGGTAATGCATAGCCTTGAAACTTTTGTAGAATGTCGTCAGACATGACATGTCCGGAGACGAGTCTTTCACCAGGTTGCGAGCCTGGTGTATCTTCATCGGCTTCAGGGACTTTTTCAACATATACTGGAGCGGCCAAGTCATGTCTCGCCCATAGACATACATGTCCATCTACAAAGGTACTTTTTAGCTTCGAATGGCTATAAGTTGAGGTGAATCACCGTACCAGTATCAGAAACGAGATTCATAGCATGCCCAAGCCACAAAACCTCCGTAATCAACCCAGCGTCCGGCTGTCCACTATGATCGAGCATCTCTCGAGTCAACCATCGAGCACCTGTGGCAAAGCTTTTTATTGTGCCATGCATCTGTGTGAAGCGACATGAATCCTGGTTTGTGCTGTGGACAGTTTACGGGTGACTTACTCCGTGTATGATCCACTTGCTGACTTGACGAACGATAGCGCATTTGAGGGCCGCAACCAACGCGAGATGGGAGCTTTTGGAACGAGCCTTGTTGGTAACACCAATGAGATCTAGCAATTTCACGGGGACGTGGATTGAGGTATTGGACATGGTCTCGCGGTATTGAAGCGGTACTACTTGAGGCTCCACGATGTCATGTGTAGCCGGTGTCATCGAGGAACCCTCAAGCGAGAATCTGCCAGAGTCGAGAAGGCCTTCTACCCGTGACAGATTGGCCGCATCATCTGAAAAGATGACGCTTGGAACCTTATTGGCTTCCAACGCTCTCACCACCTTCAAGGATGTATCGACCGGGTTTGTTGCCCACTTGGTACGGTCTAAAAGCATAATAGTCTCGAAGACCTTGTGTCCTTCTCCAAACACGAGATCTGTGAAAATGTCGCCGATCCATTTGAGGATGTAGTAATCCTTGACAGGCGCGAGTTCGTTTGTCTCGGAGACGAAGAAGACCTCCGGTATGATTCGTGAAGGAGTGTCAGCGACTAGTGTCGTGCAGATATCCATAAATTTGTCGGCTGTTGGATTATGCAGTGAGCGAATAAAAGAAGAAAACTACATTGTTCGACGTACCGTCGTCAACAGTTCTGAAGGTAGCCTTGATCTTGAAGTATTTGCGTTGGTATGGGTGCGACCTGAAGGTGACGGTGAGTCTTGCACACTCTCTACGTAGGTGGTGCTCACTTGAAGATAGCGGTGAGGAGATCTATGTTTTTCCTTTTGCAAAGCTTAAACTCGGTCCCTGCTCCGCCAAGAGACAATCCGCTCTGATGATGAAGTATCAATAACCGGGCTCTGGACAATCTTGTTTGAGATATACTTTGGAAAAGAACCCTATTCTCTTTATCCACAAACAATAATCTTCTGGTTTTCTGCGAAACTACAGGAAGATTGTTACTATCAAGTTAAACGAGGAGCGATTGGGGCCCACCAAAGATGATCACGTCCTGCAGTTTTGCATATTCCTCCTTATTAGACCACTCGATGACCACCAGCTCTGGAGTGAAAACACACAACCCTTCCTCGTGCTGAGCTCCTTCGCGTCGATGATTGAGGATCTCGTCATCTTCTGTAGCTTCTGCCGCTGTAAGGTGTAATTCCTGGCATGCACCACATATCCAGGCTGTCGAGCGTTGGCTGAAAGTCGTCTGACATGATCGTAGGAGGCTGAACTTGTCGACAGAGCTCCTATCTTGTATATAGCCTGACTCAGCCAGAGTCATAGCCATTTGGCTAGGTGTCGCACCTTTTCGTCTTGCGGTTTTGAAGGGCTATCCATAGAAATTAACAAGGAATTGACACCGGTTTATGTTGACATACCTCAGGCCCTAGCCCTCGCCCAGCTTTGCCTGCGATGCCCGAGATATACGATACTCCATTTCGTCTTAAAGCGCTCTGAGGTCGTATCTCTTGAATCACCTGGCTGCAGCGCGTTACATGGTCAGTATAAGAACAGTGGCAATTAAACGTGTTTCAACCTGCCTGAGGATCAAAATGGAGAGGATGGGGTTGAATGGAAGTTGTCGCGTGCGAATCTTGGGAATTTGCTGTCATGCCTCGGAGACCTCGATACTCTTCCTTTCGTCTTCTTTCTATCCGACTCAGTGGCCGAGCTAGTCACCGTCTCTGTAGACCATCTTCAACTCAGTGTGTCGCTAGGATCTCCAGACCATCGTCATTTCATCGACACTCCCGGAAATCTCTCATGTCATCCACGCGCTCTACTCTTTCTTCTGTGGTCTAAGTAGCAGCTGCGTATGAACCATACACCTAACTTCACGGCACCCTCACCTTACGGTATCGAACTTTCACCTATCGTGGGTGCCGGTGATGTACACGAGCATGTGAATGGGCTATCGCTGCATTGTGTGTATGGGCTTGTAAAGCGGGCGAGGAACCATAGGGATATTGACAATAGTGACGAGACCCAGAGGTTACAAATGCACTTGGAATATCCGCGACTAGCGGAAAGGAACAAAAATCATGGCGGCACCTGGATCAGAGGTGCTCAATGTTCATCGAAATCATTCACCTCTCAACGCTATTTCGGTTACCCGCTACTCCTGCTATTCCAGGTTGGTCATTCTGCTGCCTTTGTCAAATAGCGTGTACTCATGGCAATTTCTGTCCGGCAGAGCTCACAGAGGACTGTTACAAGTCTTTGAGAGTGACCTCTTCGAAAATTTCGCACATCGCTACGACCGAGTCTTTTCCAACACCTCAAGATCACCGAGCAGGTTCCGTGCTACGGTCCTCCTGTACCTGCAGCTACGAAGTCAAGTGGATTACAGTACCAAACTCATGGAGAGGTGTACCAGGTATGCTCTTCAGATTCCGTAATCTCCGTTCAGTCACGGAACCTTATAATTCACTCCAGGCCTGTCGAGATGTGCTCCACGCTTTACAATGCCTGTTCTGGGGTGAAATATCCGTGCTAGCACCTGCATTGCGAGCTTCTATAAAGTTTCTGGTTGATCTCGGAGTAATTTCAGATGCTAGTGTAGTAGATGTACATTCCTCAGACTGGGGTATGACCGAATCCATGGTCACGGGCAGGGAAGGGCTCATGTCGATGGAGCGACTGCAAGGGAAGCCTAGGTGACCTAATAATAATACGTAGGTTTTAAACGTTTTGGGTCAAACCTAGGGGTCGACTTCACGGCTCTGTTCCGAACCACAATCGTCTATCGACGATCCGTTTGCTACTTCACGAACTTAGGAATAGTAAGGCTAGGTAAGGAGTCATATCTATCCTCGCTGGGCTGTTGAATGAGTACTACTCCTGACAGAGTATCGACTACTTCGAGACCGCATTTCTTTGAGCGTGGGATTGCAAATATATGGTGCCCGGTATGTGACTAGTAGTCTCCTGTCTGTTAAAAGAGTATTCACAATGCATCGAAGAGATCTGAATATGCTGAAGGCAAAGCAACCCATATCCCGCCTTCCCAACGAACTTCTTGGAGAGATTTTCAAACACTTCACCCCTCAACGACCAGAAGACAACTTTTGCATTACACTCACCCATGTCTGCCGACATTGGCGCGCTATTGCAATCAATCTTCATGTCTTGTGGTCTTTCCCCGATTTCCACAACCCAGAACTGGCCCAAGTGATGCTGAAACGTTCGGGACAAGCACTTCTACACATCCGAGTCATACACTTCGAATACTCCCGCAAGGCGTACAAGAAGTCTCCAGGCAAATTCCACCTTGCCCGAATGTGGGTGTTAATGAAGCGCTGTCTCATTCATCTCGCCTCCAGACTCTCTACCTCGATATGCCGCCATCAGGTATGATGGAGAAGCTTGTAGAGAGGCATACCCAGGCTGCACCCTCGCTTGAATCGCTATGGCTGATTGGTAATGGTTTTGAGCTCCCACTCGATTTCCTTGGGTGGCAGCGCACCTCTCCTTACCAGTCTTACCTTGGACGGTTGTGGAATACCCTACAACTCTCCACTTCTTCGTAATCTCACATCGCTCAAGTTGAAGGGAGGTCCTGGATCCCCTTTTGACGGTCGAGTTTGCGAAGCGCTAAGGTTTATGCCGGTGCTGGAGTACCTCGATCTTGAACAGGTTTATTGTCACGGTACTCCTCTGCATACTAACGCCCCACTCGTCAACCTCCCGAAGCTGCGCCGGATAGACCTGAAATGCTCCAGACTGCACTGTTCCAAGATATTCGACCACATCTCGTTTCCTGGTATCACCATCGTCGCGATAACCATCTGCGCAACAAAGGCTAGTTTCTTGGATTTGGATACGACCTTCACGGACACCGATATCTTCTGGACAGACGTCGCTCGAATTCTATGTCCAGATTTCTGTCCAGGACACGAGAGGGTTGCAAAAGCCCTCTCAATTCAAAGCAATTGGCGAGGCACCTCATTCATACTGAGGGCATGGAGCGAGACATTACACCTTTTCCTCCATCAACTCCATGCATCATATTCCAGACTTCTCCGTCGAATTCGATTGGTCTGAAGTAGATGCACCAGGGTATGATTATGACATAAAACCTGATTTCGAACATGTTTTCGGAGCAGCTATCCGTGCTTCCTTTATACACCTCCCAGTAGTGGAAATAATGGAATTTGGTGCCTTCTCTACGCGTCTATCGTTCACGGACAACCTTTTGGTGGAGACCTTGATGTCCCATGTAAACCCGATGCCTCTCCGAACCTTGGTCTTGCATGGTCCACGTTGTGCACAATTTCTGGTGGAATTGCTGTCCAAACAGGACAGTCGACCTCCACTGCCTGCGGTAGAGAAGCTGGTCTTTTTACATCCAGGATTTCGTTGCAACAGTGGCGGACGCGGTATATCAAAGCCTCGAGTTCAGATTGAAGAAGGGGATGAAGCTGCAGAAGTTGGTCGTGTATGAAGATGATGATTATCCATGGGTTAACAAATTACGGGAAGTTGTAGATGAAATGGAGTTTGTATTTGGATAGTATCATGGAAGAGGAATACGATGCTCACTTACCCTTTCTTCTGTTATCTGTGCGCTTTGCCCGACCGGAACTTCCGTAGAGAGACGCCCGGACCTAAAAAAAGAAACCCCGGCCCGTGACCGCAAGGTGCCGGGTGACCTGTGAAGACGCGACCATTGACGGTGAAGAAACCACAATGACCTTTTCATTCTCTCACGATCCAAAATTCAAGGAATGAGGATGTTTTCACACTCAGCATATGCCAGAGCTCATGGTACTTGCCTCTTAGTTTCTCCCTTTGATTCTCGCTGAAATTACTCTCCAGGCCGCTGCAATCCTGAAGGTTGTTGGTTGTTCTGCACCTGGTGAAGTGAAGTAAAGCCAGACCGGCGAGATGAGAGTCCAAGTTTCGATGCACTCATAGCATCTTTGCACCAGGGCGCTCCGTTATAATGCTTCATATTCGAGTGACCACGAAGATCGTTGGGATTTGGAGCCGTATAGAGAAGGATGGAGAAGTAGCTTGAAATAAAGGGGAATAGAGAGTGAGGAATCCATTGATTGATTTCGGGGACAGATATTGAACGTTGAAAGCAGTTTGGGATCACGGACTCGTCAATGAAGCGTTCACAAAGGCCACAAATTCACCTGTCCCGAACAGCGGAATCCGACATATCTCGGACATCCCAGTTGCAGTCACCAATTCAGCTTTATAACGCCTCAAGGCCTCATGTCCTCGCTCTACCTAAATCTTCCACCTGACGAACCCCGCGGACCTTGTAAACGCATTCCGCAGCCTGCCACCAACCTCCTGGACACTCCGAAGGCCAAAATTAGTCTTCGGGTGCTAAGAAAAGAGCATTTAGTTCTTTTCCCTTCGAGCCTCCGAGTCGTTCCCTTTTGTCCTAAGGCCTTATTATTAGCACCATGTGGGTGTATATATAACCAAGGTTTAAGGAACGCTCGTACATCGCCATCCCCCACTATCAACCATCACAGCCTTACCTCAAAAGTCAAGGCACTCCATACCACACAGTCTACGACGATGTTGGAGATAATCCTTAGCCTGATTATTATAGGGTCTATCGCAGCTGGGTGTACGTGCTTTCATTTGTCTCTTCCTTTACCTCCTTCGCATCGCACCTTCCTTGTTATCCCTCATCCGATTCTCCCCTTCTCGTGCTATACAACCGATACTAACGTGTATACAGTAGCAGGCATATTCATCCTAACCAACATCGCCATGGCCATAACCTCTCGTTTCCAAGCACGATCTCAACCGCATCCTGGTGACGTAGAAGATCAACCACCGCCAGTACCCAGCAAATCTTTGTATGACTATCATGAAGGTGCGTTTATCTGTTCTGTATTCGTTTTCTTTTGTCTGACGGCGAGCACCCTACACGCAGTCCCTATATCAGCAATAATAGACGAAAAACCACAACGTCCGAAGAGTGTTTTCAGCGGAACGAGTACTCCAAGCTCGAGTCGGCCGAGTAGCGTGGTTAGTGGGAGTACGACTACTGTAGTTGAGAGGCCCGAAGAGGTGCAGAGTCCGAGGAACGGGGCATGAGGACATCGGCGTTGGGAAGGGTCATTGGGCTGATTTCAATTGGACATTAAAAGGACGGACATCAGAATCGGAATAAAGCTGAGTAGAAGCTAAAATTGGACTTTCTTTTTGCATGTACACGGACATGATTTCATAGTTCATTCTTGTTGTTGTAGCATACTTACTTGTGTTCAATGCATGTACATCACGATGTTTTCTAGCAAGGGGTAGATGAGATTGCGAGTTAGATGGTGTGGTTCGTTTCGGGTGAATGCCGCCGGTGGTTACAGATAAGCATTCTTCAAACTTCGAGGGTCGTCTTCAACGTTCTCGTTCTCGTTTCCTAGACGACATATTGCCAGTGCCAACGTCTAGACGTGTAAGCCTTGAGGTCTTCAACAGACCCGGGATTCTCGACAGACAGGCAGATAGACATATAGACATAACTTAGCTCACATTAATGAAATGCAGACTTCCGGATCGATATTAAATCAAGCGCGTCAAATGAACCTAGGCAGGTGTAGTATGTACCAGGCCAACCTCGAAAACAGGATTCTCGAGTTGGACAAATACATTAAGTACATGTCTTCTAGATCGACATTAAAACGTCGACAGTTCAATTATTGAACTACGCGTCATTGAGACTACATAGTAGATGGCAGATGATACTTGGACTCGGACCTCGACTTGACGCGTCACCCGTACCATCTTCCAGGCTCTGCTACTAGGCCTACTCAGACTCGAATATGAAGCGTTCGAAGAAGAGAAGCTTGAAATATGTACTGGGGACTGGAGAACCGGACACCGGGCCCGCCTCGTCTTCGATTTCGCGCTCGTGTTCGAATTCGTTTCTGTTTCCAGGGTAACAAAGTGATCGATGGACCGTGGCGTTTTGCGGATTCTCAGACACTGGACAGATTTTGCGATTCTCAACGGTAGTGACATTATACATAATACTCTTCATCTGTGATCTTTTAGCCTGAAATTGGAACACTTTTCGGAGCATCGACGCGTCGAAAAAATGCCTGTTGCGAGTAAGACACAAGATACAAGACACTAAGTGGGAGATAGTAGGCGATAAGCAAAACGAAAACGAAAAAAGAAGCGTCTCAGCGAGAAGAAGCACAGGATAGGACGGTGGCGGATCTACCCCTTCCACTCCCGACTCGACTTTATCATGATAGATGAAAGAAGCATCCGAGTCCAACCCCGTGCTTCACATCAACGTCCCAACGTCTAATGTATAGTCTTGCAAAAAATCCAGACTCCAGAAGTTGGGTGCGAATATCCGAGTCCAAAAAATGGTCTTGGTATCGATAAGTCTTGATGCGAGCTGTGCGTTGGTGTCAGAGGGATGTACACGAGGTGCGAAATACGAAAACGGTAGTTCAATCACCTCTTTAGCAAGGATTTGGGTACCTGAGTGCTGAGCCCTGAATCCTCAAGCGCGTCATTAAACGAGGACCGAGGAGTAGCCTAAGGCAGGCAAACGACGCCTTGAGGTGCACCGTCGATTTGGTTGAGGGATCGTATGGGTCTTGGATATCTAATATGTGCCTGCGGAAACGCGTCATAGCGCGAGATCAGGAGACCAAGGCAGGCAGGAACCGAATGTTTTGAAGGTAGAGTAGAACGCTGAGCCAGAGGATGTTTTGGTTTTGATTCAAAGCTACTTGGCGGAAGAAGGCGCGTAGAAATATGTCTGAACTAGTACCTGAGGCTTGAAGAGTGAAGGGTAAGTAGAACGTAGTAAAGGCGAAATGCGGAATCCCTTACCTGTCAGCAGGTGTACATCCATCGTAAATATTGCAACACCGCATATTCGAATATCGAGCCCGTGTGCATTAGGCCTCGTCCGGGAAGAAGAAGTCGCCCGAGAATCAACGTGAAACGTGAGTCAGGACTTTGGCATGGCTTGAAGTTCGAAAACGAGCGCTGAGCGTGGAATGTGGGACTCCGGCGAGGACCAAATACCCAGCACTCTGGCTCTAAGAAGTGGGAAGTTTTGTGCTGTGCCCTACGAAGCCTGGCCCCGGGAGAGATGTAGACACCCAATGCTTCGTAGAATACGGAACGTGCTGAAATCTGGAGTTGAGAGTGGGTCGAAAGAAGGAACTGAATATGCGGCTAACCGAGGCAAAGAAACGTTTCGTATTCCGCACTGGAGATATGAGCGCTTACTTCCGGCGGGGAAGAGAAACCGCCTGGCTTTGCGACCAGGTACGCGCACCCAGGAGTTGAAAGTGGGTTGAGAGGTCGACCAGTTCACTTCCGGAGAGGCCAAAACGCCTAACACCTTAAAAACTCTGCATTGGTAACGACCGGCTCCGGCGTTGAGGTATTTTGTGCGCTGTACGCATCGAAGCTGGGTACTTCGAAAGAGGGTAGAATGCCGGTACGCGTTCCACCGACGTCGACAGGGGGTTCGTGAAGCGGTACCGGCAGGGGAGAATGGGAATTCGAAGGCGCATCGTGTTCTTGTCTCCTATGCCCTGTGCATCATATCGATGACATATAATTTAACTTTTTGGTGTTTTATTGGATTAAATTTAGCTGGATGCAATAGGTTTCGTCAAGCAGCGGGATAGTGTATCCCGCCTTGAATGTTGGGGCCTCGAATAGTCCAACCCAGGTCTAGCGGCGGGAGGGAATTAGGTGGAGTGAATTAATGGGATATGATGGCGATGATTAGTGATGTTATGATAGAGTTCAAACGCTCAATCATGACACTTTGGAATAAGGAATCCAGAAATCTGGAATCTGGATGGGGGTGCTGCTGCATCATGCATGAACGAACGAACGGTACCCAAGTAGCCGACCAACATTCTAGCCAAGCGAGGTCATATGCAGATGCAAGATGCAGGCTATCTCTTCTCAAGTTCTTCGAGCAGAAAGTGAGACGGGTTGACCAGGAATAGGTGAGCTTGAAGGGGAAACTTGAACGCCTAGAACGGGTACGCATCTTGCCGACGGGCGCATGTTCCGAAACGCTTGACGAAGCAAAGGATCTGATTCTGAAAATGGATAGATTGACACAGCGGCTAGAGATATGAGACAAGCGACGAAAAAACGTTTCGAGAGAGCTGTCGTCGGTGTACATATGTCATTGTGAAAATCATTCATGAATTCAAGAGACTTACCACCAGCTATCTCAACGAATAATCTTGAAATGAAAGCTAGATCATCTTCTTTCCAGCTGCGGTGATAACAAGCCCAAAATGTCGACGTCGATGTCAGTGTAAACGTCGAAGATTCGAAGCAGTGTTTCGAAGCAGAGATTCGTTACGTTACTCGGAGTCGCCAAAACGCGGAAGTTGATAGCACGTGCCATCATTCATTTTTCATTAATCTCACCTTCCTCTTTCAGCCAACAATTCTCTGTCAAACTGAGAGTTATAAAACAGCAGAAATCATGACGCCGGCTGTTCGTTTCTTCACCTTCACCTCCTCCGCAATCTCAAAATGGAACTGGGCGAGTTCACAGACCTTGTATCTACTGCGCTACACTTCGAGTTCGACGCGTCTCTTAACCTTGACTTTACTCCTTCTACCCGCCCATCACACTCACATTCAGCGCCAACGACACCCGAGAAGAAACCGAAAGTTATTCACAGGATAAAATCTTTGCTTATTCGTGCAGAGAAGCACGATTTACCTCAATGCGATACGCCGCCGCCTTTACCGCTGCCACCTCCAAGCGATCCGGTTTTCACGCCTTTTGTGCCTTTGGTTGTAGAGGCCGAGATGAGGCGGAGACGAGACGAAGATATTGAGCAGGTAATAATTCGTTATTTTCGGTCATTTACAGCATGAGATTAACAAAATCGCCTAGGATGAAATATCTTCGTGCTATTCTTCGTCGGGCTCTTCATCGGAGCATTCTCATTCGGCCTGCTCGACACCTTCAACGTCACCCGCTAAATCATTATCACTATCCGAGCGCTGTATTTCCTCCGATGCGTCAGCATCATTCCTTCCTTCATTATGCGATCCCGACCTGGACACTGTTATAAATGCCGACCCCTTCGCTAAGGGTCGTGTCCAAGTTCTTCCTTCTCCTTCCCCGTCAACCTCTGCGTACAGCATGCACAACCATCCTTACGCCTCATCCTCATGCGCGTCTTCAGCGTCTTCTTCATCTTCATCAGCCTCAGTCTACTCCAACCCTGCACCACGTCGTAAAAAACCTCTACACATACACGCACAGAACCTTCCTCCATTGCTTCCGATGCCGAAATGCCCTTTACCCGCTGTCCCAAGCTCGAGTTCACAGCCTCGACCCAGCCATGATTGGACGCTGGACCTGCCGTTATCTGATTCTTCCTCCGAGTCCAGCAGGGTCGTATCTCCGACACGCAGTACAAAAAAACGTACGAGACGGGTATCCGGCTCGTTCGGACAGCCAAAGCGTGCTATTCAGCTCCAAGTTGAGGCGGTGAGACCCGGCCATCGCAGGAAAGGGTCGCCTTTCCCTTTGACGTTGTCGCTTCCTACTCCGTCTTCGGCGCTACCGCCTACGCCTACGTCGGATTCGGACGCGAGTATGGGGTCGCCTACGTCGTTGTCACCGACCTCGCCTACTTCGACGTCAAGCACTACGTCTACACCCAACGGAGACGTCCAAAATCATTCTCGGTCACCACGAGCCCATAGGTTGACTTTGGATCGGTATACGGGATTACCTGTACCTAAACCTTTGTCATTAGCCTTTCCGCTTCCGCCGCCACCTTCGATACCTTTGCCGCCTACGCCAATTTCGCCTCTTTTTTCTATGAGGCACACGTCTGGATCGGAGCCTGCGACACCGTCTGAATCGGGGTTCTCGGAGGTTCCTGTTACACCAACCGAATCTAGGTGTTCAGAGGTGCCTGTTTCCGCAGCTGAATCTGGGTGCTCGGTACCAGGTACACCGCCGTCCGATGGGAGGTGTAATATGCCTGGGTGGTTCTTCGATGACGATTCCGAGTCGGATGAAGAGGAAGAAGTGGTGGTTGGTAGAAAGATGTCGGGTGATAGTGTTTATTACACCGCTTCGGAGGTGTAGGTCTGGGTGTTTGTTATACGTTTCTTGGGACTTTGACTTTTTTCAATTTGGCAACCTTCCCCCCTCATCTCATTGTCCATTCCTTCCTTTCATCACTCATTCATCGCATCTCATCGAAAAATTGTGTACTTGTATCACTTGTTGTACTCGTATCAGTCTCAGTATGTTACCGCACCTCGTCGCTCGTTCTTTCGTTCGTTTTTGTTATCGTCCTAGATTAGTGTACATACCCAATGCCTCCTATACATAGCGAATCGTGATTGTTAGTACAGTATCTTCATCGTTATTCAAGTTGATATTGAATTCTGCCCCGGCGTGAAAGTTGAAGGAAGTAGTAGTACATATCAAAGGGTAATGAAGAATCTGTAGAAGTGCTGAGAATTTCTACCTCTCGGATTCCCCGACCGAAAGCCATGAAACCATACCCAGCAATCATGTTAATCGACTCCCATCATATCCCGGAGTGGCTCATCGACATTCACTCTGTCCAGGCCTGGCTCGCGATTTGGTGTGATAGATTGTTCATCTACTACATACGTATTGTCCTGGCCTTGGTCGATGCTGGGTAGGATTTGGGCTTCGATTGAATCGTCCGAGCCCGCGTACCAGGATTCAGCCTCATCCTCGTAAACTGTGGATAGTCTCTCCGAGACGTCGTCTGTCCAATATTCTGGATCAGGCGTGAGACTGAGTAAAATGATACAGGACACAGGGAAATTCACCTTCGTTGCTGATGTCTTCTTCAAAACGACCAGAGTCGGGGTTGATGATTTCAAGCTCGTGATCAGGATGGTCAAGAGAACGATCGAGGGCCGTTGACGTGGGATCAAAGCCCTGCCGTGTATGGAGCGCTTGAACGATGTCGTAGGCTTCGAGGCCCCAACACGTATTTAGAAAAAATGGGAATATTTTGAGGGATGGAAGTCCCAAATTCCGCTGCTCACTCTCCGCATCTGAAATTTCTTCTTTCCCGGAAGGATCAAAAGACCAGAAATACTTCCTCCCTTTCACCCAGGTATTCCATGTACTTTCATCGTCAGACGGTCGAGGAATTGGATGTATGAAGAGGTATACAGATGTATCGATTTGGATGTCTATAGGCCCTTGCGGTGTCTCGCGTCGTTCGCATTCACAACCAAGCCCAAGGAATCTAAGGATGGCTATTTAAAGTCAGAGCTCGTTATACTCCAAAGCACGTCAACCCACAATAATCCTGCCACTCATCTCGGTTGATCCCAAGCTGGTGAAATATGTTGTGTGCTAGCGATAACCAAGTCACTGCGAAGTCGATCCATTCCTCGGCCGGACCGAGTAAATACTGTAACCAAAACGTCGGAAAGTCTTGCATATCTGCCAACGCAAACGTCAACCTGTAGGTCAGTCAGTTCAAATTCCTCGAAACGATTCCTAGACGCACCGCACTGAACCGTCCTCCATGCTCGTGTGCTCTTGTGTAGTTGCTGGACTATTTTTGTGCAGAACATAGTAACATCTCTCTCTATATCCTGACCAATGAGCAATGGGCTCTAGAGAGGTTCCATTGTAAATGGTGCCAGGAAGGGATGAGAGCACGGATATGATGCCTCCATCATTTGCCCATTCGACAGTGTATTTGGCAGACAGACGAACTCCTTGGAGAATATCGTGTATCGAGAGAAACTTGAGGAGGTATTTCTGTAGGACGTCGGCATTGTACTCCTGGAGGGTGAGGGAGCGTTTGTTGTCACTGATTATTGAAAATGAGCCAGTAGGAAACCAGGCTGCAATGTAATTGACACTGGCAGAACTCTCGACGTAGGGTCCTTTGCGTACCCAGCCAGTGCTTGGGTCAATCCACATTTCACGAAGTACCTGGGAGCGTAATTGTCTTTAGTGTAGAGATATGAGATATGATGTACGCACCAATCCGGGATCCGCTATTTCTCGCGCCTGAGACATTGATAGGTACTTTTCAAAGATGAAATAGGATGACAAAAACGTACCAGATAGCTAAAATAGGTATACATGAGCGATGAGAATCCGTGTTTTTCCCATACAAAAGACACAGGGATAAGCCCTAAGCCCAAGTTTTAGCAGGACACCTTTCAAACGAATACATTTTACCATCGTAAAAGATAAGAGCTGGCACGCCGGGTTGACTAGTATAGCCAAATAACTGGACGTAATTGGCATCCCTATACGGCTTTTGGTCATGCTTTATTTTGACGTTTACCACGAAGAACACTACTTCAAACAAGAATACTCCTCAAAGTCTTTGTGAAAGGCCTATATAAAATACGAGTAGTCGGTTGATTAGGACTGGATATACCGCAATGACAGCTTTCTGACCTTCACGGCATCATCACCACTGTAGCCAATGTATAGAACATCCAGATTCTTGTTTGTAAGGTGAGCTGTCTTGATGGTACGATACGCCTTCAATCTCCCCTTGGTGAGTTTTCGTTGTTCGGGATCCTTTCCGATATCTGTGACACACAAGTTCTGCTTGATATAGACGTCGCCTGTCCGGATCCGTGTAAACTGAACATTCGTAATTAGTCGTTATTATTGTTGTTAGACCTGAATGACTACGTACCTCGTCCCATAAAGTGCGCTGACATTCATTGGAATCTCGATTGACTCGCTGCACAGTTACATTTCCATGATAGATAGTATTGTACTGAGGGCCAACAACATTGTTGAGATGCGACCCTGCTATGGTAACGTTCGAAGATCCTTCGATAATGGCCATGTTAGAAGGTGCATCTGGAGTTTGGGAGTCGCCAGTGGAAGGTTCCAAGATCTCTTCGAGAATGGACATGGTCGATGGTGGGAGTAAGGAAGGAAGAGCTGTTGGCCATCAAACTGCACCGTGCAAACACTGCCGAAGGCCTGTGAATTGACAAAACTTTGATGTTTCGAGCACTGATGATAGTATTGAGTTATGATCCCTGAGAAACGAGAATAGACAATATTAGCGGCACTGGGTACTAGCGGTGGAGGTAGACTTCTCACCGCACATCGTTGCGAACGATCCAGTCCAAGGTGGGGCATGGGCGCTACTCTTACCGCTGTAATCACCGGTCGTCATATACATCGAGATGGGCATTGAACTTGCTAGTAGACACCCAGCTGCAGTTTTTCTCTCGTCATTAAACCGACAGAGAACAAATTTCATTGAAGATCATCATGTCTGCGAGACTTGCATGACCAACAGCCTATAGCAGAACTATTGAGTTGGCCTCCGCCAGTTATATTGCATATCGAATAGGCGACGCACCTTCGGGGCCAACGTTCAAGTCACGAGATAAATGCTCGCTGTCGGAACGTGACTGGGCCGAGGAACGCTCTGAAAGTTGTTATGCCAGTGCCAACCCTTTGACCTTTGAGTTGGCATGTCGTCTTGGGCAAGCCTTCAGGGCTCGAGTTCGAGGCATCAAGAAAGATTGAAAGACAATGTGTATTGTATTGATCATGATGGTGCTTGGGTGTTGGGAACATATTACGAGTCCGAGGGTACGAGGACTCGTCTTTGTGAGCCAAAAGTTGCCTTTTTGGGACCCTTTTGTGTGCGAATAAACTGCCATATGTAGTGGTCTAAAATAAGGATTCCCTGTGACGACAGAAGCTTTCAGTTTGACGTTCAATGCTGTTCCCAGAGGAACGAGTTAGACCTGTAACCGTTCTTTCAGCGGGTCAGTACCGCCAGTGACAGGCCTAGTAGTGGTCGCCACTAACGAGTAGCTGCTTGCCTGCTATACCGTCATTGATGACTCGACTTTGCCGCCGTTTCGGCGGCCCACTCCAGCAAGTCTCATTAAGGTCCGAGCCCATGATCTATCCCAATTTTACAGCTGAAAATTCAAATGAGCTAGGAAGAATAGAGCCATTCAATTAATCCACGCACCTTAGGCCAAAACCCCAGTATTTTGTCTCCGCCTTCTGGACAACACAGGGACCGAAGGATGGTTGACGCTGACATTGAAGACGTTGAAAGTGACGTCGAAGTTCGCACGCGCGATTTCTCTCCTTCCATCACCTTGACACGCGAATCGTTCTGGCCTGGATTCTGGTCGGACGTTAAAGCAAAAGCGAAGTAATGAAGGGGCATCTAGGAATCAAGAGGACGATGGATACACCCGAGGTTTTGGCGATCCAGCGTGTCCTCAGGTATGTATCCATGTTCTATGTACAGACGGAATGCGGCAACACTGACGGTGCAGTCTATACCTCAGCATCTCTCAAATGAGACATCCTGTTCGGTCTATTTAACGTCGCATTCTTCAAGCCTCATGTTGCAAAACAGACTAGTGGATTAACTGTGAAAGACGCGGAATTGCCCCGTGCGGAAATCAACACCGTTTCTCTCCATGCACGTATTCAATTCTCCTACTGGCGCGCGTCCGGACACCAAACTCATTGTTGACTGCGGAGAAAGGAAGAAATAGCAACCTATCCCAGGTACGCCAATCGCTGGACAAGCAACAGGGTAAACGGCTTGTTGAACGGTTCGCCAGGGAAGTGGTATAATATATCGGCCACGAAGACTACATTCTAGTATTAGGAAGAGATGCATGAAACTGTCGTTGACTGTACGTCTCTCAGGCCGTTCATGTCAGTGCAATTACTGATAAACTTTACAGTTCCGCGCGACTCACGGAGTACAACTTCAGACTGACTATCGACAAAGAGTAATGAAGATATGATGAACGAGGTATGTAGTCGGAGACCCTATGAGCGTCGTCACCATTTTTAGATCTTTTGCAATCCTAGGTACCTCTCTGCGGCATGTTCTTGCAAGCCCACCGTATGGCCATACCGCACTGACCGAATTTAGGTGTTCAGAAGTGTGTCTGGGTACTCGGTCACAGGTATACCACCGCCAGACATATGGGAAGTACAACATGCCTGGCTGGTCTTTCGACGTCGGAAGAAGATTTGGTGGTTGATAGGAAAACGTCTGGGGACAGTCTCTATTACACCGCTTCGGAGTGAATCCTCCACCGATTCAAACCCCGACACCTACACCTCCGAATCGAATGTGTAGGTGTCTGTTATATATGTTTCTTGGGACTTGGACTTTTATTCAATTTGGTAACCTTCCCCTCTCGTCATTCAATCGTTCCTTACATCGCATCCCATCGGAAAATCGTGTACTTGTATCGCTTGTTGTACTCGTATCAGTTACCGCACCTTGTGGTTTGTTTGTGTTGTCGTTCTAGATTAGTATACATACCCGGTACACATTGAATCGTGAATGTTAGTACGGTATCTTTATCGTTATTCAAGTTGATATTGATTTCTGCCCCAATGTGAAAGTCGAAGCATATCAGAAGGTGATGAAGTGTGAAGGATCTGTGGAAATGCTGAGCATTTCTACCTCTTGGATCCCCTGACTGGCAACCGTATGATGCCCCTGAAAACTATACATTAGAGAACTGATAGTATGCGAAACCCACGACTCCGTACCCAGCCGCCGTCTTGATCAATGTCCATCGCATCCGAGAGCTGTACATCAACCTTCATACTATCCAGATCTTCGAAGGTCGATGGGACAGATGGCTCGTCTACATCCATACTGTCCTGGTCTTGGAGTAGAGTCGAAGCTTGTATTGAGTTGTCCGAGTCTGTGGACCAGTATTCAGTGTCGTCGGAGTAAGTTGTAGACTGTTCATCGTCTGTCCAATCTTCTAGATGATCGGCTGTGAGACTAGGCAAGTTGACACAAGGACAAAGGGAAGCTCACCGCCGTCATTGATGTATTCGAAGCGACCAGATTCGGGGTTGATGATTTCAAGCTCGTGATACGGAAGACCAAGGGAACGAGCGAGGGCCGTCGATATGGGATCAAAGCCCTGCTTCGTATGGAGCGCTTGGATGGTTTCGTACGCTTCGAGGGTCCAGGATTGATACCCAAACGCTGTCAATATCTCGAGAGACGGAGGTCCCAACTCGCGCCGCTCATTCTCCGCATCTGAAATCTCTTCTTTCCCGAAAGGATCAAAGGACCAGGAATACTTTCTTCCTTTCATCCAGGCATTCCATGTACTTTCATCGTCAGACGGTCGAGGAATCGGATGTATGAAGAGGTGCACAGGTGTATCAAATGGAATATTTATAGGCCCTTGTAGTGACTCGCGTTGTTTGCATTCACAACAAAGCCAAAAGTCGTTGAGGATGGCTATTCCGAGTCAATACTCGCTATACTCTGAAGAACCTCGACTCACAATAGTCCTCCCACACATCTCGGGGAATCCCAGGTTGATGAAATATGTTGTGTGCCAGCGATAACCAAGTCTCCATGAAGTCGATGCATTCCTCTAACGGACGGATTACATACTGTAACCAAAATTTCGGCAAATCTTGCATATCCGCCAATGCAAACGTCAACCTACTAGGTATTCTCAGTCAACTCAAGCTCCTCGAGATGGTTTCCAGACGAACCGCACTGAACCGTCCTCCATGACTGTGCACTCTTGTGCTATTTCTGGAACAGATTTACGTAGGAGATATTGGCATTTCTCTCTATATCCTGACCAACGAACAATGGGCTCTAGAGAGGTTCTATTGTAGATGGTGCCAGCAAGAGATGAGAGGACGGATATGGTGTCTTCATCGTTTCCCCATTTGGAGCGGTATTTGGCAGACAGAAGAACTCCTCGGACAATACCGTGTATCGAGAGAAACTCGAAGAGGTACTTCTGTAGGACATCGATGTTTTTGTATTCCTTGAGGGTGAGGGAGCGTTGGTTGTCACTGGCCATCGAAAATGAATCAGGAGGAAACCAGGCTGCAATGACATTGCCACTGGCAGAACTCCTGACGGAGGGCCCTTTGCGTAACCAGCCGGTTCTTGGGTCAATCCACATTTTACAAAGTGGCTGGGAGCGTAACTGTCTTTATTGAATGAATATGATAGATTTGATATGCACACCAATGCGGTATCCGCTCTTTCCCGCGCCTATAAGATGTCGATGGGTACTATTGAAAGATGAATTATAGTAGAACGCACCAGATAGCTGAAATAGGTATACATGAGCGACGAGAATCCGTGTTTTTCCCATATGAAAGACACGGGGATAAGCTCTAGATGACGACCTCAGTACTGCAGCTATTTAACCGAGTATCCTTTACCATCATAGAATATAAGAGCTGGTATGCCAGCTCGACTGGTATAGCCAAATAACTGAACACTGTTGGCATGTCTAGTACACAACCGTAAGGCTCATCAGCTCGTTGGCAATTGCTAGCCGCAAAGGGCACGCACCTTGTACGGGAAAACCGCTCAAAATCTCTGCCATAAACCTATATGAACATGAGCCATTGAATGCTGTACCAAATATGGAAGCTAGCCGCCCAACCTCTGCAGCGTCGACACCGCTGTATCCAATGTGTAGATATTCCGAATTCCCGATGCGTGCTGTGTTAATGGTGCGTTTAGCGTCTATGTCCCGCCGTCCACGCTTCTTCCATCGACTGTGATCAGGATCTTTGACGTCTGCTGTACACCAAGTTTTTGTGATGTAGAGTTGACCTGTTGGAACGCGGGTGAACTGAAAGCAGGAATATAACATCTTTGATAAATATTTTCGAAGAACTTTACTTGAATGACTACGTACCTCATCCCAAAGGGTTAGCTGGCGTTCTTTGTAATCTTGATTTACTTGCTGCACGTTTATATTTCCATGATAGATAGTGTTATTCTGAGGGCCAACAACATTGCTGAGATGCGACCCTGCTATGGTAAAATTCGAAGATCCTTTGATAATGGCCATGTTAGAGGGTGCATCTGGGGTTTGGGAGTCGCCGGTGCAAGGATCCAAGATTTCTTCGAGGATGGGCATGGTCGATGATGGGAGTAAGGAAGGAAGAGCTGTTGTCCATCAGACTGGATTGTGCAAACAGTACCGAAGACCCGTGAGTTGACAGAACTGTGATGTTTCGAGCACTGATGAGTATGAGATCATGATCCTTGAGAAACAGAAGCAGACAATGTCGGCGGCACGAGATACCATCAGTGGAGGTATATCAACATACCCAATTTTCTTCCTCCTCGACGCAAATTTCTTCGTCAACGAGATAAGAGGCTCTCTTTCGCGCACATCGTTACACACGACCCAGTCCAAAGGTTGGGCATGGGCACTACTCTTACCGCTGTAATCACTGGCCGTCATATACATCGAGATGGCATCAAACTTGCTAGGCAGCTGTAATTTTCCCCTCATCATTCAAGGGTGACTTGACACAGAGAACGAATCTCGTTGAATAAAATATCGAACCTGCGAGACTTGCATGACCAACGCCCTACGGCGGAATCATTGACTTAGTCTCCGCTAGTTGAATATTGAATAAGCGACGCACCTTCGGATTCAAGCTACAGGTCTCAGGCCAAATGGTCGCTGTCGCGCCAGGAACGCTCTTGAAGCTATCATACCAGTGCCAACCCTTTGATCTTCGAGCTGGCATGTTGTTTCAGACAAGCTCTCAAGCATCGAGTTTGAGGTATCAAGAAAGGGATTGATATCAGATTCGGAGCCTACACATTCGGAACGTATGAAGGTCTAAGGCCTATAATCTATCCCAATTTTACAGCTGTAAATTCAAATGAGCCAGAAAAATCGAACCATTTAAACAATCCACGCACTTTGGACCAAAACCCCAGTATTTCGTCTCTGGGTTCTTCTGGATGATTGAAGGGCCAAACGATGGTCGACGTCGACATTGAAGAGTCGAAGTTCGCACGCGCGACTCTTCTTCCTTCCACCACAACCTTGACCCGCGAATCGTTCTGGCCTGGATCCTGGCCGGACGTTCAAGCAAACGCGAAGTAATAAAGGGGCATCTAGGAATCCAGAGGACGATCGATACACCGGAGGTTTTGGCGATTCAGCTAGCTTGGAGCATCCTCAGGTACGTGTTCATGTTCTGCAGCCGAATGTAGGAATGCTGACGGTGTGGTTTATATTTTAGCATCTCTCTAATGAGATATACTTTCCGGTATATTGAACATTGCATTCTTCAAGCCCGATGCTGCAGGAAAGAGTCATGTGGATAAGCTATGAAAGACCTGGAAATGCACCGGTACTGAAATCAACACGAGTTTTCTCGACGCGCGTATTCAACTCTCTTACCAGTGGGCCTCTCGACGTCAGCTTTATTCTGGTTACAGCGAATGGGAGAAATACTAAACTATCCCGGAGAACAACCACGCCAATCATTGGAAAGACAACCGACCTGCTGGCGGGAAGTAGCATGGTGTATCGGCCATGAGGATGGCAGTCTAGCGTTGAGAAGAGGTGTATGAAGTTGTCGATGACTGTACGTCCCTCAGGCCGCTCGCGTAAGTGTGACTACTGACAAACTTTACAGTTCGACCCGACTCACAGAGTACACCGCCAGGAATTTCAGACTGGCTATCGATGAAGATTCGTGAAGAATAAGATGAGCAAGGTATGTCGTCGGAGTACCTATGAGCGTCTTCAATGATCCTAATTCCTTGACAATCTTAGGCACCTCTGCGTCTAGGTTGAATGTCGGCATCCTCTTGCAAGCCCCACTTGGACTTGAAGAGGTACGCTCCATTCAAATTGATACAAGGCTGTTCGCTGATATTCACTATGGCCTCGCAGGGTTGTTTTCATTCGTATTACTTGGAATAGCCAACCTTGTGGACCCGGCAGAGTACAAGACACATGAGTTGTGTCCTATTTTACGCACCCGTGTCTGTGCTGGACATGCGAGCAATCCGAACGAGGTATATCATCCATTATGTGTGCAATCACCGAGCATCTACTTACACTCTGCAGGCCGCATTTTCGCCCACAAGTAAAACTGCTCAACATTTCACCGTCATCCTGGCAGAACGCGAGCAGGATTCTACATCATTTGATCCTGTACTACAGCTCCTTACGTTGCAGCCTAACTGCTCCTGAATCGCTCGTTCATCTGGTATTCGGTGGAGCGCGATGAGGTTCACTAGGTTTTCTCAAAACAGTTGGAGGACAAGAAAGGGAAAGTGAGCAGACGTGTATTCTTTCACGAGGGTACATAAATGGAACTTTGATATTGTAAATCTCGCTCTACCTAAGGTTGAATATACGTGGATGATAGGCACAAGAACACCGTTCAAGAGGCGAAGCGCGTAATCCTCTACCAGTTGAGTTGAGCTCGAGATGGTGTCTCAGAACCCTTTCATGACCCATCCAGACCAGGAACCCGCAGTAGCACAATTGGACAAGAGACGGAAGGGAGTGTTTCCTAGTCGGCTTCGTTTGGTACCTGTCATCATGTCAGTGATCACGGAGCAGAATGGTTTGGGGGCAACAAGTGTTTACCTTCCTTCCATAGAGAACGGGTTGTATTCAGCAGATAGGCACACAGCATTAGAACGGAGTCTTGAGATTTGTTAGCTTGAGGTATCCGAGTGCTTCGTCTTTGTTCTCAGCGCCGGTGGTTGATGAAGAAAGGTAAGCGTTTCTAAGCATGAAGACCTGGATCGATAATGAGTGAGCATGAAAGAACGCCGAATGAGATAGGGACTGACCGTTGCTCAAAACAGGATGCCACACCTTCCCGCCCAGATGGCCCACAACAAGAACCGCAAAATTATCAGTGGGACATGGTCTATCGTCTGGACGTGACCAGATTGGTCTACTTGAGCCGCGGGGGTAATGTTTTGGTCTTCGAGTTGAAGCAAGAGACGGAACATGAAGCCTGAGGCCTGAGGATTGGGTTGTTTCGGTGTGGGGCAGTCAAGTCAAATAGACGTCTGCGTATGCGAGCCCTAGTCCGCTGTGAGCCGAACTTGTACAGTTGAAATAGAATTCATACTCACCAGGATTAGGGATACCACAAGATTGAACAGCCGCATAGGACGCCTCGCAACTACTCGTCCAGTCGTTGCATTTTCGAGATCCAGTGCCAATGAAGGTCGTGGTGGTGGTGGCATGAAAACATCGCGTCAGTGTGCGTTTGAATTTGAGGCCTTTTGAGATGGGGATCCACACTGGAGCGGGAGGTCAAGCTGTCGTCTTTTCTTTGCCTAGGTGGGTTGAGTAACATGTAAGCAGATTCAGTAAAAGAGCTAGGAAACAAGGTAGAATCCTGGATTTGTTACGGCAGAAGTCGACCGAATCCATGATCACAGAACGGGTCCACATCTCTTCAACATACAGCGACACACTGCGACGACACACGACACTCTTGCCAAGGCGTCAACCGCGCTCAGTTTCCAGCCGAATTTTATACCAGCGCTGTAAACGGCACTTCAATCCAGGCCCTCGAAACTGACTTTTTGACGCGAGAAACCATTCCATCGCAATGACAAGCCGCCCTCAAAGCATCCTCCGCCAGCTTTTTTCTCAAGCATTCCCCATATTGACGTTCACCCGGAAGATATCCAGAACCAGCGCTCTGCAGTAACGCACTCCCCAAACTCCCTGCAACCGCACCCACGTCCACATACCCCAGATCCCACCTTTTGGAATCTCTGGGCATTCCACATCGCCCTCCTGCGCGCTATCCTTTAGCTCGAGAGGTGTTGAAGGACACGATAAACTCAGGCCCTCGTTCAGCTCTTCCACATGAGCTGACTCTGTCAATCAAATACTTGACATTCTTTGCCATACACGACCGAGGCAGGATCAACTTCGCAGGATCATCTAGCGTTGGTTTTCACGGGTATCTGTTATTTGGAAGGATGGGCTAGGACTGGAGTCGGTTTGAATTTGTGGTGATGCAAGGGGGTAGATAAAAGGTCGCAAGCTCCGAACAGGCTCCGAATCGACATGTTTTGAGGTTCCTAAAACGAGCAGCTGCTGTTCATAACAATCACTCGCCCGAAACTCGCCCCAAATATGAATGCTCTGTCCCTCATTTTCGACTGCAGAACATTGAAGAAGAACACGCCTGGAATGCTTGGGTTTATGTTCACCTAGGCGTCGTCGCATGGGAGAGACGGTCATAGCAAATGGATAGGTTGAGGGTACGCGCGCAAGATCTTCAGACATAGGAACCCGACGCTGAGGTTTTCGAGCCTTTTTGCGGAGTTCGAGTCTGTAAAGGTGCGTTCGGGCTTTGACCTACTCTTGGCTTCAATACTAAGTCTCAGGCAGAGGTAACAACAGGGAATGCTCTCTGTCATCCACCAACCGCCGTCTCGCATCCTCCAAGCTGGTACTCTCAATCAGCGGCCTTCAAGTTTCAAGCTTCCAGGCAGCAACTTTCACTCGAGCGTACGATGTCGTCGATGCGTTTGTCACCTCAACTCCAGCCACTGATGCCGCCCCGGGCCAAATCCATTTATCTCGACGAGGTTTTGGCCTTCGACATTCAAGTGGACGTCCGACAGTCAAAGCTTCCAACAGCACAACCCAGTGGAAGTGCCAACTCCTGGCCCGCGTACGTCCACCTCTGCCACAATCCTTTCGAACGCAGGCTTACTTTTATTCAAACTAGATCGTATTCTCGGTCTTTGAGAAACAGAACATCGAGAGTAAATTCCGGCTTTCAGAAACGGTTTTCTGCAGAGACCAGGTAATGTTTGCATTGTCCAATATCGAGTAGACCATTCTCTGACATGGTGAACCCGCAGGTGCACCCAGAATCCAACGACAGCCTAAACAAACCTTCGGTCGATCGCCAATCATTCGCTACCGGTGTATCACCCAGACGCGAGCTTGAGAACTGGCGCATGATTAACATTCTGGTCTATATAGCCTCTATATGTGGAGGTATATACGTTGGACCAGTTGGAATATGGCGTGTGGGTTGTAACATTGTATCAAGGATCTAGTAATGGCAATCCAAGTTCGTCACTTTCTGGCGAGTGAGGACTACAAGTTCTTTCTAGGTTTCAGATTTCAGTGATGGGCGAACCTGGGTTGATTAAAGAGCGAGCAATAGACTTCTCCTATACATAGGTTCGTTCAATCCTTTCATCGACAAATCACGTGTTCTTGGTGCACTCTTAATCTGTTACCACATCTCGCTCGCTTTTGTTATCGTTCTAGATTAGCATAGCGTTATTCAAGTTGATATTGAATTCTGCCTCGTAAAACGTTGGAGTAGTACATATCAAAGTGTGATGAATCTTGAAAGATATGAAAGCGCATTCCGACCTCCTAGATCCCTGACTGGCGACCGTATGTAGTGTCCCTGACAATTGGAGATTAGAGAACCGATAGGACGCGAAACCTGAAAGCCACGAACCTGTACTCAGCCGCCATATTGATCAATTTCCATCACGTCCGGGAGCTGTACATCGACGTTCATACTATCCGGATCTTCGAAGGTCGATGGGACCAATGGTCTGTCTACATCCATACTGTCTTGGTCTTGGAGTATATTCGAGGCTTGTATTGAATTATCCGAGTCTGTGGACCAGGATTCAGTGATAGAGTACGTTGCACCGGTTGTGGACAGGTCTTCATCGACAATCGGTTGCGAGACTGGGCAAAATGATACAAGGACAAAGGGAAACTCACCTTCACTGATTTCTTCAAAACGACCAGAGTCAGGGTTGATGATTCCAAGTTTTTGGTATGGATAATCGACAGAACGAGCGAGGTCCGTCGACGTGGGGTCAACGCCCTGCCATGTATGGAGTGCTTGGATGATGTCGTAGTGTTCGATGTTCCAAGACTGGTTCAAATAGTATGTGGATATTTTGAAAGATGGAAGTCCCAGATTCCGCTGCTCATTCTCTGTATCTAAAATCTCTTCTTTCCCGAAAGGATCAAAGGACCAGAAATACTTTCTTCCTTTCATCCAGGCATTCCATGTACTTTCATCGTCAGAAGGTCGAGGAATTGGATGTATGAAGAGGTATACAGTTGTATTGATTGGGACGTCTATAGGCCCTTGCTCACGTTGTTCGCATTTACAATCAAGCGCGAAGACTCTAAGGATGGCTATTCCGAGTCAGTGCTCGCCATACTTGGAAGAACGTCGAACTCACAATAATCCCCCCTCTCACCTTGAGCAATCCCAAGCTGGTGGAATATATGGTGTGCCAGCGATAACCAGGTCTGTGCGAAGTCAATCCATTCCTTTGTCGGTTTGAGTTCATACAGTAACCAAAGCCTTGGGAAATCTCGCATATCTCCCAATGCAAACGTCAACCTGTAGGTATTCTGAGTCAACTAAAGCTCCTCAAACAATTTCTGGGCACACCGCACTGAACCGTCCTCCATGACCATGGACTCTTGTGCTATTTTCGGATATTGTGAAAGTGGGACATAGTGACATCTCTCTCTATATCCTGACCAACGAGCAACGGGCTCCAGAGAGGTTCTATTGTATATGGTGCCAGGAAGAGATGAGAGGACGGATATGGTGTCTTCATCATTTGCCAATTCAAAATTGTGTTTATTAGACTGACGAAGTCCTCCGAAAATATCGTTTATAGAGAGAAACTCGAAGAGGTACTTCTGCACGACTTCGGTGTTTCCGTATTCCTGGAGGGTGAGGGAGCGTTGGTTACCAATGGCTTTTGAAGTTGAGGTGGTTGGAAACGTAATGTAACTCGTATCGACAGAACTCTCGACGTAGGGCCCTTTGCGTAACCAGCCGGTGCTTGGGTCGATCCACATTTCACGAAGGCGCTAGGATTGTAATTGTCTTTATCGGATGGATATGAGAGATCTGACGTGCGCACCGATCCGTTATCCGATATTTGTCGCGCCTATGAGATGTTGATGGGTATTATTGAAAGATGATATCGTATGACAAAACGTACGAGGTAGCTGACATAGATGAACATGGGCGATGAGAGTCCAATTTTCTCCCATACAAAAGACAGGGGTATAAGCTCTAGATGACGAACTCAGTAACTGCAGCCGTTCAACCAAGTATCCTTTACCATCATAGAATATAAGAGCTGGTATGCCAACTCGACTGGTATAGCCAAACAACTGAACACTGTTGGCATGTCTAGTACACAACTGTAAGCCTCGTCGGCCCGTTGGCAATGGCAAAGGGCACACACCTTGTCCGAGAAAATCGCTCAAAATCTCTCTCATAGGCCTATATGAACACAAAACATTGAATTGTGTACCGACTATGCCAGAAGATAACCGCCCAACCTCTGAAGCGTCAACACCGCTGTATCCAATGTGTAGATATTTCGAATTCCCGATACGCGCTGTGTTAATGGTGCATTTAGCGTCAATGTTCCGCCGTCCACGCTTCTTCCATTGATCGCGATCAGGATCCCGTTCAACACCTGCAGTACACCAAGTCTTTTTGATATAGACTTGACCTGTTCGAACCCGTGTGAACTGCAATATATCATTCTTAGTGAATTTCCAGAGGAAACCGTGACTGAAACCCTACATACCTCGTCCCATATCGTCAACTCGCGTTCCTCTGGCTTGCTATTTGTTTGGTGTACGGTTACATTTCCATGATAGATGTTATTATGCTGAGAGCCAAGAACATTGTTGAGATGCGACCCTACTATGTTAACGTTCGAAGATCTGTCGATAATGGCCATGTTAGATGGTGCGTCTGACCATTGAGTGGAGGATTCGGGAATTTCTTCAAGGATGGGCATGGTCGATGATAGTGAGGAAGGAAGGAAGGAAAAGCTGTTGTCCATCAGACTGCTGTATTGTGCAAACAGTGCCAAAGGCCTAAAACATTGACGGAACTCTGTTTCGAGCGCCGATAACAAACAATCCCTGAGGCCTGAGAAACAGAAGCAAACAAGGTCAGCGGCACGGGATACTAGCGGTGGAGAAGGTAGACCAATACATTTTCTTCCTTCTCTACAAGTTCTCTCTCGAGCACACTCTTTGGAAACGACCCCCTCGAGAAGCTTGAACATGAACGCTGCTCGTACGGATGTAGTCACCGGTCGCAGTCATAGACATCGAAATAAGGCACTGGCACCCAGTACCCTGTCTTTTCTTCGTCATTGGACCATGGCATCGAACACGGAATCAATCCATTGCTATTGTAGAAAACGGATCGCGAGGGAGCTTGCGTGGCCAACATGTTATGGCGGAATATTGAGTTGGTTCCGGGTCTTCATGCTTCAAGACAAATGTTTATTGTCGGAATGGGAACGGTCTTCCAGTGCTATCATACCAGTGCCAAAGTAACTCTTCGATCTCCTGAACTGGTCGTCGTTCTGAGCAAGCCCAAGTTCGAGGCTTCAAGAAAGAATTGAAGGAGAAATATATTGCATTGACGTGCTTGCACATGCAGAATATCGACCCTACAGCGGCCCTGCTATAATCCATCCATCCGAAGATTCGATGAGCCAGGAAAATGGAGCGATTCAATCAATCTACGCACCGTGAGCCAAAATCGAAGTATCTCGTCCCTGGTTCCCCGGTCTCCATGTGTAGGCACATGGGCGCTCGACTTAGGTTTCCTCCGGGAGGAAGTTGAACGAACAAGCCAGACCAAGCCTGTCTATTTTCACTGGAAAAGAATCGGGTGGGTTAGGGTCTGTTAGGGTTGCCGTATCCCCGTGTGCCATAATTACCCTGGAGAACTGAGTCCTGGTATCTTTGAGAGCGTACAGATTCGGTCGACCGACAGTCATGATGAATCATCAAATCTACGCAAGATTTTAAGGCTGTAACCATAGCGTTACTTATCAACTTCAGAAGAGTACAGGTTGGTAAAGAAAAACATCATTTCTTCCTCCGAGCTTTCCCAATCCTTCTACGAATATGAAACACGTCCTTGAGTCGTCTGATAAGCCCTTTAGAAGATGTGGTTTCCCCCAGAGATGTGACCGCGATGTTGGATTTCTTTGCACCAAATCCAATGCTAGCCTTGGCAATGAAACGCGCGGCTATTCATTGAGAATTGATTGTCAGGATACAGGATGAGGTGGAATGAGTTGAACAGACCTTGTCTTTTGAGGTTACCCGCAGATCGACTCAATGGAATGGAATTCGGCTCTCCAAGGTCTTCAAATTGATGTTGGTCCCCGATGACTTCGAGAATAGGAAGGCCAAGTGAAAGAGCAAAGTCTGTCGTGGTGTGGTCCAAATCTTTGGAAATGTTGAGCTTCTGAACGGCGATGTAGTGGCTCGGGGACCAAGTGGACCCCCATGGATATATCACAGAAGTAAAAGAGGGTAGTCCCGAACATATTTGTATGGGTTCGGACACGATTTTACTCCCAAAGGGATCAACAGACCAGAAATATTTCTCGTCCTCTACCCAAGATCTCCAGATGCTTTCGTCATCGGACGGACGGGGAACCGGTCGTATGAATAGATAAAGGTTCGGGGAGATAATGGGTTTCTTGGGCAAGGAAATGCGTTCGAGGCGAAGAACCAAGCTATCAAGTAAAGCTAGGCCAAGTCAATAAACAGGTCCAGCATGATAATGCTCGAACTTACCATAATCCTCCCAATCATCTTCATGAATCCCCAGTCGGCTGAACACACTGTGTGCCTGAGCGAGCCATGATTCCAATAGAATGCCCCATTCCCCCCAAGGATGCAACAAATACAGCAAATCCATCCCTCGAAGGTCTTGTACTTCCGCCGGCGTGACAATAAACCTATGCTCATGGTCAGTCAGCGACATCCAACCCGAGCTTTTTGCGTACATACCGCACCGAGCCATCAGGCATGACAGCCTGACTTTCCCTCATTCCATCAGGAATCTTACCCTGCACTCTCCGAAATCCATAATGCCATCTTTCCCTGGCGCCCGGCAATCTAGCAATGATATCTCGCGAGTGCCGATTGTATGTCGCACCAGGGAGGTATGACAGCACAGGTATAACTTGCTTGTTCGCCAGTTTTTGTGTGAATCCTCGAGAAGCCCAGCGAATTCCTGTGAGGATGGTCCGAGCAGTGAATGTTCTTGTGAGATATTCAAAGACGATATCGTTGTTGCCATATGTTTGAATGGGCAAATGGGTACGAGTGTTGGACATTGCGCCCTCGGCGGTACCGTACATGATCCAGGACTCGAGGAGGGGCAACACAATGTATGGTCCTTTCTGAAGTGCGCCGGTTCTCGGGTCAACCCATAGCTCACCTATGTACTGCAGAGCCTGTCAATACAAATTATGATGATTGGCGTAAGAAGGACGTACAAGTTGTCCCACTGAGAGTTCCCTCTGCATTCTACCGAACTAGAGAACTATAATGAGATGCTTTTCGGTATAAATTTCAATTAGGAATATACTTGGTGGGCAAAGTATGCATACAAGAGCGGCAAGAACTGATAGTCTTCGATGATAACACGTCCTAGCGGAACGAGGGCTATCCAAGAGACTAGTTAACCTCAAGGTCGCAAATTCAGGAATGATATGGTACCATCATAGAATATCAGCGCCGGTAAACCTCGTTTGTAGTCATTATAGCCAAAGATTTGTGCAACATTGACGTTCCTAAGGATGTTCAGTAAACTTGATGTTTAAGCCAGGGCAATTGCCCTACTTGACGTGAGCGAATTGATCGAAATCTTGTTTGAAGGCCTATTGGAGCACAACGTCAATTATGTGAGAACTAGAAGTGGATGAAACTAACTCTGAGAGCGTCGGGCCCATCATATGTAACACATAAAAACCTGTCTTCTCTGTTCTCACCCCGAAGACGAGCAATGCCGAGGTTGCGACGAGCGTCGACATCTCGCCAAAGTTGATATTGCCTCCTTCCTTCTTCATTGTAGTATTCATATCTTCTGACTGAGGTCGTGCATATGCTTTCTTCAATGCACACGTCGCCTGGTCGAACCTGATTGTACTGGACAAAGTAATTCAGCTCGTAATCCCCACTGCAAGGACATCTTAAACTCACGTCATGCCATATCGTCTGCTTTTTTCTCTTCCTCTGGGTAACCACGACACTCTTGCGGATAATACGAACGTTCGATACGTGCTTTGTGTTTGTGAAACTTCCGCCGTTGATAGTGAATCCTGAACAACTTTGGAAAGACATGGTGGCGATGGGGAACAGCATGGCGTGCCACAATACTTGAATTTATCAGACGAAGAGCGCACCATGTTCGACAGAATATGACATCTGCTGTTGAAGCATGGCCAACAGCATTTTGCACGCATTGATGAATCCTCGTTCGTCTTCTCCGATATCATGACACTGTCGATGATGAATCTATTTTAACCTAGATTCAAGACGGCAAAGAAATCGGGTCGAACAAAGGGCATTTCTCCAAGCTTACCTAGGATTTACTGCCCTAAGTCTGTGGTTTCCTGTACTGTCTTCCATGTTGGCGAGTCTGGATGATGGTCGGGATCAAGGGTTCTGGACTGACAAACAACGTCCCCGGTCCCGACCCCCATGTCATCCAAATGCGACACAGCACACGGTGAAGATTCCTCTGCCTTCCAACACATCCCTGACCCCCAGTAGGGTGTCCAAGACGGCGAAAGCGAGGTAATCAAGAGACATACACATTTTCTGCGATACAGCTAGCTCAGTGTGTCGATCGGGTACGGGTGAGTCGTGGCATTCTGCTCAAAGTTGAGGGTGTGCTTTATGCTTTAGTATTTCCTAAAAATCCTTACGCCTCGCCTTTTTATTCATCCTATCATTATCCACGTCAAACCCACAAAAAGAACATTTTTTGCGCTTTCGGTACCAAGTAAGAGCAGGTGGTATTTGATCTACCGGAAAACGTACGAGACCGCACTGGACATCCCAAGCGGGCTATTTAGCTCGATTTAGCTCGAGGCAGAGGCGGTGAGATTGGCCATCGTAGAAAAGGATTACCATTTCCCGACCATTTCCTTTGACGTTGGCGCTTTTTACTCTTTTTTCGGCACCGTTACCTCCGGTCTATACATCGGATTCGGACGAAGGCCTTTTCTTGGTGAAGGCTTCCGAGTCCGATGTTGAGCTTTGAACGAGTGAAAGGAATGAATAAACGGTGAGGGACACCTTCCGAGTCCTACCAGCCATCTCCTCTACCTCTTGATTAATTGTATACTTGTATCACCTAACGTTGCTCGCTCGTTCGTTTGTTTAATAGCGATTTTCGCGGCTGTTGGTACCGTATCTTTATCGTTATACAAAGCCAATATTGAATTCTGTCCCAACATGAACATTGAACGCTGAACTAGTATGAAGGATCCGAGGGTAAGGTGCTCACTCCGACTTCCTAGATCTCTGACTGGCTACCGTATAATATCCCTGAACACTTTAGATTAGAACACTGATAGTACACGAAACCAAAAAGCCATGAATCCGTACCCAGCCGCCATTCTAATCAATGTCCATTGCGTCCGGCAGCTGCCCATCTACATCCATACTATCAGAGTCGTCGAAGTTTGAGACGAATAGTCCTTCTGCATCCATATTGTCCCGGACTTCGTCGATGTGGATAGTGGGGGCTTGGATTGGGTTATCCGAGTGTGCGAACCAGGATTCGGAGTTGTCGGGGTAAGCTGTGGATAGGTCTTCTTCTAGATCGGGTATGAGACCGAATGAAACGAGGCAAGCAGCCAGGAAAACGTACCTTCGTCGCTGATGTATTCAAAACGACCAGAGTCAGGGTTGATGATTTCAACTAGCTGATACGGAAAACCGACGGAACGAGCGAGGCGGACTGATGTGGGGTCAAAGGCATGGAGTGTATGAAGCGCTTGGATGGTGTCGTAGGCTTCGAGGTCCCACCAGCGATGTAAATTACGGATGAAAATCTTGAGCAGGGGAATCCCCAGATTCCATTGCTCATTCTCCGCATCTGAGATCTCCTCGTTCCCGAGAGGATCAAAAGACCAGGAATATTTCTTTCCTTTCACCCAGGCATCCCACGTGCTTTCATCATCAGAAGGTTGGGGAATTGGATGTATGAAGAGGTATACGGGTGTATCGATTGGAACTCCTGTAGGCCGTTGCGGTGACTTGCGTTGTTCGCATTCGCAATAAAGCATGAAATCGTTAATGATGGCTGTGCCAAGTCAGTACTCGTTATACTCTGAAGCATGCCAAACTCACAATGTTCCGCCCACTCATCTCGGTGAATACCAAGTTGGTAGAATACATGATGTGCCAACGATAACCAGGTTTCCGCAAAGTCGATCCGTTGCTCTGCTGGGCGAAGCTGATACAGTAGCCAAAACGTCGGTAAATCTTGCATACCTACTAACGCGAGCGTCAACCTATAGGTATCCCCGGTCAGCTCGAATTCCTCGAAACGATTAACGATTTCCAGACGAACCGCACCGAACCGTCCTTCATGACTACGCGCTCCTGCGATATTTCCGGATGACATTCAAATAGGGTATAGTACCAGCTCTCTTCATCTCCTAGCCAACGAGCAATGGGCTCTAGAGAAGCTCTGCTGTAAATAGTGCCAGGAAGGGATGACAGGATGGACACGGTGTCTTCGTCATTTGCCCATTCGGGTGTGTATTTGGCGGACCGTCGAGCTCCGGAGATGTTGTCGTCTATAGAGAGAAACCTGAAGAGATATTCCTGGAGAACGTCGGTGTTGTTGTATTCTTGGAGGGCGAGGGAAGGTTGGTTATCACTGTGACGCAAAAGCAAGCCGGTCTGAAACCTGGCTGTAACGTAGTTGTTATGGGCGAAATTCTCGACGTAAGGCCCTTTGCGCAACGAGCCAGTCATTGGGTCAATCCACAGTTCTTGAACTAGCTGGGAGCGTAGTCATTATTGGATGGAAGTGGAAATTTTGGCATGCGTACCAAATCTGGATCCTCTATTTGTCGTGCCTATGGATGGCAGTGATAAGTGCCATTGAAAGATGATGGAACATGGGAAAACGCACTAGATAGCTAATGTAGGTGAACATGAGTGATGAAAATCCATGTTTCTCCCACACGAAAGACACAGGTATAAGCCCTAAATCCAAGTTTCAGTGTGGCCCCGTTCGAATGAATATATCTTACCATCGTAAAAGATAAGAGCTGGTACGCCAGGTTTACTAGTATAGCCAAGTAGCTGAACATAGTTGGCATCCCTATACAACTGTTAATCGTCCTTTACTTGACGTTCGAGACGGAGATCACTCGCTTCATACAAGAGTACTCCCTAAAGTCCTTTTGAAAGGCCTGGACAAACATAAGCAATCTACCGAACAGAATACCACCTAGAACAACTGTCTGACCTTTACAGCGTCTTCGCCGCCATAACCAACATATAGAACATCCAGTTTCTTGTTTGTAAGGTGAGCTGTCTTGATGGTACGATACGCCTTCAATCTCCCCTTGGTGAGTTTTCGTTGTTCGGGATCCTTTCCGATATCTGTGACACACAAGTTCTGCTTGATATAGACGTCGCATGTCCGGATCCGTGTAAACTGAACATCCGTGGTTAGTCGTTATCAAAATTAGACCTGAATAACTACGTACCTCGTCCCATAGGGTTAGCTGATGTTCGCTGAAATCTCGATTTACTTGCTGCACGGTTACATTTCCGTGATAGATAGTATTATGCTGAGGGCCGACAATATTGTTGAGCTGCGACCCTGTTATGGTAAAGTTCGAAGATCCTCCGAGGATTGTCATGGTAGAGGGTGCCTCTGGAGCTTGAGACTGTTCAGTGGTGTCTGGTATAAGGATTGGCATGGTCGACGGTGGAAGTGGGAAGGAAAGAGCAGTTGACTATCGGGCTGCGCACTGTACTGTGCAAACGCCAAACTCGGTGTATGGATCCAAAACTTGAGATGTTACAAGTTCGAATGCCGACATGAGTAGCTGACAGGGAGTCATGATGCCTTACGCCTGTGAAACAAAGACAAAGTCAGCGACTCACGATACTTACCGGCGGTCGAGGAAGCAGATCCACGTACCACGTTTCTTCCTTCTCGTCATGTATATTCTCTCGTCCAATAAGTCGCCAGTCATTCTCTGCGCATGGTTTTGAAACACGCCAGTGCACAGGTTGGACGTTGGACACGGGCGCTACTCCAATTGCCGCTTCCATCGAAGTTGGTCGTCGAGATGGCACACTGGAGTTGCACGACACCCAGCACCCAGTCTTTTTCCTTGACATTGAACCGTAGCTTAAAACAGTGAGCCAAGGCAATGTCACTCCAGGGAGTCAAAATGGCGAGTGAGCGTGTATAACACCCCATGGCTGGATCACTGAGTTAGTTTCCAATGAGCGTTCGAACGTTGGATATGTGACGCACCTCCAGGCCTCCAATACTCGTTATCGGGACGGGAACGGTCTCCCAACCAGGACCAGTGTTACATATTAGAGTCCGCGTGGCCTTGAAAGACGTTGCCTCCAAATCATCTTAAGACCCAAAGGCATCCCCCTAACTTGGTAGAATCCAAACACAGTATTCGCAGATTCCAGAAGATTCCTAGCGTTTCCTATGCGTTCCAGCGTGCCAACCAGTCTGTGTGGTGATGGAAGCACTTCAACTTTGGTCGAAGTTCACACGGCTCTCCTTCCACCGACTCGACCATGGTCGTGACATGCGTAGGAACCCTTTAAATTCTATGACCATGGCCATTGCAATAGCGCGGTCTGAATCCTCTCAAAGATCTACTATCAAGCTCAATTGATTGTTCATGCATCATGATCTACCTTTATTTCGCTCCTTCTCTTATCAGCCCGCCGACGACACTCCAAAGCAATACAAGGTTTAGAGAATCGATCGAGTCGATGTCCCTGCCCCGAATGGAAAAGATTTTTTTTCACTTTATTTTCGTGGTTGAGAGGGGAGATGAGACGGGAAAATGGGGCAGGTAAGAGTGTATTGGTCTCTTTGCGTGTTTGCCTTCGAGTAACAGCGGAATCGCCCAGGACGATACATATCTTTTCATGCGCCTCTTTCTCTGGACAACTCCCTCTATATTGCTGGACACCTCTGAATCTCTATCGCTATTCGAGCGTTACGCGCTCTGTTTCGTCCGGCCGTGAATCAATGGTCATTCCTCCACCACGCGATCCCGCCTCGGACAACCCCTTTGCTCAAGGGCGTGTTCCAGGCCTCCACACTTTAAGCAGGACCGTATGCCATTGCCTGACACGACTTTTACTCGCTGTTCCCGAGGCAAACGCGTTACGGTGAACTCGTAGTCATCAGACCCTTCCTCCGTCACCAAGTCGCATCTCGGGCGCCCAGTACCCAAAAGAAGATGCACCAAACATAAGCCAGTCAACCCAAACACTACATCGACATTATCCACTACCTTATGACAGGGAAAATGTCGCTTCCGCCTGCGCTGGCTTCGCTTTTTTCATGTTCTGCGACGTCTGTGAATCGCAAAAGCGCCAGAACTTCGCGTGCGAGCTGGATGCCTACAGCGAAGCCGTCTCGCTGCATTATTCACACTCATTGAAAATTCTGGTCAAGGTTTCGATTCAAAATGCTCACCGCACCTACGAGCCAGGGGAGAGTGATACTGTAGACTTAGGCGAACATGGAAAGTGGGTTGTATTGTTCTGCGAGCAGCCAAGCTATCTTCTAACAAGACTATAGCATCTAGTTGGAAGATGGCAAGCGGAATCGGAGTTGGCTTTCAGCCAAGGGAATCAGCGTCAATTGCTCGAGCCACGAACCCTGAAGAAAGCCGGCCACAGTTTCACTAAGGCGAACCGCAGTTGTGTTCGGACTACAGGGTACAGGTGAGTTCGACTGCTTCTCCGAGAACATAGGATCTAAATGCAGTGAATAGCATGATTCTGACCAAAGGAATATCCCTGCGTAATCAACCCCAGCGCTCCATTAGCAAAATCAACTCGAATGGATATGGCTGAGGTGCGTCAGCATAGACTCCTTGATTTCTTCCTGCTCGCGACAATTTTGGATTGGATAGGATTGAGTCACGTCTACGGGTTTCGTGTGACAACGAACGGAATACAGAGTCGTACACGTTTGCTACCTACCGCTATTGCTTAACGGTACTGCCATGCCATAGTGTAATTCCCAAGATAATGGCATCTACTCAACCCTTCAACTTGTGCCTGGCATTGCCCTAATCCTGTGCCAGCGCTAGCCCTGGGCTAAATCAAACACCATCAAGCTACATCGCCGCTTGAACCTCCTATCACTATTCACCGAAGCCTGTTGGTGGTGTCGCCATGATGCCCTTTATCTGGCCTTGGTACGTAGTCTTGACCCCTGCTCTTCCGATGCATGAGCCTTTCCCATCGTGATATTTCCAACCCCGGACGTAGCACCTGTGCAATCTTGTTCTGTGACCTATCATTTGATGTCACGACGCCCTCGCTTCTTTGCTCTAGACTATCTACGATTCTTGGCGGTGGAATCACACAGCCATATATCAAGGATGATCTTGCGAAGATAAACACCGTTTTCTTATCGCAACCAATTACTTCCCTAAAGGTACTTTGTGCTGATGGCGCGAGCACATTCGTTCATCGCACTGTAGTAATGTCCGATGGACATAAATGTTGTGCTGTCGAATCCCCTTCGAGGATTAGGTCTAATTAAACGCTTTTTTCGTATCATGGAGCGTGTCTGCTTGGTATAAGAAGGCTGGATACGAACAGAGATGCGCTGTAGCACACCACTGCAGCCATGTCTTCGACTATTCCTGCCTGGCTTTCTCCTTTTCTTTCTGAAGAAGAGATCATTGTTCGGATGGCGGTTACCGTAGCGGTACGTTCCTTGGCTTCATCTTTTCTAGCCGCTAACTAACCACGATCATCACCCACTATTAGACATGGTGCTTTGGATATGGTACGTCCAGAATACTCTCTAATGTCCCATACTTTGTTCTGACCACCTATCTTTAACAGGAATCTACATCCTTATTTTCGGTGCATGCATCCACCTCATGCGCAAACGCCGAAAGGACAACAGCGGCATGTCCCGCGCCAACCATAACCTCTATCTCTCGCTCATAGTCATCCTCTTCGTGCTGTCTACGATTGAACTTGCAGCAGGAATTACAGCGAAAGTGAGACAGTCGTTAATTGCCTATAGGGCCATTAGAACTGGGGATCTGGGACCGCTTCTGAGGTATGCCTCGAGCGATAATGGGAAAACAGCACTTTTGTGAGTCGGATTTTTTTTCTCTTTTGTCCTAGCACTGACTTGGCCTCTCACATTTCCAGCGCTCTTGATCGATTTCTTAGTGTTCTTCTCAAGTAAGTATCCCGAGCCTAGTACAACGCCCGGGTCCAGCGCTGATACTGAATACTCCAGTATCACTGCAGATATAATGCTTGTGCGTGTTAATGCCCAAGTATCTGCGTCAAGATTAGATTCAGACTGAGTTTCTACAGATTCACCGATGTCATTTAATCTGGAGCTCCAGAAAGCGGATTACCGTACCCTTGGTTGTGCTTTCGGCCAGCTGTAATGGTACGCGCACGATCTTGGTATCGACTTAAGTACGCTGCTGAAATTACTACTACTTTAGGTCTTGGCCTCGTTTCTGGTATCCTTCTATCAATTGGAATGAGCGATTCGACCGTCGGGTCAAACTATGAGCTTTACGTGCTATCAGTTGATCTTTCCCTCGCCTATGATATCTCTAGCGCTATCGTCAATGTGTTCATCACCTTTCTTACCGGTATGTTGATCCTCGTCTTTGCCTTACCTATGCCAGGGCTGACTTTGAGATCTTTGCAGCTGGTCGTATTTGGTGGATACACCGCCAGTGCCGCATTCGGGGTGTCCGCGGTGGCGATAAAATGGTCGAGTCGGTTTCAAGGATCATGTAAGTCGATTAGAGAAATCAAGCGTGATGTCCGCTGATTATAGTCTGGTCATAGTCTTGAATCTGGTCTACTTTATCCATTTTTCAGCGTCGTTACTGTAATCCTGACAAACGTAGTACCGCTGGAGAAAAGGGCAGCGGATCTCATAGCATTCCAGACGTTATCTGCGGTACGCGGCTGGACCCTCCATCTAAAGTCTGAACACTGACATGGTCTACTATCTAGGCAATTGCGCCCACATTGGTCATCGTCCGAGCAAAACTCGGCAAAAACGTCGAAAGCCTCCAGAATAGGCTCACAGACATTCAATTCATGAGTCAACCGACACGTGGTTCTATCCGAAATCTCAGTTTGATGCAAGTTGAGACTGGGACTGGGAC
Source organism: Paramarasmius palmivorus (assembly GCA_037176845.1). NCBI lineage: Eukaryota > Fungi > Basidiomycota > Agaricomycetes > Agaricales > Marasmiaceae > Paramarasmius > Paramarasmius palmivorus. The sequence continues at coordinate 418,811 of JAYKXP010000032.1, read as the reverse complement.
CGATCTGGACTCTGAGCGTAGTGGAGAGCAGAGGCCTGGGACGAAGGAAGTGTGAATTTGCGTCGGACATGAGCCTCGGGCAGTCATTTCTGTTGTTTTCTCTCGCTTTAAGTCATCCGATGTATCCTCCCGATCGTATCTAGTCACCTATACATGAACCAAAAAAAAAAACCGATAGCTAGTGTCAACCTGAACAGTATCCAGGAAAAAGGGAGAGCCACGGTGTCGTCCCTTGACTGGGAAATAATATGGACGCTCAAAACAACCGGATTGCAATTACACATGACGCAGGTACACTAGGCTTCCAACAAGGACAAGAAAGGTGAATCCGACAAATAGTATCTCTACTACCTGATCTTTGCTGTAATTCTCCCAAGCAACTCCTCCAACATCGTGCGCTCAGCCTTCCCTTCTTTCGTTTCGTTGATGATGTCTACAGTTCGAATTACCACGTCCTCCAACTTCGGGAAGCGAATACTAGCATCGGCAAGCTTTTGCAATGAAGCAATCAGAGCACCACTGTTCTTCAGATTGACGTGAAGCTCTTCAAGATCGGGACAGAGCTTCAAGAAGTCGAGCATACTGTTATCACCGTTGGCAGTTCGCCAAGAGTGTAGCGTTGCATAGGGGAAGTCGAAGTCGATGTGTTTGATAGTCGGCGTGGAACGCCGAAGCATGTCCAGGAAGTGGGTAGAGGGCCATGCGAAGTTTACGACAATGCCATATTGCTGGAAGGACAAGCTTTCTAGTGCGGGAAGGTTGACCTGTACGAAGAAGGGGTCGTAACATCCGGACGAGGAACAACGGAGGGTGAGGTGTCGAATAGTAGATAGTTCAACGATGTCCCAACGGTGGGACGAACCATATTGGCACGACATATCTAACCGCTCGAGCTGGGTGAAATCATCAAAGATGTCGATGACTTTCCATGTCCTGAGGGAAGAAAGCCGGCCCAAAGGCCACCCGCGATAAAAATTCGTGCCATAGATTGTGTAATTGGATTTTAGGATGGTCATTTCAGTAAGCAGTGGTGCGGAGATTTCAAGTTGCTCGTAGAGATGTGAATTCTCGTGAAACACCTCTTCCACAAACGCCACGGTGCGAAGAAGGGGGAAACTGATCGTCAAATCCTTGAAAAGGTCTGGGTCTCGTTCGGCCGCTTGGTCGAAGATGTCGAGGGGAACTTCCAACGTCAGATCCCGAATACGTCGTGCCTCCCGAAAAATAGCCACGAATGCACAAAGACCGGGTGTTCCCACATACTCTCCATAGGTTTCCCACTGGTCTGGCTGGAGCTGGCGAGCCCACGAAGACTTCCCTGAGTCCTTGATATAAATCGAGAGCTCAAAACTATTAGACACCTCCATATATGCCTTGAGGAGACACAAGGTGTCTTCGCTCATGCCACGTATGTCTACGTGCATCAGTCTCCACCATTCCGGCCGTGCCATGATGATATGCATCCAGTACCAGCACACCTGAGAAAGGTCGAAAACTGGGGAGTCGAACCCGTCCTCAGAGATCGTAAGAGAATGGGTGCCTTCTCGAGCAAAGCATAGGATCTTCTCCAAGACCTCTGTGGGTAATCTCCGAATTGGTGCGAGCCAACTGCGCCTCTGCTGAATGCCCTGCCAAATGACATTCCTCTCCTCTTCAAGCTTCTCCAGAATATTCCGGATACGACCGATTTCCACATCATAGCGTTCGAGCTCAAGTCGGTCTTCTTCAATGAACGACTTCGTTTGAGAGGCCTCGGTATTGGACGGTGGACGGTGAGAGCGAAGGATATCGCTTGAGACAACTGGATTTAGGAATTTAGGGTTGAACGTCTGATTACAATTGGTACAAAGGACGGTAGATGAGACGGGGTCGGTATTGAGAGTCATGATCCTGACCACCTAGCAACGTATGGTTGAGGAAATATGCCTTGAATGCTTCGATGTTGGTGGAATGAGTGCAACCTTCAACGGAATTTCGCGTCGAGCCCACTGTCGGGCCTCGGCCCACTGGCATCGTGACTCGTTGAAGAGCCGAAACCACGTGATAGGTAAGCAACAACGAAGCACCCGCGTCAGGCAAACTCGTCTCCATCACAATCCCAATCTACACAGTTATCGGAAAGGACAAACAAGAGCCTGTCTGCACTGGACGTTCACGAGAGGGCGCCCATACCCGCTTTGATGCCCAATGCTGTAGTCTCCCTAGGCAGACTCAATCACTCGTACCTCGGCGCATTGGTTGGGGCTCTGGGTATTCCTCCAGTGGCTGACCCAAATGGAACCGTATAGTAATGTCGATACCCAAGAGGTTGTTATAACAAAGTGCTAGCAGAGTCCACGAAAGGGTGATACAATGTACATATCATATTATAAGGCTTTATTTGACTTCTTGCGTCGGATACGTAGACTCTGACCCAAACGACGGAACCATGTTTTGATGGATCTTTGATTTCGTTCTGGCTCTGATTCTAGGTGTTGAGCGACACAGTCCAAAATCGTATAACAAGAAACTTACGGTCAATCTCTTCGAAACGACCAGAGTTGGGGTCGAAGATTTCAAATTTATGATATAGAAAGCCAAATGAACGAGCAAAGTCCGTCGATGAGGGGTCGAAGCCTTGAAGTGCGTGGATCATGCGGATGATATCATAATGATCGTGGACCCAGAATCTGTGCTGAATCACTATTGAAATGTCGAGTGACGGAAGCCCCAAATTCCTCTGTTGGTTCTCTGCATCTGAAATCTCTCCGGGATACCCAGATGGGTCGAAAGACCAGAAATACTTCTTTCTTTGCGCCCAGGTATTCCACGTGTTCTTGTCATCGAAAGGGCGAGGAATTGGGCGCAGGAAAAGGTATACAGGTGTTTCGATTGGCATATCTATGGGACCTTGCGGTGGCTCACGTTCTTGGCATTCACAGTGAAGCCAGAAGCCGGAATAGATGGCTACTGAAAGTCAATACTAGGTACACTCTGAAGAACTCGAGACTTACAATAAAACTCCCGCTCATTTTGTTGAACCCCAAATTGGTGAAATATATGGTGGGCCAACAATAACCAAGTATCAGCAAGAGCGGACCATTCCTTTGCTGGATATAGGCCATACTGTAACCAAAACGTCTGGAAATCTCGCATATCCGATAACATGAATGTCAACCTGTAGATTTTCTTAGTTCAGACTCCTCGAAGCAATCTACAGACGCACCTTAGCGAACCGTCCTCCATGTGCATATGCTCTTGCGATAATTCCGGAATGACAGCCCGTATGTGATAGTACCATAGCTCTTCGCCTCCTGACCAACGACCAAGGGTATCTAGAGAGGTTCTGCTGTAGATGGTACCAGGAAGGGATGAGAGGATAGATGCGGCATCTTCGTCCTTTACCAGTTCAAAATCATATTTAGCAGATCCGCGAACACCTTGGAGAATGTCGTGTACGGAGAGGTATTCGGAGAGGTATCCACATAAGACGTCGGTGTTGTTGTATTCCTGGAAAGCGAGAGCGGGCAGGGTGTCACTGGTATTCGAAAGCAATCCAGTCTGAAACCTGGCTGCAGTGTAACTAATGTTAGTGGAATCCTCGACGTAGGGTCCCTTGCGTAATAAGCCGTTTCTTGGGCTAATCCACAGTTCGCGAAGTGGCTGGGAATGTAATCGCTTGGTCGCACGCTTGAATATAGAAAATTCGGCGTACGTACCAACTCTGGATCTATCTGGGCTGCCTGAGGGAGACGTATAAATAAGTACTTGTGAAAGATCATGAAGTATAGAGGAACGTACCAGGTAGCTGAAATAGATGAACAAAGCTGACGAGAACCCATTCCGCTCCCATACGAAGGACACAGGAACTAGCTCTAGGATGACAATCTGAGCGTGGGCACTTCACGATGTGACAATACACCTTACCGTCATAAAAGATGAGCGCTGGTATACCAACACGACTGGTATAGCCAAATAGCTGAACGGAGTTGGCATTTCTGCAGTCGCCATTAGCCACGCTGAGTTTGATGTTCCCTAGGAGACCCACCTCATCCGAGAAAAGTGCTCAAAGTCTATGTGATATGCCTGGATGATGAATCTTCAACATTGATTGGAGTACTAGGTGCTCGAAAACAGCTGCCCGACCTCTGAAGCATTGACACCGCTGTATCCAATGTATAAATATTCCGAACTCCCGATACGTGCTGTGTTGATGGTGCGTTGTGCGTCGATGCCCCGCCGTTTACGGTTCTTCCATTGATTGTAATCAGGATCCCATTCGACATTCGTAGTACACCAAGTCTTTGTGATGTAAACTTTGCCCGTTGGAACACGTTCAAACTATCAGCAGAGTTAATGGAGACAAAGTCTAATCTGAAAACCCACATACCTCGTCCCAGATTGTCAACTGACGTTCTTCTGGGCCACGCATTACTTGCTGTATGGTTACAGGTCCATTATAAATGTTATTATGCTGAGGGCCAACAACATTGTTGATATGTGACCCTGCGATGGTAAAGTTCGAGGATCCTTCGAGAATAGTCATGGTAGAGGGTGCATCTGAATGTTGCAACCTGTTGGCAGTGGGAGACTCCGGGATTTCTTCGAGTACGGGCATAGCAAGTGCTGGGGGCGAGGAAGGAATTGGGAAGGAAGGGCTGTTCACAATTTGGCTGTACTGCGCAAATATAGCTAAAGGCCCGGGACTAGACAGAACTTTAATGTTTCGGGCGTCGGGGTGTAAAAGTCGAGCGCGGTCTCCGAGCTGGTCGACATAAAATGTAAGCCTTCAGCATCGAGGCGCCAGTAAGGAAAACGAGTGAAGACATGTATTGGAATATCCTGTGCTCGCACATAAATGGTTCGACAATGTAGAAGGTCTGAGTTCGTTGTTACAATCAGTTGGAACCATGGAACTATTCCAACAATAGGCTACGCACCGTATATAATCCAAGCTCCTCATCGTCCCAATCCCCTTCGCCAGAACCGGACACTTTTGACTTACGAACTTGCGAGCGATTGAGATTCTGCCTAGGGGAGACTACTGGTACGGTCGAGGACTGAGACTCAGAGGTTCACACGCACGGCGCTTACCCTCGAGACGATTACAGTAAGGTACCTCTATTCATCGTTCCTACCTACCTTACTACTAAAGATCTCGTATCCACTGCCAGAGTACTGCACTATGTTCCAATTTCGACGGGTTTCTCAAACTCAATTTGACCGAAGCACGCCTCCTTCTATCGGCCATCCAAAAAGACGACTTTCTGTGATACGATACGCCGGTGTCTTGACCGCTGCCACATCCGAGTACTACGGTTTCATGCATAATGATACTTGAGGGTTTAGAGGTTGTGATGAGACGGAGAAGAGATGAAGAAGCATGGTAGGTAAGAATGCTCTCTTTTTCCTCGTTCTCGGAGGATCATAACTGCCCAGGACCAGACTTGCTGTCATTCAACCTGCTTGTATTCGACATTATTCGCCAAATGACTATGAAAATTCGAGGCCACAAGTCCCTCTGGTGTCCTTATACCTTTCAATCCCGACTTGGACGTTCTTTGCTGGGGGTCCTATACGTACCGTTCTTTATACACACTTTTCTCAGCGTCTTTCTCGTCGAGTTCATCCCAGGTCCACAACCTCGGCATTATTGGAAGATATCCTGTTGTCCGATTACTCGAGTCAAGCAGGGTTGGATCTCCCCGACGCGCAACGCTAAGAAATCGACTTTTGATTCTTTCAAACAACGAAAGGAGTACATACTCCAAGCCCTCTTCTCGAGACGTCTCAACAACCTCGATTGTGCTTGTTCGACGCCTTCAACATTTCATTTCCTTCGCCGCCCAGTTTGGCGCATCACCACACATTACTATTCTTATGCATCAGATATCCTTATCCAAGCGTGATTGGACTAAAACTCGCTCTTGCAGAGCAGAAACCTATCCCTGACGCATAGCATCAAGAGACGTACGTTCGGTTCTTTCAAACAACTGAAACATGTTCATCGTCCCCCGTATGACTGTTATACCTGGTCAATGCAAGCCTTTCCTCGCACCAGCACTTCTTCGCTTTGCCATTGTCACCGACACCGACTTCTCCACTCGTGCTATTCCGAACACTCCAATTCAGATATACGGATCACAGGTAAAGCAGGTATATCGCCGTGAGATGGAAGTAACTTGTCTGGGTGGTTTTCTCGTGGTTTTTACCTATCACCTTTAGCTTAACATTTCCTTGGGCGTTCCCATAAGGCAATGTGTAACATGTGGAAGACTTCGTTGTCATTGATGTAAATCCTAAATACACTAATACATACCACTTTTATCAAAACACACAAAGTCAAGCCACCGTCAATCATCCACGAAATACGCGGTAAGGGCTCCAAGACCAAGCCTGGGGTCAGCTTGACTAAGAGCATGTACAAAGCCCGTCGCGGACTCCAAGTCGGTGAATCTAATCCGGATCCATCCTTGATACCCATAACACCAGGTGGCATCCTCGATGGACCTTCCCTGGCTACCAATGGTCCTCGCGACATATTGGGCGATGTCCATTGGGTGACTGGTTGATTCCGTGTACCCCATTGCAACATAGACAGGAGAGGACTTGAACCTTTTCGAAGTAGAGGCTGCCTCGTTCTCCTCGGCCGCAAGGGCACGCTTCCCTTTCATGAGAGAAGGAGCGACTGCTCCAGGATCAGGGAGGGGGTTCCAGGGTGCAGCAACAGTAGAGCTCGAGGTCCATTGCTCAGTAGAAGGAGCGTAAGGAGTCCACGGGTGAGTAGTCTGCGAGAGGGTAGACGACATATTATATGACGGATCAAGGAATTGAGTGAAAGCTGTACGCGTGAAAACGTTAGAACAAGCTCAAAAGCCAATGCATGGATTCGTACCCGGGCCGCAATGATGATTAACGCCCATCACATCCCGGAGTATTTCATCCGTGTTCATACTGTTCAGGCCTGCTTCCAAATTCGGAGTGATAGAGCGTACTTCCACGTCGATACTATTCTGACCTTGATCGATACTGGGTATAGCTGGGGCTTGGATTGGGTCATCCGAGTCTGTAAACCAGGATTCATTGTCGTCGTCTGAGTACATTGCAGATAATCCTTCGTCTTCTGTCCAAACTTCTAGATCGAATGTGAGACTGAGTGAAATAACACAAAGAAACAGGTAAATCCACCGTCATCGCTGATTTCTTCAAAACGACCAGAGTCGTCGAGGATGTCAAGTCTGTGATATGGACTACCAAAAGAACGAGCGAGGTCCGTCGATGTGGGATCGAAGCCCTGGTGTGAATGGAGCATTTGGATGGCGTCGTACGCTTCGAGGTTCCAGGTCGATTGCATAATCTCTATGGATATTTTGAGAGATGGAAGTCCCAAATTCCGCTGCACATTCTCCGCGTCTGATATTTTCACTTGACCAAAAGGATCAAAGGACCAGAAATACTTCGTTCCCTTCGCCCAGGCACGCCATGTGCCGTCGGCCCAAGGTCGAGGAATTGCATGTATGAAGAGGTATATGGGGGTATTGATTGGAATATCTATAGGCCTTTGCGGTGACTCGCGTTGCTCGCATTTACAATCAACCGAGAGGTCTTCGAGGATGGCTATCATAAGTCAGCACTAGCTATACGTACTATGAGAATGTCAAACTCACAAAAGTTTTCCCACTCGTCTCGGTGAATCCCAAGTTGGTGGAATATACGGTGAGCCGACAACAACCAAGTATCTACAAAGTCATACCATTCCTGTTCTGGACGGAGGCTATACTGCAACGAAAGCCCTGGGAAATTTTGCATATCCGCCAACGCGAACATCAACCTATCCATTCTCAGTCAGCCCATGCTCCTCGAAACTATTTACAGACGTACCGCACTGAACCGTCTTCCATGACCGTGCGCTGTTGTGCTAGTTCCGGAGTGGTGTACCGTAGGACATAATGCCATCTCTCCTCAACTCCTGTCCAAAGAGCAATCTGCTCTGCGGAGTTTATGTTGAAAACGACGCCATGGAGAATTGAGAGGAACGTGGCAGCTTCATCATTAATCCGTGTGAAAGTATATCTGCGAGACGCTTGAATTCCACAGAGAATATCACTTTTAGAGATGAACTTGAAGACGTATTCTTGGAGAACGTTGGTGTTGTTGTATTCCTGGAGGGTGAGAGAGTGCTGGATATCACTGCTACTCGAAAACGGAAGCGAGCTGATCTGAAACCTGGGTGCAGGATAAGGGATATGGCCAGGTTCGTTAACGCATGGCCCTTTGCGTAATAAGCCAGTCCTTGGGTCAATCCACGTATCAGAAAGTTTCTGGGGGTGCAATTTTTGTATTAGAGTGCACGAGTTGAAAAAATCGACGAGCATACCAACTCTGGATCCACTATTTGTTGGGCCTATGAGAGATGGGTGTTAGTTAAATGATGGATTTCGGGGAGACGCACCAGATGGATAAAATAGGTGAACATGAGTGATGAGAATCCATGCTTCTTCCATACGAAAGACGCTGGGATAAGCTCTGGATGCCAGTCTCAGTATGATGACGATTCAAATGAATGCACTTAACCATCGTGGAAAATAAGAGCTGGTATGCCAATCCGACTGGTGTAACCGAACAACTGAACAGTGTTGGCGTGTCTACACAGCCGGCGTAAGCCTCGTCTGCTGTTTGTTGGCAAGGGACACGCACCTTGTGCGAGAGAATCGCTCGAAATCTCCCTCGTAGGCCTATATAGACATGAGTCATTGAATGGGATGCTGAGCATGGGAGATACCCGCCTCTGAAGCATCGGCTCCACTATAACCAATGTATAGATATTCGGAGTTCCCGATACGCGCCGTGTTGATGGTACATTTAGCATCTATATCCCGCCCTCCGCGTTTTTTCCGTCGATTGCAGTCAAGACCCTGTTCAATATCTGAAGTACACCAAGTCTTTGTTATGTAGACTTGACCTGTTGGAACACGGGTGAACTGAAAGCAGATGTTTGTTGAATATTTGCAAGGAGCCATACTTGAGTGCCTACATACCTCATCCCATATCGTCAACTGACGCTCCTGATCACCTGCTGCATGGTTACATTTCCGTGATAGATGTTGTTATGTTGAGCGCCGAAAACATTGCTGAAGTGCGACCGCTGAACCGTAAAGTTCGAGGATCCTTCGAGAATGGTCATAGCAGAGGGTTGGGATCGTTCAGCAGAGGAGTCTGGGATTCCTTCGAGGATGGCCATAATGTTGGTGGGAGTGAGAAAGAAAGTGATGTCTCCCCAGGGTTACCGATAGGAAAACATTGAGTATGGTGTTGCCGCCAGCACTGCCAAAGACCTTGACAGAACTTGACTCTCAAGCGCCTGGAGTTCCAGCCACTGTAGCACGATATCTGAGGCCTTTTTGGGCATTTTGAGGTTGAAGTTTCGCGTTAACCTTTGTTCATGCCACTTGGGTTTTATGTTTGGAGAACATCCTAGGTGCGGGTTAGTTGTCTTGCTATAAACAGACTCGTCGTCGTACGCACGTATGATCCTTGTCGCGGTACCCATCAACCACTCTAAACGCACAATGCGGCTCCGTCCGAGGTCCTCCGATGGTTCTGGTGCTCTATGGCTTAGCACCCTGTAGCTAGGATTCTATGAGGCAATAGCAAAAGGAATGAAGTGGAAGGTTAGATAAATGGGTGCACGCAAGCTTCCGCAACGGGCCGGGGACTTGGGGCCGTTCTCTGGTTCTCTTCCTTCCCCTTCATCCCAGAATGTACCTACTCTCGAAATCGCGCTTGGAGTTGCAACAACCCTTTCCATTCACCCTTAGCGATTCTTAAGTTCTTTTTTTGACCTGAACCCTGATCGAACGGGGTCGAGTCAGGACTTACGACCGTGAAAGACTCGGACTTCAAGCAGTGAATAGAATACTCCATACGAGATGTAGCTGACAGTCACATATGCATATAACGAATGTCGGTGTTTGAGAGCTCTTCACATGTAGCAACCTCAAAAATCTAAATATCTGTTCGGTTCGATGCTTCATTACTTTAGCGATGCCCACTTTTTAGGTTTACCCCTCACCAACCCCTCACCGCGAAGGTTCGTTACGAGTCCGAGGGTACGAGGACTCGTCTTTGTGAGCCAAACGTTGCCTTTTTGGGAACCTTGTGTGTGCGAATAAACTGCCATATGTAGTGGTCTAAAATAAGGATTCCCTGTGACGACAGAAGCTTTGGTTTGACGTTCAATGCTGTTTCTAGAGGAACGAGTTAGACCTGTAACCGTTCTTTCAGCAGGTCAGTACCGGTCAGTGTCACCAGTGACAGGCCTAGTAGTGGTCGCCACTAACGAGTAGCTGCTTGATTCACTGATAAAAGATCATCTGATACCACCCTTCGAGGACTCGACTTTGCCGCCGTTTCGGCAGCCCACTCCAGCAAGTCATATCAAGCGAGCCTGCGAGCGATTGAGTCTGCCTGGGGGAGACTAGAAGGTTCGGCATCCAAGATGTCGAGCCATCACTCCTACTAGAGATTTTCATCCCACCACTTTGAAGCTTGATTTCTGCATGCTCTATAAACCGTCCTGCAAAGAATACGTACTGTTTCCCATGAGCGGAATGACCAGAGCTTGCGACGTCCCACTGGCCCAGCACTGGCAACATTCCGTACGATTCTCTTTTGGTCCATCGAAATAAGCAAAAGACCTGAGGTTCCGAAAGAAAATAACATAAAGCTAAGCCGCTATGGTGTAAAAAAACAAGTAAAGTACAGAGATAACACGTTACGAGCCTCGAAGCCTCCACCTCATTAATTTGCAGGACCTCACCGACCGACTCCCATTTTCAGCATCGCACCCACAACTTCAACATCATCCCATCTCGAATCATTCGGGGACGTTCCTTCTGCAGCTGCGTTCTTTCTTCTCTGAATGTAGTAAAGTGTATTCCTGAAATGTCTCGTAATCATTTCAGGTGTTTGCACGCCTTCGATAAGGCCAGGTGGTGCGCGTTGCGAGGGGTGCACGTCGGGGGAAGAGATATTGTCGATACTTGAAGTGATGAGTTCGACTAGACTGTTGACGAACTTGGGCGCGACCTAAGAAAGAGGTTAGTACTAACACCTTGTCCAAGCAAGAGGAGAGTCTGACTGCAGGCGTGCCACGATCCAGGTAGTACAAGTATTGATCCAGAGTGTCGCAATACAACTGCACCGTGACAATTTCCTCGATGGCCGAATTGGCTATTCGTAAGGACTTTTGCAGACATTCGAGAACACGCTTGCTATCTTGATGAGGATACTATGACCAATTATGTAAGCCAGCCGGATGAGAAAGTAAAATAGAGCGAAGCACTGACTGCCTTGACCGTGTTTTCCGAGCTGTCATCCTTGGGCTTCTCTGCCTCTTTCGCCGGCGGAGCCTCCCCTTCAGCCGGTGCCGGTGCCTCTTGCCACCACAGATGGCTAGCGAGTCCAACAGCTGTGGCTTGATGGCTCTTCTTCAACAATTTGGCACCGTGTAATGCTGCCTTGGTGATCAGCGTGTCGTAATTGTCAACACCGAACACTTTGGCACCACTGAGCGTCCCTATAATCAAAGTGATGGCCTGGAGCTGCGCCCGAGATTCTGAAATGTTGTCCTCGTACACGCTGAAAGCCTGTACATAAAAGTCGTACGTCAAATCCTCGAACCCGCACTCGTCGGAAATCTGGGCGGAAAGGAGGAAAAGACGAAGGGCTATTGTCGGTGCTTCGACTTGTGTTGCGAGTATTGATGTTGTTTGTCGCACAAACTTCAGAATGGTCTGGACTTTGGACTCCCAGTCGTTTTCCTATTAACATGGATAACTAAGCAAATGCCACCCAAAGAAGGAAAATGCTACTAACCACATGTTCCCTATTCTTATACCGCCGACATAACTTGATGGCTGAAGTAATAAGAGCAGGGAAAGTGAAGCGCATTCGTTCGCCACCAGCATCGAAATGCCGGCGAGCAGTTTGCAAGAGCTGGATGACTTCATGTCAGTGTTCCTGTGCCTGAACTCATCGCCGGAGACATACCTCGAACTGTACATCTAATGACTCTGCTTTGAACAAGTGTACCATTCTTGCTACCCATCCTTGTTCCTCTGCCATCTCCTCTCTTTCATAATATGGACCTTGCCTTCGTGAATCCCTCATGCTCGGTTGGCTACCATTCGTATGTTGACCACCAGCCACGGAATCCGACTGATCTTTGATGAGTACATGACAGAGTTCTAAAACACCGTCGACATCTTCGGGTGCCTCGATGATTGTCTCGTTCTTGAGAACGGAGGATATAATCGAATGTGCTATCGACCTTCGTGTTGAGAAGAGCTGTTTGGAAAGTAGAGGGGCGTAATTTGGTATCGCGAGAAGGGTGAGAACAGATTGGTAGGAGTTGATGGGTGCAACGAGTAGGGCCGCAAGGTTGGAAGTGGTCTGTTGAGCGTGCAGATCAGGGTTTTCGGAGAATTCCTTGATCTTTTCTGCAGTGTATGCAAGCACTTGGTCGACGTACTCGAGCCGGTCAGGGTAACAGCTCAGGGAGAGGTTGGTTAACGAGACGAAGAGGGCAGTGACATCCTGTATTGATAAATCTGGTCGAGCCTGATGACTGCAGTGTTAACACAAATCTATCGAGAAAGGTAGAAAGCTCACCTTGATAAGCTGAACGACTTGCTGCCAAAACACTTCAAAGAGCTGGACGTCCTCTGGGATGCCCCTGAATTTCTTCATCGGTGCGCCTTCCTTGTCCTTACCCTTTCCTTCTGGAGCTGCTTCAGTCTTCTCTCCGTCGACAGTCACACCATTGGGCTCCGCCGATTTTTCTGCCTGAGGACTTGCAGGTTCTGCGTTATCCCAAGCACTGGCTTCAGGTGGTACATCGCTGTTTTGCTGTGACGCGTTTTCGCGTGCTTTAGCCTTCTGCGCTTTGACCTTTTCGGCAAGACGACGCGCAGCAGCTTCCTCTTGCCGCTTAGTCTCCTCAGGGTCCTCGGTTTCCGCTTCACGTGCAGCATACGCCGCTAAGCGATCAATAAGCGCAATGACGATCTGTTTGATGTTGACCTTTGGATGAAGTTGTGCGGTTGCCGAGAGGAAGGGGCCAAGTGTGTGGAGATGGAACTCGTCGGTGAAGACTTGAATAACGACCTCCATTAGGTATTCCTGTGCAATGACGTCCTTGCAGCTAACGACTTGCTCCAGGATGCTGGGAAGGATGTGTTGTTGGTACATGTCCAGGTCGACGCCGTCGAGTTGACTAAGACGAACGAGGTTGGTACCAACGAGGATGCGAAGTTCTCTACGTTCCATTTCACGTTTCTCTCGATCTCGCGAATGACCTTGGTGTTGTAACCTGACCCAGAGCTTGTTCATTTCAATGAAGTTGGTGAGGACAAACGTGATGGAATCCTGCAAATTGCCGACAGGACTAGAAATATATTCAATACAAGGAACTAGCAGGAGAAATCCTATGTGACGTACCCTGCATCATCGCCGATAGGAAGATGGTCTCTGGTCTGCCCACTGAGGTAGTGGCGCAAGAAAAGACCACGGATAGGATGAAGAACACCTCTCGACATTTCCATCATATCCTTCATAATCTCCTTCACCGGTGCTTCGGGTACCGACATGTAAACCGACCCAACGGTTATCATCAGGTATAGTCGAGGTACGATGTTGCCCGCATATTGTACCAGCTCGTATAGGTCGGCCAAATGGTGCTTCCCAGCTTGATGTGCATCGTAGAGATAATTGGAAAGGTGCCGTAGTGCGTCAAAGACCGCCATATCTAAGACTGCGCGTAAGTGACATAGGAGGAATTTTGTTGCTGGTGTCACGCACACAGCTCATAGTATTGCTTGGGAGATAGAGAAGATGTCCGTAGTTCTGCAAGCATAACACTAGCACTCTTCAAGGCATCCATTAGCTGGTCCAGTTCCTGTAGATTCATAGCTCGTCAGAAGGCTGCGGTTGAGTAATACAAGTCATCTACTCACCAGATACCTCTTCATCTGCTGGACCTGAATTTTGACGGTATTGAGAGCCTCGCTAAGGAGTTTTCCCTCTTCCATCACGGGCGAAGCCATGGCCATGGGGTAGGAAGAAGGGCGACAGGGAGGGGATTGGGTCGGGTTGTTGGCGTTGAGTAGAGACGTGAATTATGGCAATTTCTTCTCACGCATTGGTGACGTCCCGGCTTTCCGGACACGACATCACTTTTTTCCGGAGTCGCTTGCTCAAACGTCCTTCACAACAAATGGAGTCGGATGAGCTTGAATGGCACAGCCAAATCAAAGCCAAGTTGAGGATAGCATACAAATTGAGGCAGGTAAGGGCAGGTATCGCTACAGTAAAAAGGAGACGGCATATACGTAAGGCCACGGAAAAGGATTGTAAGGCTACAAGTAGTAATTGTCCATCGTTCATGTCAAGTTCATGTACATATGTTAAGCGAAAAGTCCATATGGTGGAACATAAGAGGCATATCTGAGTTTTCTATCAGTGATGCAGAAGATGAGATTGAAGAAGACTGCTCACTGGGAGTGTCAGGCAACGCCATCAGCTTAAGCAACGACGCAATAGCACCATCCACCTGAGTTTTGCTCCCCTTCCTTGGGCAATCCGTCGACCATCTCTAGCGTCTCCATAGATTGCTTCGTGGCAGAGCTGCCTTCGGTTGCCTTTACAGGCCGTTCGAGTATGAGAGTGGTTACGATTGGAGAGAAGGAATCCATTGGATTATGTGGTAGGTTGGGTAGAAGTCCTTCGAGGGTGCGCGTATGAGGCGGTCTGTGACTGATAGTAGAGATGTAGAAGATTGGCTGGTGTATCGCAGGTGGGGAGTAAGATTTGTTTGTCCATCGATCGCTATCCTCCGTCTTTTTGTATGGAAACAAGGATACTCGAACAAGGCGGCCCATGCTCAGGTGAGACAGTTAGTAAAGAGGCCGCAGTAATCGCAATTGTTCAAGCAGGCGAAGACAACACTGCCAGACGGATCATCTCCGTTTGGGGATGGAGGTGAGAATGAACATTTCCGTCGAAACAAAAGACGTATCAGAGGGTATCAGGGGAAACGGGGCGGAGGTTGCTGCCTCGAGGCTTGGTTGGTTCGTCGTCATTCCTATCGCTAGAATCTATAGAGCTATCGATGCGAAGGCATAGCCAGATGGACATTGACTATAGCCCAAGCGATGCAATTCGCGACTGGCGAACTTGGTGCATCTCGGAAGATCCGGAAAAGACAATAGACACTCATAACCAAGTGCCAACCCATAGGCCCAGACATACCTGATAACAAGCTATATTACCTGAATCTATCGATGGGCCTCTTGGTTCGAAACGGGATGTCGGACAGGGTTTGGGCAGGGTAAAGAACGGTGGGCTCAAGGTGAGCTGTCCGAATTTAGTGAGGACAGATAGACTTTCCATTTGACCGAATCCAAGAACACCAGAGAGCTGAAAGAGAGAAAGAGACTGATACGATAAGTCAGCGTCGGGGCTAGAGTAAGCTTCTTGCTGAAGATTTGACAGTCGTCTTGGTCGTGGCCGAGCAAGGAGGAAATGCCACTACAAGCGCCCAGCCTCTTGTCTCTTGACCACCATGTCGCGTCCAGCAACCGCTCGTCCCATGTCAAAGCATATTCCAAGCATCTCAAGCTTCTCTTATGCCAATCCAGACAATAATCGACCTCGTACTGGCCAAAGTCGGCCTGCGACTGCAGGTCGTCCCTGGACGGCCCAATCACGGCCCACAACGGCGCGGCCTCAAACTGCTGCTTCGACGCGTTACGAAGGAAGTTATGTCATAGCGTTACTGGAAGGAAGAGGTATTGCACGAGAAGTAGGAATGGCAGCTATAGATTTAGATCTTGGTCGTGTCGTTCTAGTCCAGGTGCGTTCCCGATCCTCAACCATTTGTTTCGAGAGCTGACCCTATGCCAAGCTCGCAGATTGTCAAACATACGTGAAAACCCTTCACCAGATGCATCTTCATAGGCCCTCGATGGTACTAGTTCCCGATACCTTTTTAAGCGCTTCAGACAGAAGCTACAAGAAACGATACGATAATACAACCAAGTCTATGCTAGTAGAACTTGTCCAGGAAGAATTTCCAGGTGTACCGATTGAACCTATCCCAAGAAAGTACTGGAATGAACAATCTGGTGTGGTTGGCCTCCTTCATCACGCACTAGGTCACTCAGTCAGTCGCAGGCTTAGAGTTTATTCAGCAACTCTGCGTGGATGATGAAGAGAGAGCAGGCACGATTTTGGCTGCGTCCACCAAGTACGTTCAGAATCATCAGCATACAGCGATATCACTAGGCTAATTCGCTTCTTCCAGGTACTACGTTCTCTCCGCTACTTCGGCTCTCTTCAAACATGCCGAGATCAGACAGAACATACGATTCTCGTCGGCTTCTTTGCGTATACGCTACGTTCCTGTCGATGGAACGATGATGATAGATCCAGAAACTGCCAAAAACCTGGAACTCGTTGGGAACATGACTCACAAAAAATCGCCTCATTCGTTGTTTGGGTACGTCGCGAGTCGATGCAGGGCTGTCATGGCTAACGTTTGTAATAGAGTACTCAACCACACATATACACCGATGGCCACACGACTACTTCGCATCAACATTCTTTCACCTATTACAGGTAATTTTGAATGCTTTGTATGCGCGTACCTCGACGCTAACCGCCTACGAATCCAGTCCAGAGTTCCATCGACGCTCGTCTGGATGTTGTCGAAGGTGTTTTGTTTTGGCTTTGATGAAAATCTATCGCTAACGCCACCTTTCAAGAGCTGATACAAGACCAAGACCTCTTCAACGATGTCAAGAACGGACTGAAAAGTCTGTCTAAGATGGACTTTGACAAGTTGATTGCAGCGGTACGCGTTTTAACAGCTTGTCTTTCCGCTGAGATACATATCCGAACCTTCGTTACCAGCTGGTTTCATCCGAAGCGAGACCATCGACGACAGCCCAGGGTGCCTCGGCTCGTGTTCTACAGATGCTCAACTTGCGCAACATTGTACGAAACCTGCCGTTACTTCAGAAAGGCCTTGAAGGCAGCAAATCACAATTGCTAAGAATTGTACATGAGGTTTGGTCCGCCTTCTTCCTTTTTCCTTCTCTGACTCTCTACGCAGATGCTTTCTGATGAGCGCTTGGAGAGGATTGATACGCTAATTCGGTCGAGCCTCAATGAAGATGGTATTTCTGCAAAGGTATTGCCTCTGATATCTTGTAGACTCTTCTAACAATACCTTAATCTAGCACGGAATAGCTGCGACGAATGCCAAAGTATACGCTGTCAAGGTATTCTGTTCCTCTTTCTATTGACAGCCAATGTGCCAACACGAGTTCATTACAGGCAAATTACAATCGACTTCTCGACGTAGCACGAGAAACCTACAAGGAGAACGTCGGGGACATCTACAGCCTCAACAACACGCTGTCAGAGGCACATTCTCTTCCACTCACCCTTGTATACCAGGAAACCGGGTTTGTCTTTTCGCTGAAGAAGAACGACTTGGAAGGCGAGTTACCCAAGGGATTCATCAACGCGACATTGAAGAAGGGAAAGTGGCAATTCAGCAGCATGGAATTGGTACGTCTTGTCGAACGTGTCTGGATGACGTACTCAAGGGACATGCAGAAAAAGATGAACGCGAGAATGAAGGACGCCTTGGATGAGACGCTTATTCTGAGTGATCAGTAAGTGGCTTGGCGTTGCGATATGGTCAAGGCGTCTTAACAAGTCATCCAAGGATCATACAAGAACTGGTGGCTCAGATACTTCTCGACATCGGTGCCTTGTACAAAGCTTCAGAAGCAGTGCGTCACTACTTGCTTGTTCGGAACACATTCCTGACTTTTTCACCTAGGTGGCCTTGCTCGACATGCTCTGGGGATTCGCTCATACATCAGTCAGTACGTGGACTTGCCGTCCCTTGTGTTGTGTCATCGCTGATCTGTTCCGTCTAGTGCGTAATTATGGTAAAGGCAGCCTTGGCAGATGCATCTTCCTAGTAACACATTCTTGTTCGTGAAAGTGCGACCAGAGTTTACGGGTACGCTAGCCATCAAGGCAGGTCGGCACCCAATCCTCGAAACGGTCAAATCTGCCGGAACGTTAGTCCCTAACGACGTATACGGAGACGACTCTTCCTTGTTCCAAATCATCCAAGGGCCCAAGTACATTCTCATTTCTCACGCGGAATTAACGTAGCTGACGTCTTGACCTCAGCATGTCCGGCAAAAGCACCTATTTACGACAAGTGGCACTCTTAGTAGTCATGGCCATGTGCGGAAGCTTTGTCCCCGCGGAGTATGCTAGCTTCAGGATCCACGACGCGCTTTTGACACGCCTCTCGAATGATGATGACTTGGAGAAGAGTTTGAGCACGTTTGCGAGCGAGATGGCGACTTCTGCGATGATACTTGGTCTTCATCATTCGCCATAACTTTTCTCGCGAAGTGCTAAGTATTCTGTGCTGTCCAGGGCTGGCAACTTCGAAGTCGCTGGTATTGATTGACGAACTCGGTCGAGGAACGTCGCCACGAGAAGGAGTGGGCATTTCGCATGCCATCGCAGAAGGATTGATAGAACAGAAGGTAAGTACAAGTTCACAAATGGGTCCATCTCTTTCTAATCCGTGTTATGATAGTGCTTCGTGTTCTTCACGACGTAAGCCCGACTCAAGGTATCGACGACTGGCTCGACACTCACCAAGATTCATTAGACACTTTGCTGAGCTGAGCACAACGCTTTCGCGTCAGCCCTCTGTGGTGAAGTACGGTCGTCGTTGGTTGCTTTCTGTGCCCTTTGATGATCTCTTCAAAGCCTGCATCTTTCAGTCCAGGCAAGTCAGCCTCACCTCTAGCTCTGTTACCCGCTAACCGAACTCCAGCGAACGCGTCGTTCCGAGGCCAATTTTGGAATGACGTTCCAGTACAAGTCAGCATCCATTCACTCTGTAAGGCTTTGTCTTCATCCCTTTTCAGGATCGTAGACGGGACGCCCGAAGATACCACACACTACGGTTCGTCGACGCGCTCGCCCGCTCTATTACCTCCATTTCACGGGTTCGGTTGTACCTAGGCCTGGAACTTGCAAGACTTGCGGATTTACCAAACGATGTTCTTGTTGAAGCCACACGGGTAGCCAACCGACTCTCCGAATTGCAAACGCGCCATCAAGAAGCCAGCGAGAGCAGCAAGATCGCTACGAGGAGGAAGGCTTTGTTAAGGGTGATTTTTCCGCTTTACCTCCCGACTTAACTTCGTGTCTTGGCTTCATATGCTGATGAATTTGAATGTCCTGCTCGGCTTTATTCTTGCTTCAATAGCTCCGCACTCAACTGACGCAAGCATACGAACACTCCGCCCTCCCGGATCGTGACTTGCTCGACTACATCGGAAGGTTCCAGAGTGACATCACCAAGGCTTTTCTATATCCCGCCGCTCAGCCAACGACGGCAGACGGTTCAACTTTGGGGAGCCAATGAACGCCAACAAATTACATGTCCTCAAACCTCAGAATCACTCATGTAGCACGGGTGTGTGTAGTCATGAATAATGATATGCCCTGTAGTTGTCTATCGAGATGAGTTGGGATGTGTGTACATTACAATGCCGTGGCATTCCAGAAAGTAAATGAGGTCATCTAATCGTATATTAAGACCTATTGCCCAAGTGTTCGACTAGGATAACCAAAACCAGGAGGGGTGTATTATACGGCGCGGGAGGTAATGGAGACTTCTAGGACATTCACATAGAGTCATGTCGAATGGGGTATGGCGGAGGTGAGAGCGCTTAGGCGGTCTAGAGAAAAAAGCGATCCATGAGTGGGGAATTCGACAACAATAAACGAGCGAGACGTACGGCCTCCTTCAAGTATGTGATAAGGTCGTTCCTGTCCTTGTCCTTCTTCAAACCAGCGAAGGCCATCTTCGTGCCAGGAATGTACTGGATTGTGAACGCGCGTTAGTGTTCCATCAAATTGTGAGCTGTAACACAGCAACGCACCTTTTTGGGGTTCTCAAGGTACTCGAAAAGCGTTTCCTCATCCCATGTAACGCCCTTGTTAACGTTGGCGGCGGTGTATGAGAAGCCTTCTACTTGACCACTCTTACGGCCGAAGATACTGCAAACAGGCATATTCAGACTGTATTTCCGAAGAATAATAATAATAACACGTACCCGTGAAGGTTGGGACCGACTTTGTTGGGCTCGCCAGCGCCGAGGGTGTGGCACTGTGCGCAACGGGTCTTGAAGAGACCAGCACCCTTGGAAGCGTCACCTAGACAGGAAAAACAGACACGTCAATGAACACACATTCTCAGAGAACGAGCAACATGCTTACCAGCAGAGAAAGGCATTTTGGTTGAGAATAGGGTATGTAGGGGGTAGGGAGAAGGGAGAGATTATACACAAAGGTCGAGGATATGGAACAAGATGGATGTGGGCTTGAAAAACCTGAAAACGAAAACTTTTTGAAGCGCTTGCCCCGCGGCGTCACATGACGTCTAATGCCGGTATTACCCGGAAGCCAATCGGATTTCATGCATTTCTCTCAGGCTATTTGCGTGGTTCACCGATTCCGAGTGGACTTGCGGGGTTTGTCCGAGGTCCAAGGTTCAAAAACCTCTGCTCGGAGGACCGCTATGGTATACTTACGATGCTACTTGTCCTTGTCAAGCTTCCTATTCGGCTACGGGCAGGAGGAAACGCTGGGAAATGCTTCATTTCACTTCATTTTTAGGTTCAGGAACGCTCAGCCTCTTACATCATTGCCTCCAGACTCGTGGCGAAAACTGGCGATGATGAGGGCTTGGGGGGGCCAGACCATGCGATACTATTGATGGACGAGAAGTGTAAATTTTTTGAAAACTTTTTCTACTGCCCGCTCCACATAACAATCCGAGCCTAAAAAATACACCATAGTACTTGTCATGTTGGTATCACTCGTCATTGAATTTTTGGGATTTTTAGAGAGCCCTAATCTCATAGCGGATCGTTTCCGGACTCAGAACTAGAACTGCAACTTTTTGATGTCGCGAATTGTCACGAATTGTCACGATGCGGCAGGTTTCGGCCACTCGACATTTTGATCTCACGATATTTGAGCTTGGTGATGCACGGTTGTCCTTTTCACGCCGAACGATCGGCAAGGCGGAGTTACAAGTCATCGGTGTCAAAATCGTGCTTTCCACTACTTTCACCTTCTTGAGAACGACCCTGTGTAGAATTCCCTCCCAAAACTGACATTTGAGGCTTAGAGGCATATACCCTCAAGTATGTATGGTCATCGATATGCGTCAGTTTGCAGAATGTGGTGTTCCTGACGATGTCACGCTCCCATCAAACCTCAATTTCAGGACAATTTCACGTCCCATTTGCTCCCCTCCCCTATAATCCTCAATACAAGTACATGAGGATGTTGCTATATATTGTAAGGCATCCCAAAAAAATTACCGAGCACCAGAACCGGAGGGAACTTGCAAAAATGTGGTATTTTACACATCAGCGTGCTTTACACATCGGATTCATCAATAGTATCAATGGAGGACGCGTACGGGTTCTCGATGAAGGCCGAACCCGTCGGTACCAAGATCTTAGTCGACTCCAGTTCGCATCAGTGACAGATACCGAGGAGTATTCATACGTTGATTATTCAATGCGGACTTACTCAACTTCTACTCCCAATACCCGAAGGTCTGCCCCACCTTGCGTTCCAGCAAAGGAAGCAATCCCTCAACCAGGTCATCATTCATAATAGATTGGTCCCAAACCTTGTCCTGGTTAACACAAACGACCCTTCCGTTATCCTTACTCCCACCGAGGAGGGACTGCAAAGAGAAATCAGCTGTAGTCACGTCTTTTCAGATTACAAGGAACGTACGATGAACGGTTGAACAATCTGTTCTTGCGTAGTCACCAATCCAAGTTCCTGAAACTCCTTGAGAAAGCCCGGCGAAACGATATTAGTGGCTAAAACCCATGTCAGCTACTCCTTGGCACACGAGTCGCAGACGTACCAACTAAACCCGGGCAGACTGAGGGATAGGTGCCGTACCAGTAAGTAACGCTTGTGATATTGGAAACCAACCAATATACTTACCCACATTCACAGTCAAATCCTTTTTGGCATGGAATTGCGCCGAAGCCCGCACGAAATGGACTATTCCTCCTTTGGCCGCACTATACATCGGCTGGCACATAGACGGGAAGACTCCGTACAAGGACGAAGTCATCACCAACTTTCCTCTAAACCCATGCCGGTTGAGATCCTGTCTTTCAAATACTTGCAATGCCAGTGCAGCGGTCATCAGATGAGCAGACAAATCGACGTCAACGATAGCCATCTTGGGTTGCGTGATTGGACGCGATCTAGCAGTCGAAGGATCGAATTTGGGTAGCCAAGGGAATTCGGCAATTCCAGCGTTAGCCACAACTGAATACAGGTGTTAGCTTGTGCATAGGGCCTCGATAGGAGACAGAACGAACAGTAATCAACCCGCCCAAAAGTCTTCTTCCCAACT
Organism: Paramarasmius palmivorus; assembly: GCA_037176845.1. Lineage (NCBI taxonomy): Eukaryota > Fungi > Basidiomycota > Agaricomycetes > Agaricales > Marasmiaceae > Paramarasmius > Paramarasmius palmivorus. The sequence goes on along the minus strand of JAYKXP010000032.1, from coordinate 396,262 downwards.
TCATATGCAGCTACTTGCTGATCCCAAGATGTGATATCTGTTTTAACTGCAACAGCAACGCTAGAACGCTGCTCAGATCGATGAGAAACTAATCAGAGCGATACGTACGTTTCTCCAGCTTTCCCGTTGAATTCGTCAGCAAGCTTCGATGCTGCGGCATCGTTGAGGTCCACTATAATAACTCGAGCACTGAAAGGGTTCTGGCATTGGTCGAATTATGAAAAAGGGTGCTAACCCTAGTCTTACGAGCTCGCTGGTCACAGCGAGACCTATGCCTATTAACGATATCAGCAATTCGACACGGACAAACGTAGATGTAGAGCGCGAACGCACCCGAAGCAGCGCCAGTAACGAATGCGACATCACCAGTGATATCAACTTGAGGATTCGAACCAGTCATATTGAAACAGGAGCAAGAGAATGATACACACAGAATGCATTATACTCACCTTTTATATCCATTCTCGCAGCGCGCAGTCCGGAGAAAAGGCTTCCCCAATGCCCTAGACACACGAATGAATTAGTGTAACGTCCCTAGATGACCCCAATTATAGATTTTTGTCCATCTTGATGTTCTAAATATTCTGGGCGTGGTGAACCGCAGACGATCTGGTCAAGAAATTCGGCGAAAACGATAGAGCGGAAGCCACGGTGGTGATGAGCCGGTCCAGTAACAGCCGGATCCCTTCTTTCAATCCATCTCAGAAGCTCCACACATTTGCCGACCCCAGGTTGCATTGACTCTGCAGAATTCAACTTACAAATGATCGTACGTATACAACTTACATTGACATTCTTGTTTTACACGTCCTGAATACGTGTCTTGTTCTACTCCCAATACCCATAAATTTGCCCCATCTTATGTTCCAACAAATCGATCAACTCGTCATCCTCATGAACTTTCTCGAGCTGAATTGGCTGGTCCCAGACCTTGTCTTTGTTGACGCACACGGCTTTCCCAGTGTCCTTGCTTGCGCCAAGGAGAGGCTGTATGAAGATTGGTTAGAGCTGTCTCCTCCACTGTAAGGCTTTGGTAGACATACGATGAATTGTTGGACCACCTGTTCCGCGGTCGTCAGCAGCCCGCGCTCATGGAACTCCTTGAACATGACTGGTGGAGCGATACCAGTCGCTAAAGTTTATATTAGCCTTTGCTTCGCGTTGCGTTTACAAATAGGAAACGTACCAACTAAGGCTGGGCAAACTGTGGGTTAAATTGTAGGATGAGCGGCGATCTATGTCAAAATGAGTCGTATTCCTCACCTACGTTGACAGTCAAGTCGTCCTTGGCGTGGAATTGTGCCAAAGCTCGCACAAAATGGATTATTCCTGCTTTGGATGCACTATATAGTGGCTGACACATCGAAGGGAAGACACCGTATAGAGAAGCAGTCATCACCAACTTCCCTCTGAATCCATGCCTGTTAGGAGCTTGTCGTTCAAAGACCTGCAACGCTAATGCAGCAGTGTGCAGTTGAGCGGATAGATTGATATCAATGACATTCATCTTTGGTTGCGTTATTGGGCGTGATTCAGCGGTCGAGGGCTCGAACTTGTGTAGCCAGGGGAACTCTCCAATTCCGGCGTTGGCCATGACTAAAAACACAGGGAACTTAGGTTCAAAGGAACGTCAAAAGAAAGCCACGCACAATAGTCAACTCGCCCAAAAGTCTTCTTTCCAACTTCATATGCGGCAAACTGTTGATCCCACGACGTGATGTCCGTTTTGACTGCGACAGCAACGCTTAAATTTGATATTCAGGTCACTTGATAAGCAGGGACCCAATAGAACGCACGTTTCTCCAGCTTTTTCGTTAAATTCATCGGCCAGTTTCGATGCTACAGCATCGTTGACATCTACTAGGATAACCCGAGCACTAGAGGTGCTTTAGATACAGCGTTGTTGATGACCCCGAAGGGTGCTTACCCCAGTTTCACGAGCTCCCTGGTCAACGCCAGACCTATGCCTAGATGATTGGAAAGATATTAGCGATGTCCCATAGTGAACGAGGACAAGCATACCTGAAGCAGCACCAGTAACAAACGCCACATCACCAGCGATATCGACCTGAGTGTTGGAATCAGTCATGATGGGAAAAGGATAAAAGGCGGGAACACACTAGAATATGATGGACCCTGATTTATATAGTCAGATTCTCCAGACAAGGACTCAGACACGGGAACTAGACGTACTAAACGCGCCAAAAAATGAAACATTCCTCATGCCCAGGTTTATCGATTTGCATTCACTTGGATACTCTGGATAGGTTGAGCGGTGCTTGGCCAGGTAATCGAAGTCCCATCCGAAGAGATAGCCGGTTCCTTCGAAATGGGCACGCTGCAAGGAAGGCAAAAGATTTGTGAAAATGTATAAGAGAGACTAAGTGGTTAATGGACTCGGAGCAAGCGCCCAAGTGTGGGAAGAAGTCTTCACGGCGTCGCTGGCTTTGTCGGAATCTCTCACACTAAAGTTGACGTTGCGACCTGGTTGCGACTATCCATGACTTCAATAGATGCTGAAGCGCTGAATGTTGACTGGGACCCCAAAGACCTCCGGTCATGGATACAGTACATTCGGAAGAGAGAAATCCGCATCAACCATTCTGGTGGCAGTGTCGATGCTGTGCAAATTTGCACGTGCACTTTCCAGTAACGTCAAACTGTCTGTCTGAAGTGGACGAGTTCTGTCACCTTGTCCAGGTTCCTTCGTTTTAACTCATTTCATCCAGCATCGCGACCCGGAGCTCAATCTCAACTCGAAATACCTACCCTTTCATAAGGGACCAGGCCGAATGGAATGGAATGACACGTACTCTATATCCTTCCTCCAGACTCCTAGGCGACTGATGCTGTCCATTGAAACAGCAATCGTGGGGCAGAACCAAGCACCAGGCTGATGGTTATCAGGCCTGGGTATACATAAAAAATGAATTAAAAGTCACACGCCGTCCATCTTATCCTCCACTCTCGCCATGAGGTCCTTCAACGCAATCTTCATCGCGACATTTATTTCATGCGTTTATGCCCAATTCCCAACTAATTCTGGCAGGTGAATCCCGAATTATCCCTGTGAAAGGATGCGCATACTCACTCATCCTCCATAGTGACGACTTTAACCAATCCAGAGATCGAGCTCAGGACTCCTTCAACAAAGCAGCACTGGGAATTGGTATTGGGGTTGGAGTTTGTGCGTTGGTTTACATCTCTTCCCTTCATTCGTCTCTGACTCTGCTTGTGTAGCCTTGCTGATATCCCTCATCGTTGTAATCTGGGCTGTCATGCGCCATCGAAAGATCAAGCAATGGCAACGAAACTATGTCATGGAAGCTCAGGCTCGTGCTCAGATGCAACAACCTCCACAATATACCACTGCAAACCAAGGCCCTTATGCGCCTGCAGCCGGACATCAATACGCGCCGCCTCACGTGTAGAAGCTATGACTTCATGGACTTTTGACGAATTATATGTACTCCATGTGAGTCTGCCGATGTCCAACGAATTGAATCATTCGCTCATAAATTCATCATTCAGACGATAACCTTGCTACCTGTATTTTATACCTCTATATTGAATTGATAAAGATCCCGCTATGTGAGTCAGGTCTCGAGCGTCGCCTCTGGGATCACTGTCACTCCTCTTCTAAGAAGGCCTATCGCGGAAAACAAGCTATAGAAGCCCAAGACCTCGGGAACGATGCTGTGCATCGTGGAGGGCGGCGATGGACTGTCTATGAGCTCCACGATTTATATCACCATTTTCTATCATATATCTCCAGTCGCAAATAGTCAACTCCGGACGTGATACTTGCCATGAAGCACCCCCGTGTCCTCGTCGTGGCGCTCTTCAGTGCTTCGACAGTTCACGCGCGGTATACAACCACCCAGTAAGTCATTCACCTTTCTACCTCTGCTAAAGGTATACTCATCGACAATAGGGAGGCTAATAGAAGGAGAGCACTTGCTATTGGACTTACCGTTGGAATAAGTCTGTGATCGGAGCTTTCTATTCCCAGTCAAATCTATTTCTGACTATTTCACATAGTACTCGTTAATTTCGCTCGTCTGCCTCGTATGGGCTTTCGTGCGTCACAGGAGGAACCAACAATGGCAACGAACCTATGTTCAACAGGCTCAAGCCCGTGCTCAAATGCAAATGCAGACCCAGCAACCACCGCAGTACACCCCTACAAACCAAGGCCCTTACGTTCCCGCGCCCGTGCCCGGAGGTCAATATGTGCCGCCTAATGCGTGACTTACGACCTCGAATACTCACTTTTAGGGAATTCTACGCGATTCTGGTTCGTGAGCTCCCGCCTTCCTTTCCAGTCGATTCAATCGTTCATACTCCTTTCAGTCAGCTCATCTTCCGCTTTGGACATACTGTATTATACGATATGAATACAATTGATAAAAGCTCCGAAGTGCACGCTACGTCAACTTTGGAGTTGTTTCGCAGTCTCTGCAGTAACTGGACTGAAGATCCCAAGACTTGACATCATACCGACATCAGCTACTATGAGTGTAACTAGGAACGGAATGGCGGCGTGCCTGTGCAGTGGCCCGTAAGAAACCCGTGGGTGTAGGGAACTCCACCGCCTCTCCACATCCACAACCTTGGCTATGCGTCGTTCAGGCCTTATATCATGGCCTCCATTCAAGCTTCTCAAGGCTCAACCTACAGCGTACCATGAACCAACTCCTCCTAGCCGTTATAATCATAGGTGCCCTAGCGGCTTTTTGTACGTCTTCCGTTCTTTGGCCCTTACCCCGTCTATACTGACATCCTTGCTATTTCCCAGTATTCCTCATATTCATTATGACAAACATGGTTCTGCTATGTTGCCGGCGTAAAGAAAGCGACAAAGACCTGGAAGGCGACAACTCGGATGAAGAACAGGCTACACAACGGAGACGTTTGCTAACGATTCGTGAAGGTGAGTTACCTTGTTCTCGTGTTCCTCCTGCTCTTATTGATAAACTCACTCCGTTGAAATCAGTTCCGGCGTCGAAGATTATAAGCGAAGAACGGCAAATACCATCGTCTGCATCGTCAACGACGTTGGGAAGTGGGAACCATTTGCGATGAGACTTGATTACTACTTGGCACTTAGAATATCGGACAGTGTTACTCTTTCTAATGTATAAATCCCTATCATGTACAGTATTTTATGCTTGGTAATTACATGCTCCTCGAATGCATTGGTGTTTGAACTGTTTTTAGAATGCCTGCCGCCGGCAATTCCGAGCACGTGCCATCGATTTCGAAATCCGGAGCTCCTCCGAGTCCTTGAACGTCCCTCGCTTCTCGTCTTTGAAAACTCTTGTACTGATACAGTCACCATGTCCGACCCAACGACCCAGTCAAACTATACTCAGATCACGACAACTCACATCTCGTTCGATTGGTCTATCGACTTTTCCAAACACTCAATCGTGGGCTCGGCGACACACGATCTCAAGGTTCTTGAAGATGGTGTAAACGAAGTAATGTTCGTGACGGTGGTGAATATTCTCCCATGAAGTTAACGGGTTTTCTCTCCAGATTCGATACATCAAACCTCGATCTTCATGGTATTGACGTAGAAGGAAAACCGGTCGACGTACGTTGCTCATTCTGTGAATACTCACTCTATCTTCTGACACGGACCCTAGTATTCGCTGAAGCCAAAACATGAGGTTATGGGCTCTGCGCTGCACATCCCGCTTCCATCTGGCCTGAAGAAAGACTCGACTGTCAAAGTCACGGTTCGCTATCAGACCACCAAGTCATGTACTGCCTTGCAGTGGCTGGATAAGCAGTATGCTTGTTCTCGCATCTCGTTGCGTTAATTAGTGATGGGCCTCCTAGACAAACACAGGGAAAATCATTTCCTTATCTCTTTAGTCAATGCCAACCAATCCACGCGCGTGCGTTAGCACCTGTCCAAGGTATGTCCCATTTCGAAAAGAACTACATCCACTTGTCTAATCATCATACGTACGCAGACACGCCTTCCGTGAAGATTGTGAGCCCAGCAATAGTCCGTGGATGATACCCTCCTGAACTGACGGGCTCAGACCTACAGTGCCAACGTCACATCGGTCCTCCCAGCTCTCATGTCTGCCATCCGAACAAGCCCTCCGTCCGATGGCCCAGCTCATGATGGCAAGGTAGTTGGAAAGGATGCTGTCACTTACAGCTACAAGCAGCCTATTCCCATCCCGTCATATTTGATCGCTATTGCTTCCGGGAACGTCGTATACCGTGCATTCCCGCGTCTGGAGGACAAGGAGTGGACTTCCGGAGTATGGGCTGAGCCCGAGTTGATTGATGCGGCGTATTGGGAGTTCAGTGAGGACACTGCTAGGTATGGATGTGTTCTGTCCGGGTTTGCATCCTAACTCATGAATTGGAAGGTTCCTTGCTGCAGAGGAGAAAATCTCTGGGCCGTATCGATTCGGTGTCTACGACTTGCTTGTTTTGCCACCATCCTTCCCGTACGGTGGCATGGTAAGTCTAATTCCATGGAGATTTATCCCGGCTCACATCGAAGATAGGAAAATGCTTGCCTTACCTTCTTGACACCAAGTCAGTCCTGCGAATGTTTTATGTATTCTGATGCTGACCTCTGCTCACAGCGCTTCTCACTGGTGACCGTACTCTTGTGGATGTCATTGCCCACGAGCTTACGCACTCGTACTTCGGGAACGGCGTCACGTTCGTTTCATAGGTCTTTTATCTTTGTTCCGCGCTCGCTCACAAAATACGTAGACACGCTCATGCTTCGCACTTCTGGCTCAACGAAGGATGGACGACGTATATCGAAAGGTTACTGCTCCAAGTCATTCACTCACCTGCCGATCGAGGGTTCTCGTTCTTGATTGGATGGAAAGGGCTACAAGACGATCTCCAGTTACATGCCAACCAACCCAAGTATCAACGACTTGTCATCGAGTTTGAGAAGGGCGAGGATCCTGACGACGCGTACAGTGAGTTCTACAGTTCTCTTTCAACTGGATGTTAACTCGTGTTCCCAGGTCTTGTGCCATACGAAAAAGGAGCCAATCTCATTCTGCATCTTGGTAGGAACTTCTACATCTCACTGTCAGGCGATGTCCTGATATCTGCCGTTTAGAAAGGACTCTTGGAGGCTTAGAAGTGTTTCTGCCTTTCATTCGCGATTATGTTGACACCTTCATGGGCAAAAGTATCACCACCGAGCAGTGGAAGGAACATCTATACTCCTATTACCGGAAGAACGGCGGAGAAGAGAAGGTCCAAGCTCTCGACTCAATCGATTGGAATGTATGGTTCGCTTCTTCAAGTTTTGCATGTGATACTGAATTAGCTCTGCAGGCTTGGTTCTATGGTGAAGGTACAGAGCTTCCCGTGAAGATGGAGTATGATACCTCTCTGGCGAAATCGGCCTATGATCTTGCGGAAAGATGGGTAGAGTCTGCGTCGATAGATGTTTCAAAACTCAATTTCACGGAGAAGGATCTGGATGGGTTTAATTCAAACCAGAAAGGTGAGCGTTTCAGAGGAACACCGAAGACAAGCCTTCTCACAAGTATCCCAGTTGTTTTCCTGGAGCGTCTTCAAGGCCTCAAACCTCTCCCTTCATCTCACCTATTCCATCTAGCATCGCTTTATAAACTGTCATCGACACCTAACGCCGAAATCCGCCTTCGATTCTATCAACTCGTTCTTGATGAACCTTCGACAGAAGCAGCCAAGAAGTTCGCAGAGGAAGCATCGAGATGGGTTATCGGCGATGGGACTGGAATGGTTGTCGGACGAATGAAGTTCTGCCGTGACGTTTTCCGTGCAGTGTACAAGGTGAATAAGGATTTGGCAGTCAATGCATTCCAGAAGGAGAAGAACTCCTTCCATCCTATCGCGAGGCGGCTGATTGAAAAGGTGAACTTTCAATACCAACCCAAGTGAAACCCAAGGCTGAGATATTTCTATTCAGGACCTGAAACTTGCATAGAGGCAGCACTCATCCATAATTTCCAAATGTATAGGAACTGAGAGAAACAACTGTAGCATTACCGATTACCTGAGAACACAATGTGTAAAGTTGAGGAAGCGATTAAAGACTACGGGAACCTGCGAGATCTACTTAAAACCGCCCCAAATGTCCCCGAAGACGTCATCCTTCTTCTGCGCCGGCGCAGCTGAAAACGAGCCAAACGGATCTTGCTGACCACCAGTGCTTCCACCGCCCCAAATGTCGTTGCTACTGGCAAACAGGTTGGGCTGCTGTGTTACAGGTGGCGAGGATGCGGGCGCACCCCAAACATTGGATTGAGTGGGAGGCGCTGCAGCGTTCCATCCCGAACTAGCACCCCACATACCAACACCGTTGTTTCCCATCATACTTGTTGGTTGAGTCGCATTCTGGGATTGAGATTGAGCAGGTGCACCCCATGGTGAGCTCTGAGTCACACCGCCAAACTGTCCAAACTGTCCAAATCCACTTTGAGCCGAGGGCGCTGGCTGAGCAGCAGCAGGAGTAGAAAAAAGGGAAAGGATATCTTGTTTGACATCCTTCTTGGGTGCTGGGCCAGTTGGGTTGTTGCTTCCCGGAGAAGGCGAGACAGACGTTGGTGTGTGGAAATCAAGAGAAAATAGATCGTTCTCTGGTGCCTTTGGTGGTGCAGGAGCCGGTGCAGCTGGCGCTGGCGCCGGATTGGAAGGTGGGGGCGCACGAGGATGGTGCTGATTCACTAGTCCTGCCGATAAAAGCTGGTGGCCTTGCGACTGTCTGGTAGTTACTGGCGGTGCTGGCTGACGCGATGATAGGCTATTTGTAGGGGTATGGGTACTTCTTGGGGGTGGAGTTTGTTGAGCAGGTGGGGCTGCAGCAGCGGGAGACGCAGCCGATTGTCCATTGTCCAAGGCGGATGGATTACTAGGTGGTGGTCCTTCCAGAGCCCATCGCCTGGACTCGTATTTGGAGCGTATGAAAGACTCTATTTTACTGAGAAACGGGTAAATAAAAACAGCCTGGCGGAATGTCTAATGCCACGTACTGTTCAGGAGGAATATGACCGGCCTTCAAATGCGCCTCCCAGTATAGGTTTGCCAGACGATTTCCCCATTTTCGGATCGACTGTAGAGTGCGAAACGGGTCAAAACGATTCTCCTCCATTCAGAGTAAATACAAACCTCCATCTGCTCTGGTGTCCACAAATCGAGATCGACTGATTTGACTTTGCTAATGTGAGTGCCCATACTTCGATGTATACCAGAGCACCGTATACAAAGGAAAACGCCTCTTCAGAAACAATGAGATTTGAGCTGAGATGTGAATTCGGAAAGATTTTACATATTCCATGATGCCCATCTAGGATCTACAAGGTGTCAGTCATCACATATCTACCCACACCAGAACCATCCTCACCATTTCTTTTGCAGTCAGCACAGACTTTGTTGTCTGGCTGTTTGACAAGCTCTCTTAGAATTTTTGCGTGTCTTTCTGTCGTCGCTTTGTCTTGTCGAGACATAGGGAGGTGGGAGCCTGGGAGGTGGATGTGGAGGGCAAGGTTGATTTAGGCGCTTCCTTTTTGGGTACAACACATCTTTTCCTCATGGCTACCACGACCACAGACTCTGGGCAGCCCAGAAAGAAATTCATACCCCTTGAATCAAACCCTGAAGTCTTCACAGATCTTGCTCACGCTCTTGGTGTTCCTGGTCTTCAGTTCCAGGAAGTTTATTCATTGGAGAATGATCTACTTGGGTTTATCTCCCGCCCCGTGCTGGCGCTCGTCGTTTTGTTTCCTGCGATAGGCGACAAATACCTAGAGGAGGTCGAAAAAGAAAGGAATAGCAAACCGATCTATAATGGCTGCGGCGAAGGCGAAGATGCAATTTGGTACAAGCAGACAATCCGGAACGCGTGTGGCCTTTATGGGATTTTGCATGCTCTTTCTAACGGCACGGCGAGAAAACACATTGGTGAGCTTGTCATGTCCTCTCGTTGATTCGGATCAAATATACTCAATACATTGCAACAGTTTCAGGATCGCTGCTAGAAAGGCTACTGACAACATGTGTACCTCTCACTCCCGACGATCGTGCCCTCGCGCTGGAGGCATCTAGCGAACTAGAGGAGGTTCATACTCATGCAGGCAAAGCTGGCGTCACTTCTGCTCCTACAGATCCCGACGTAGAGGTTGATTTCCACTATACCTGCTTCGTTCCGTCCCATAAGAATGGTCGCCTTTATCAGCTAGACGGAATGAACCAAGGCCCCACAGACACGGGCATAGTCTTGGCGGAAGGCGAAGACCTATTGTCAGCAAATGCACTAAGTGTGATTCAGAATTTCATCAAGGAGGGGGAAGCGAAGTATGAGAGTATTGGTTTCAACCTGATGGCTTTGACGCACATGTAAATTGCCTCGTTCATAGGCATCAACTGCTTCCCACGGAATTGCTACAAGTACGTGAACAAAACCTAATCTCTAGTCTGCCGACTAACCAACAACCCTAGTGTACAACATACAAACAATGCGATATTGATGAACGAACTTTGAAAGTGCCAAACTACAAGTGAAGAAGTCGAAGGTCATAAATTAAAAGCGAACGAAGCTCGCCAAAGATGTGTATTGATGCTCCATTGTCCGTAGAAATGCGAACGAATGCTTCTTATTCGAAGCTTGTAATGGTTACCTAGCCATGATCACCGTCAGTATATCTCCAACATATCGAGCTAAAAGGCTACTTACACTGTTATACAGGTGGCGTGATTCTGGCCAATGACGGTGGTGTTCATGCAACAACGCAGTAAACGCCTGAGCCGCTCCCGTCCTCTTCATTGACGGGCGGTAACGAGTCGTTCTCGGGTTGAGAGGTGGTAAAGAACGATGTGATAGTAGTGAAGGCGTCCATGTCAAGAAGTTATAGAGGAAAGGGTGATTAAGAGGTTACTTGCTTGAGATGGGTGCTGTACCGCAGTTCTGACTTGCCTTCTTTCAAAGCGTCCTCCTTTTATGCCTCCCCAGAACTAGCTTTTGCTCCGCATGAACTGCTCACTGAACACCCGACGCATCTGAAATTGCTCCTTAGGTTCTAATTGTTTTCGAGCATGGCCTTCCCAAATCGGCGTGTGAAAGACGGCCCGCGAAGGTGCGTTGTGATAGTCTTTCCATAGACTTTCACATTGGTATCATCGTCGTCTCAAATAACAATAAGGGAAGCGAAGGGTTCGTGGTTGCGCCACTTCGGTATGATTCCCGGTTGGCAATTCCTTTCCTCAAACAATAAGAAGTCTAATCATCTACATTCACAGATTTGGGGATGTTCCGAATTGGTTGTATCGTCCCAAGGAAAACAAAAAGGTGATCCGGTCGGTCGGCTATGAATCCGAACATATTGGTCAAGCATCGAATGCTTAACAATTGCAGAACTTCGGACTTGACGGCTGTTAGTTTATTTGCGTCGATACCATCTCTCTGGATTCGCCTCTTCTTCTGCAAGAAATGAAGACGTCACGGTTCTACTTCAACATAGTAAGCTCGTACTGTGGTTTCCATCCGGACGGTCACTCTAGACCAGACATTCCGAGTAATTATATCCAAGAGCAGGTAAACAAACTTGAGGTAAAGAGATTAGGCCTCGAGAATGGAGACGATATTCAAGAAGATGGACATACGGAAGAGAGGAGCAGGTATTAGTATTATCTAATTGTAATTGTTTGCATGCGTTGTCATTTTGATTCGAGTTGCACAGATAGCTCAACTTCCTCAACTCAACTTCAGGTGACTTTTCGATAAGCTAGTGAAGCGCGCAGTGCAGTTGTTGGGACTGCATTCTGAGATTTCATCTCTGATTGTATCGATGGCTCGGTTGCGATACTCTTATGTTTGATGATGGACCATGGCTGTGCGATGCCTCGATCTTTCGTTTTTGGTGGCGGATAGAAAACAAGGTATGGACTACGTTCAAGCATGATGCGCGCATGTACTTTTGACAGTCGGGGCTGACCAACGCTATTCCAGTACCTTCTTGTGTTCTCATCCTTTATCCGAATCTAGCAAGGTTCGTTACCAACTCTACGAAAAGCTGGTTGTCAATCATGGCTGGTGGCAGATTATCACCTATCTGCCACTGTGCCACGGGAGAAGACCTGGTACAATTCATGTAGAAGAAAAGTTTCATACCGTATGTCTTGGCGACAGGAGGTACATAATGGACTAAGAGATGCAATAGCTTTCCTCTTCAGCAATCTGTGCGAGCTGCAAAGTTAGCAAGACGTCGTGCTCCTCAGACATGACTAACTTTGTCTACCGAATGTTGGTGGCCAGCCTAGGTCTTGTGGTCATTATGCACGCCCCGAGCCTGACGGCCGGTCGAAGGTATGCATGCGGCCAAAAATTACTCTTCCTGTATTTCTAGAATGGCTGACGCTGCTATCAAAGGGGTGGTGGTTACAGTGGTGGTAGTAGCCACGGTGGTGGTGGTGGTGACGATGATGACTCGGCGGGTGCTATTATAGGCATTGTCCTCGGCTTATGTGCGTTCATCCTTCCCAAGTTTAAATGACTCTCTGACACGGATTATTCAGTATTTGGAGTCTTTGTTCTTGTATCTTGCTGCCGACGTCACAAAGCTGGTGGCACCCCGTCCAAGAGGCCTGTGGGAACAAACCCGCCTGCAGGAGGCTCTAGTCGGACCACAGCCCTTCCAGCTCCCGCGCCCATTGTCAACAAGCAGGAGGCGAGCAGAATGCCAACTGCCTTACCCACCACACCACCTGGTGTCACTCGTCCAGGAGGACTGGAACCATCGGAACTCGTTTTTGTGACAAGCCCGCTTGCAGGTTCCACAGATTCCACGGCTCGGGTACTTCTGACTTCCCCTGCACCCACTTATAACACACAGGAGGCAAGAAGAGTACCAACTGCCTTGCCTACTGGCCCGCCTGGTCGTTCAGGAGGATCGGAGCCAGCACAGCTCATTTTTGTGTTTACTCGGATGGAAGATGAGCCGGCACCTTCGTATTCTGCCAGAGCAAGTGATAGGGTATGAGTGACGCACATTGCCGTTAGTATGATGTCGGTTTCGACGTTCTACAGTGACACAATATGCACGGTTCGTTAGCTGGGTACAGAGGATTGGTCCAACTCGGCCCGAGCTCGCCCGAAAAACTGATAACGGAGATATGACTTGCTAGACGGGCGCTTCGCCTCCATTACCTCCCTTTTTTCTTGTTTTTCCCATTTCTTTTCCCATTTCTTCCGTCGTTTATTTCTTATCTCATTTTTATCGCCCCCCCGCATCCTCACTAGGGAGCTCGAGTGCGCTTCTCTGAGTTTCCGAGGCTATCTTGGGATCATTACCCAATTACTACCAAATTACAAGGTTTTTTCCTTCTTTTTTCCTTCTTTTTTCCTTCTTTTTCCCATTCTTTCACGTTTTCTTTGTACGCCCCTTCCTTCCTCTTTCACAGCGCAAAGGTTGCGGGATGGGACTTGGAATGAACTATATTTGGAAATAACGATGACGTCGTCTCACAGCGTTATCTCGCTTTCGGGATCTCCCGAGTTGGACCAATCGTCCCTGGCAAGTCCCTGGCCTCGGTTCGTTAGTAAAGTTCTTGTAATCTGATTAGTATCTCGCAATGGACTATGTAATGTATCTAGTTCTGGGTGATAGTACGTCTCCTTCCGGTGAGAATTGAAGTAGTCGACCAGATGGCAAGCCCAGGCTGGGCTTGCAAATGATGAACAGACACGAGCCGAGCGATTATTTGCTCGATTCATCGGGGTTTGAGGATTTTAATATTCATCCTTAACTTGGACAGATGCTGTATAAGTGTCTGAGTAGAGATTTCCGTAGGTTTTCAAGAAATGACATTGGATAGATGAATCGATGACATCTAAGTAGCAGTGAGAGACTGACTCGGACTCGGAGTGGTTTGTATATCATCTATTCGCAAAGCGATGTCTTGGATCTGAGGCCTTACAAATCAAGCAGCCATGAGCTTGCTGCTCTCGCCCTTCGAGGGTTAAGCTTATGCTATGCTGTTCTCCGAATTCGAGACGTTCAAACTTCAAGTTGCCGACGCGCGTCCCTTCGATCCAAACATATCGCCGAGTTAAAGCCGAGGCAGCCGCAATCCGCACATTTTAATTCAGCTTCGTCTTCCAACGAGTACTGTACCTCAGTCTTTAGCCTTTATTCGTCACTAAAATCCGAAAAGATCGCAGAAAACACCATCATCAATACACTCGGCTCAAGTCGTTACGTTCAATGTTCAACCTCATGAATTCGTGAGCGGAGGAAAGCTTCGAAGAGGAGGGAAATCGTTCTTGCCATTGAATATCGATTTTATTAGCATTACTCGCCACTTGGCTCTCAGAGCGGTCGATTCAACAATACTTCCACCCATTTGTCCTTCGAAAAGGCCCTAGCCTTGGGTAGAGCTTGCTTGGAAGCTGTGGGGTAATCTCGGAGAGAGGCAAACGCTCAGCTTTTGAATCTATGGAATAAGGGGAAGAGACCGGCGGAACATCGACTAGGTGCGGCTTACTTACAAAATATTCTGCGCCTCGGTTTCTCATGCCCGTCTGTAGCTTTGAATGTGTGCTATCTATCATGACACAGCTGCCGCAGAATTGTAGTTCCCGGACGTTTCGAAATTGTGTTGTATATCCAAGCACACGGCAACCCGATGATGATTCTTGTCAAGTCAAGCCAGGTTGCGCCCGGTGCAAGTCGTGTCACTGGCAGTAGTACTGGTGCTCACAAATCCGCTACGAACCAACCGAACCAACCAGATCCTGGCATTCGATAGCAATTCTCTGTTCCTTGTGCATTAGGATAGTTCCTTGTCCGAACTCGCGAAACTTCTAAATCCAGTACACTGAATCGGAGTTATGCCTAACACCTCGCATGCAACTACTGTGCTACCCGTGCCGTTGTCAGGCTCTCCAATGATGTCCTGGTAAGCGCTCCATAGGAATCACCGCCATGGCCTCATATAAACCAAACTAGAGGATCATCTGCCTCTTCCTAACTTGCGCGAACTGTTACCATCTGCATTTCCGGCCACTACATGATTCTACGAAACTTCTCGACTCGAATGCCTCTGGTAGGCCTACTCTACGCCTCAAGCGTCTGGTCAATATGTAGGTATGTCGTCAACCTATCGTCTTAATACTATTCCACCTTTCTGATGCATCGCGTTGTCGAAGCGGTGATTTGTGTAAACGGGGCAATGGTGGTTCGAATACGGGTGCCATTGTGGGCAGCATCGTAGCTGTGATAGGTGCGTTCCTTCAACGCAAGCATTGGATTCGCTAACTCGGCCGTGTACAGTTCTCGCGATCCTAATGTCTGTTATCTGCCAATGCTCGTCTCAGCGCCGTCGAGATAGTCGGAGCACGCCACAAAGATCAACGAACCCCGTAGCTGCAGTTCCAGCCGACGTTAGATCTTGGCTCCATACCACCGGTGGTGTTAGTAGAGAATCTGGAAGAACACCAGATCCACCCCCTCCTTATTCTAGATCTGCTAATGTGGTGTGAGTTCAGAATGGTTTCGGTTCAAATGTTGGATTTATGTTGGTAATTTGATTGAAATACACATTTCTCAAGAGCATTATGTCTGCTTGTCTCAATGTGCAAATTTTGTAGCGTCGAGAACGGTTGTGCTCGACTCAGGGTACTCAATGTTATTTGAATCGAATTTCCAAGTGCTGGCCCACTAATAAGATACGCGGCGTGAAAGACGTGGTGAGGAAAAGATTGTTTATTGAGATCATATTGCGCGCTATGGTGTCCATAAATGAGGCATACGATGTGCTATGGGAAAAGGCCGAGTCACAGTAAGAGTCTAAGAGCCAGCGTTGTCGCGTTCCGACCATTTTCTTCCAGGAGTTGTTGAGATGGATTGTGAAACGTCGGCGTGTCGTGCTGAAGTGGAATTGAAGATGATCGATTCCAACGACGGAGGAGGAGAAAATTTTTAACAAGTGAAACTAAATTTGTATAATGGGCGAATCACTCACGACGTCATGCCCAATTTCCTAGCACTGCGATGGACCACCGCCTTAGATTTGTGACTCAGTCTCGGCCTTGGAGCTTGAAGCTTGAAGATTGAATCTGGATATTTGGTATGTTCGATGTTGTGAGAAGAGAAGATTTGTTCGGTAAGCACGTGCGGCGACCGCTTGTCCTCCGCTTCAACGTTTTCGAATCCCTCAGTCTTTAACTCCCAATCACAGGCCAATCACCACTCAAATTCACCTGTCTTTCAAAAACGAGTGTGAGTATTGCACTGACTGATAACCAATCCAAAATTCACGCTGGAAAGCTGATTAAAATCTCAACAGCACAAACCAGGCACAAACTCTGTGACTCAACTCACTGTCCGGGCCCGAGGATACAACGTGTGTCTTGGCATCTTCCTCTCCACCCATCAAAGCTGCGTTCATGTGCTGTTGAGTACTGCCAATACGAATCGGTGAACATGCAGCAGCCTTCATAGTACGCAATCATCTTACTATTTCTGGTTGATAGCCAATGCTATTCTTCCTCGGGCCATGCGCGAGTGCAGCGCAAGTGTCTCCGTCTCGGAAGCTCGAGAATTGGATGTCTATCACTAGCATCACTTTTACCCCACTACCAAGCCACAACTCTGTGGAACACCTTCTCTTGATGAATGCTATGCAGAAATTTCCGACATTTTCCGAACATGACTTGCCGATGCGTCGTGTGGTGTATAAAAGGAACGATTGGATACACCAAGATACAGCAATCATCTTTCTGCCTTCTATGAGCCGCGACTCTGCTAGCGCACTTGTTTACTACCTCTTTGTTTACCGATGATCTTTTTCCGAGACTTGGTGGCTCGAGTAACTCTCGTGGTCATACTTCATGCTTCGAGCGTCCAGTCAGCGGGATGCTACAGGTACGACCTCAAAGCGCTCACCTTCTTCCTCTCTGGCTAACCTATATATTAGGAACTGTAAGAACAGAAACTCCAACGTGAGTACTGGTGCTGTTATAGGCATTATTGCAGGAACACGTACGTTTCTCGTTCAACCCAAATAGATACCTGACTTACCCAATATCCAGTTTTCGTGTCTGGTGTACTTGCTATCGCGTTGAAAGCTGGGCGAAACAGCGCTGAGAATGATACAACCCAGCTGAATTCTGGTCGGACGTTGACTATGGCCGGCACAACAACTAGGACGAGGACGGCGACTAGGACTACCACTCGCCCGGCTACCACCACAGCTCCGCGTTCACCTCCCAGGAGCGCTAGGGGAGTGAATAGAGTCGAAATTGATCCTACACTTCCACCCTACGTTGCTCGTCCAGAGCCAGCGCAGCTCCCACCTGTAACATTAGTGCCATCCTCGGCGCCTCCACCTTATTCTGCTAATGCGAGTAATATGGTGTGAACTGGTTTACGCCAGTATGTACGACATTGGGTAGTTTATGACATATCCTTGTTTTCGTAGTACAATGTTTAGTTGTTGGTACAATATAAAGTTCGGATTCCGAAGCTAGAGCCGGTATCGGATCGTTAATCTCTTCATTGAATGAGCATGAAAGCTGGTGTATGCATCCCTTGATGCGCGTTTTCACGTGAAAGTCGAAAAATCAGTTCGGTAATTGCCGATGTACCTTTCCCTTCTACTTCGACGACTTGCCAGTGATCCTCGGGAGTCTCAAGTTTTGGTTCCTAACATTCATATTGGCCCTACCGATACCTCAATGTCCTAGAACGCTTGGATGACATTGCGTCATCAATGAAGTATACATCATTCGCATTTCGAGAATGAGCGAACTTCCTTGTTTGTTATCTAGGTGATAGAAGTATTGAGGGCGGGACCTAAATGAATTGTCTCGGTGTAAGTCTCCACTCATAAATTCTGGTACCAGGGGAGTCGATTGGTCGTTGACAGTTGTCAGAGCTTGCGAAACAACAAAGAATCATACTTATGAGGTTACTGTGCGAAGGTCTTTGAACGTTCGGACTCTGGACACTAATTTGTTCCACTAGTGTTCTGGAGATATAGGTCGATGGTTACCTCCCAATGAGGCACGTCGAAGTGGAAGTGGGAATGATTGACAGGTAGTGCCATCTGGTTACTTGCTCATGCTGCAGCGGAGACTGATCCTGATGAACTGCGCATTTATGCTTATCATTTTACACCACTACCAGGCCACAACTTGAAGGACCGTCTCTCGATGACGCTATGCATCAAGGCCGATGGGGTCCAAATATGGCTTTTCGAGGCGAAATGCCTCTGTACAAAAGGAACTTGTGGATGCGGAAGAACCTCCAACATTTTTTATTTTCCTACTATGACCCGTGGTGCTGTCAGTGCTCTTTCAACACCATCTTCCTGTGCACCATCGCGGTTCTCTCGAAATTCAGTGGCTCGAAAAGCTCTGGTAGTCGCGTTCTACGTTTCCGGTGTACGTTCAGCATCATGTCATCAGTGAGTCTTCTTCAGCCTAGTATCTATTTTGCTCTTGTCACCTTAGTGCCTCAATCTCAGGCACAAATGCAGAAGACAAGTACAGTCACCAGACTGGCGAGTGCCAGCGGGTGCTGTTATAGGATCTATTGCCGGAATTCGTGCGTCGTATCCTTTTCTACATACGCGATCGCTCAATATATCATCCAGTCATCCTGACTGGCTTACTATCTGTACTCACGAAGCTCAAACGAAAGTATTCCCAAAACAAATCATCTCCCTCAACGACGGGACACGGTAGGCCTACTGGCAACGCCGCAGGTGCACATGCTACGCCACCGATGACAGCTCGGACCACCCCAAGCCATTTTAGGACGATGACTACCAGCTCATATCCTAGTAGGCATACAAGAGGAGTTACCAGAGTGGCGACTGATACTACTCTCCCGCCTTATGTCGCTCGTCCGGAGCTAGTGCAACTTCCACCTGTCATTCTAGTGCCAGAGCTACCACCTCCACCTTATCCTTCCAATGCGAGTAACATGGTATGAGCTATAATGTAACTGCCGGAGAAAGTGCAATGGCAAACTCTAACTTATGTATGCATCGACTTTAAAGCATCGTGACCGATGCCTCTTGTTTCGTGGATTGCGGCCCGGTCATCCGAATTGGTACTAGTGGGAGCTCGGTTGGAGCTCGGCACTACTTATCATCCTCTTACTTTTCCCTTCATCTTCGTCTCACGCCATGCCTTCAGTACACCATTCTGATTACATTCAACTGTGAGCGTTCAACGTTCAATACTCATCCCGGGCCTCTGAGCAAAATCCAAACACACACTACTTCGCTGCTGATCAAAAATCAGTATCTCAACTTCAAGGTCCGTAGGTTTAAGTGCGTATCTTAGCTGTCAAAACCCTTAGAGGCCGTCAATAAAGACATGCAGGCTATCCATCAACTCACTACGCTGCCTTGGGTATACTTGGAGTGCTCTTGCAAAATGCCAAGAGGGATAGAGAGAAAGCGAACACATAGTCATTGATCAGACCTTCTGGCATATGTGTTTTATTATGGCTTCGAAAACTCCGAGAACAGACGGTTCTCGGACCGCTTGACACTTATCAACTCAACACCTCCCACTAGGTCACTGGCAGAGCTTCTATTGATCAGCGCACAGCATGAATCACCCTGACTCACCGGTATGTCACTTGTCAATCCGACGTGAGGAGTATAAAAGCCAGCTATAGAATAGGAAGATGCAGTAAGTACTTGCCACCTTCTATGAGCGGCGACATTACCAGTGCTACACTCGTGTACCGCCTCTTTGTCTATCGATGATCGTCTTCCAAATCTGGGTGACCAAGCGTTCTCTGTTGATTATCCTCTATGCCCCCGGTTCTCGGGCAGCGACGTGCTACAAGTATGTTTATTTATTTATTTATTCCGTTCCACTAAACCATAAGATTTTAATACCAGCCGCACATGCAAGAGAGACGGTCCTAGCTCAAATTTTGGTGCTGCAATAGGAATTATTGTCGCGATTTGTGCGTTTATCTTTTCACGACGATGTGAACCAGCTAAACAAGGTCTTCCAGTAATCGCGTGTGCTATATTCACTACTGTTGTGAGGAAAAAACGAAATTTTCTCGAAGCCGGCCAGTCTCGATCGACTATCAGGTTGAGGTCAGTTGGCGCGGGAGGTACAAACACCACAAGAGAGACGACGACTCGGAATACTCAAAGCTCTGCAGGAACCAACTCAAGACCGTCTCCTAGAACGCCTCCGAGAAATCCCAGAGGCGTGAACAGAACCGAGGACGACCCAACACTACCACCTTATGTCGCTCACCCGGAACCAGCGCAGCTTTTTCCTGGCCCAGTGTCAGACTCAGCTCCTCCTCCCCCATATCCTTTCAACGCCAATAATATGGTATGAATTGCACGCTCGGATGGTTTTCTAGTAAAGTGGAGATGGTGAAATGCAACACGAGAGGGGCTTGATCTCCGAGCACAACCCAGACTTAAGCGATAACTTCGCCTCTGAAGTGCTTGGCTTTTTCGTTGAACTCACGCGTCAAAACCCGTTGCCTTTTAATCGACTCTTGCTTGCCATTCTACTCTTATTCTGAAAACTCACAGTTTTTGAGTAGTGTGATTCCGAAGCTTAGGAATCGTTGCCGTCCTGCTTGGCGAGGCACTACCGTTACTTACTACCAGCTTCCATTGTGATACTAAAAAGATTTGTATCAGCTTAGCGAGGAACCTTTGATGTGGCTGTCGAATTGCGACGTCTTGGGCTGATGATTATCCAGGCTTGTTACTCTGGATCAAGTATATAAATGATATTGAGGAACTACAGGGAACTGTCGTTGCGCATGCAATGATATCTTTCTCTGCCTCGATGGCTATTTGGTCAGCCATTATATGCGCCTCGAATGTCCACTCCAAGTGTATTAAGTATGGCAGTGACAGCTCAAGTTAATTATACACCACTGCCGGTAACTTTTCTGGAGGAGAAATGACTTCAGAGCTTGAAAACATTGACACTAAGTGGTAATCAAAAGTCATGATCACAAGGCCTTGTGTTCAACGTTCAACACGTGTTCCCTCGGCAGTTTCCGTACGGCGTATATCAAATCGCTATCTCGGATTCCAGCTTACTTACATAGTGCAGTCCATAGACCACGAGAGGTATGCAACCACTTCACTTCTAGAAATTGAAATTCAAGCTTATATGGCCCTGTCTTCAGATCCTCATGTACATAATCTATCAAAGAGGCAGGACTATTATTCATGATCATAATTTAGAAACCGAGCGCTACGGGCTCCACGGCTACAACAACCCAGCGACATTCGATAGAACATCCTAGTCTTGCCCTAGTCGCTGAACTATAGGCTTTTCGCAACCGAACTCGAGGAAGAGCTTCACAAACCGCATGTGTATGTCACCTCGAGATGTGCTAAACCTTGAAGAGGCGAGACTCAAACCCAATTTACAGGTTCGGTGTCAGTGAAAACGTTTTGAATGTTATGCAATCCCGATGATGACCCGAACCCGAATCATCATAAAAGCCAGAGTGGAGGCTCTGCAATCAAATTTCACGTCTTCTATGGGCCACGAAGCCATCACTACCTTTCAGGACGTTTTTCGATGTCACTTTCCAGGAATGTCGCAGCGCTGGTGACTCTTGCATTCATCCTTCCTATCCCAAGCGTCCAGTCTATGTGCGACAGGTGGTTCCCGATAGTTTTTATTTCTACGTCATGACTAAAATTGAGGTTAGGGACTGCAACAAATCTATGGATGCTGGTGCTATTGCAGGGCTTTCGGTGGCGATCGGTGCGTCATGCGCTCTTTGTGATCTATTCACTTATCTCATTTCCTCCAGTCATCGTGTTCGGTTCTGCAGCAGCAGTGGTTAGTAACATGGTGAGAGGCAAAAATAGACAGCCTCCAAACTCTGGTTCCAACGCTGGTATCGTGGATGAACGCACTGTAACCCAAAACCCTCGCAATTCCCTGTCATCTGTAGCGAATATGAACAGCATCGAAACGTCCCCTACATTACCTCTGTATATCGCCCGCCCAGAAAATGGACTACTTCCATTACCTCCGCCGACTCTCCTACCAACTCGTCCGCCACCTTCATATCATACATACCACTCGGAGTGGCGTAGTTTGACGAGTGTACTTATACCCGGTCTGGACCACTGTACACTAACGATTTCGGCTCTCCCAAGTCCTAATTATACTCCAACGTTTATCGCGTGTTAGCTATGTATATCGTCGGCCACGGAAAACTCAGAATAGACAAGTCCGTGCAGGCCCTTTTTCTTCAAACCCAGTCATAACGCCGCGATGATTGTTCAAGCACGAGCTGCAGCAGATGACCGATAAATTTGGAGATGACCTGTCTAGATTCTTTATCGACAAATTTTCGCTGATGGGAGTTCCGAAGCCACAGTCGTGCGATTGTGCGATACGATGAACGCAATATATCTAGTCCATGAATGGGTTGTCTTCAGGAAGTCAGTAAATGATATTCAACCTAGAACCTCGTTAGGTTTAACTCAGTGTAGAGTGACTACTGTCAGGCTTGGTTTGGCGTGCCATTATCCGCTCATTATGCCTAACTTTGAAGACATGCAAGACGCCACAGCGAAGAAACGGTATCCGCAGCGCCGGAAGGAGGATCATCGATATTGCGCGTTTCATTCGATCACAGTGAGCCATAGTAAAATTTCTGGTTCCCTGAGTTCGGGGGGTGCTTGCCATCGGATCGTACGACGCGCCGCTGCATCTTTGGCTTGGTAAAGCCGGCCTTAAGGCTGGATGTAAAATAAATAGGTGGCAAACCGCAATAATGCCCGAGGAGACTCGGATGGAAGCCTCGTCAACATAATATGTAGGGTTCTCAGCAAAAGAAGGCCTAGTTGGTGGCGTTGAATGCTCGATGTTATACTGGAGAGTATGGATGAAAGAGGGTTCTAGTTTGTTCACCGGGCATACAGGTCCAACTTCGATCAACATTACGCACGTACTCCCCCAGAAGTAGAAGCTTTCCTTCCTGTTGGTGTTATCAACGTGTATTAGGAATATATTGGGAATATAAAATACTTCTCATGTTATCATAAGCCAATGTACACGCCATGATCCCATCCCGAAGTAGCAGTTGGGTTATTGTGCAATGTGAAGCGATTGCGACGCGAATTTTGGCTACCAAGTACCACCGAGCCATCCGTAGTTTTGGAGTGGAATGTTCTGATTCCTCGTGATAAAGTGGGGAGCGACCCGTTTGCAACTGGGGACAGTTGGGGTCACTGTGATAAATGATAGTCATCGGATCCAGGGTGCCAAGGAGATAACACGACCATCTACACACAAGTCAACGCGCTTCTACGCGACGCGTACTGCTCGATCCCATGCGTGTCACCCCGAATCCTGGTGAGGTGGTCTTTGTTGATTGAGGTTTCCTTGTTGAGAAATGCATGGGGACCAGGTAACAGTGCCGGGAACCGTGCCTCTAAATGTAACAGTTACTGGAACAGATCAGGGTCTCGGGATTGTTGATCATGATGATGATGGGGTATCCGAGTGCGATTTATGGCTGGCTGAAGCGACATCATTCAGTGTCACTCGCCACTGTCAGTATGAATTAGAAGAAGCCTCGCTTTCTTTCTCAGAGTGTCATTGGGATCGCAGACCTGGGAGAGTACGAATAACACATCGGCCTTGCGGTGATAAAGATAGGTTGAGAAAGTCCCGAGTTGATAGCACAAAATCGGCCAGCGCCGCAACCCAACGCCACGACACTTGGATTCGGAAATCATGCGCGTGGAGAGACAACTTTATTTATATACGGTAAGAAGGCGACATTTTCCCTTGAAATGGGTGCCATCTGACCGAGTTTCCATGTTCTGTGGTTCGCTGTGATGTGATGACAGCTAGACTATATCTGGGTATAGTGTTGCGACTGCGAAACCGAAGAAAACCGCAAAGATGGCGATAGAGGACCGTAGAGGGTAGGCCCAGAACACCCAGCGGGGAATGGAGAATTGAGCGTTGACTTTGAAGGTCCACCTCGAAGCTGCGCCGGAAAGTCGGAAGGCAGAAGGAGCCGTTATAATGTTCCTGGATCGTAATACAGTATACTAATAAACGTTTGAACCCTGGAATAATTTAAGAGAACAGAGTCAGTTGGATTGCCAAGCTTCCGATCCTTGCGTGAACCGCACGTACGACGTGGCTATTGAGTTGGAGTGTTGGCTAGAGCCATTTGAGAGGTATAACTAGCTTCCCATGCAAGTTTTTCCTGTTGGAACTCAAAGGTCATGAGCTATCAAGCATCATGGGCAAGGATTTCCAAGACCATCCACGTCTCCATGGGAAAATCTGTGGATAATGTCGGCGGGACGCGTTTGAACGCAAACCGTAAAAAAATTGATGTCAATGCAGCCGAAACGGCTGCTTCCGTCCGGTGGGGATCGATAGCCGTTTAGACCGTACTTCTAGGAGAAGAAAACTAGAAAGCCAGCCATATTGCAGTGACCAGTAAAGTCCAATTTATGAGCGAAGAATGATTAGAGCCCGGGTGGTAGTGAAGGGTTTGGGGCGGAAATACGAAAACAACGTTGCCTGAAGAACGAGGCGACGGCACGTGACGACTCCTGAGAACTGAGATCAGATTCGGTGGACGGTCGTCTCCATTGCCAACCAGCACTCTTCGTTGTCCACCACAGCGTAGACAGACCCTGCTCGCTGCCCCCCGCGTCGAGCACAATTCCTCAAAGGTATTATAATTCTCATTCAGTGGGACTTTTTTGGCTGAGAATTAAGGGAAAAAGTCGGTTGGTTGATGGCCGTGCTCGCTCCTCCAGATTGGCATAACACAATGGACCCAAGACAGCAGCGCTCATCACCAGCAAACGACCGAGAGCAGTCCCCACAGCATGCGAACTCACCCCAACAACAGCAGCAGCAAATGCCTTATACCTTTCCTTTACAACAACAGCAACCCCAGGGTCAATGGACTCCCTCCATATCTGCTCAACCTTTCTACCCTTCATTCTACCAAAATCCCCAGCAGTCTTCCCCAGGCTTTCCTCAGCAACCTCCTTACTTTGACCCTTCCAATCCCCAGCTCGCACAGTGGGCATATCAACAGATGATGTTTTCTGCACAACAAGCCATTCAGATGTCCCCAGGCTCCAGAAACTCGCCCTCGTCTTCAAACAATGACTACTTTGCTCAAAACCAGTTGGGACAGATGTTTAACCCATTCCCATCTGGAACACCGCCACCACCGCAGCAACAACAACAGCAAGGTCAGAACGGTGGCCAATATCCCGGTTTCCATCCTTATCGAAGACCGGCGCGTCAGGGATCTACTCAAAGCCAGGGCTCTTACAATTTCCCTGAGAGCAGTAATGCCAGCACCAATAACAACGATTGGCGCTCTGGGATACCGAATCCACCATATGCTCGTCCCGATGCTTCAGGCTCGTCATCTTCGGTAAACTCTACGCATAGTCAGCGTCAGAGAACCGACAGCAATCAGAGTGGTCGAGGAAGCCAAGGAGGTCATAGTACTCCCAACGGCAGCGTTCGTGGTAGACCGTCGGGTGGTGGTTCACCTGTAGGCGGAAGCTCCAGCAGCTCAAATCGCTCACATTCCGGTTCAATTTCATCGCAACGGCAGATGCCTCACCAGCAGCACCACACTCATTCACCCCACTCGCAATCGCACTCACACTCTCATTCCCCTCATAATAACCATAATCTACCTCACCCCGCTCCACCGCACCACCGGAACCTTTCCGCTTCGTCCAACACTAGCTCATCGTCTGGCATTGCTCGGACATCATCCGCCACTGCCACCTCTCAATCACCCTCGCCATCTTCCACTACCGGCTCCGGTGTTAACACGCCGTCGTCTACCTCTTCTACCTCCACGTCAGCAGCAAGCTCGACCTCTATCCCCACTGCGACAATACCCCGGCCAGCACGGCCCTCACCTCTATCACAAGGCACATCATTTTCAGCCTCGGAAAAGCGCATGTCAAGAGATGACGCCGATCTGGCTGCGATGATACGTGAGGAGGCTGCCTCAGATCCACGTCATCATGGTCGGAGTGGTGGACTCAAAGGGCGTTTAAGGCGTGCTTTGACTTTTGGTGCTCAGATCAAAGAAGAGGAAGGACTTGGTACTGGAGACGATAATGGAGACGACGACGAAAGTATCAAAGCCTCCAAGTTTGGCAAGTCCCCATTAAAAGCCATACCTCCACGGACCATTCCACGTCCCAGTACAGACGGTACTATCATGTCAGATGCAGAGTCGACCAACACGATTCAAACATCTGGCACCACGGCAACTAGTACCACGCTTAATGCCAACACTGCACCGTCGATAGCATCAACCACTGCACCGCCGCCTAAAAAGCGAGGACGAGCTGCTTCATTGTTCAACTCACGACTGAATGCGTCTACGGATAACATCAGTTTGAGTAGTACGGTGTCCAGTGCTAGTGTCATGATAAGGAAACTGGGTAGTATGGGACGACTAGCCAGACGGAACTCGTTGGCCGGGATAACGAGTCTATTCAAAGATAAGGATAAGAAGAAGAAGGAAGACATTCCCGAGGACGACGGCAGCGACACTGGCGTGGCTGCCTCGAGTTCCGACGGGAAGGAGAAGGACAAAAAATCGAAAAAGAAGGACAAAAAGAAATCCACCGCAAAGGCACAGGCTAGTGAAGCGTCTGTGTCTCATGTCACTGCTGAGCTGGATCGTAGCTCGGGAAGCGGAGAATGGAATGCTGCCGAGTTGGCAGGTTTGAGTCCTGCTGCCAAGTTGGCAAGACAGCATACGATGAAATCGAATGCTGAGGCCGCTGCGAAGGCGCAGAAGGAGAAAGAGGAAAGGGAAGCAGCTGCCGCCCGAGAAGCCGCAGAGAAGGCCAATGGCGTGAATGGAGGTGGAGCTGGTATCCCGGTGTGGGATCGAGGTACGCATAACCGTAGTCCCGTTAAAGGTGGCGGTGGTGTGAGAGTTAACGAAGACGGCACGAGGGTGTTCGTAGAGGATGATGATGATGACTACAGTGAGGATGGGCATGGGCGAGTGGCATCTAGTAGTGGGTATGGTCAGACAAACAACCAGCAGCATCACAACGCTGATGGATGGGATGATGACGATGATGACTGGGATGGTGAAGAAGAGGAGGATGTGACGATAAGGATGGGTATGGACAGGGTTGATCTCAATGCACCCGGTAACGCCGGTGGCGCTGATTGGCAGGGTGGTGAAGCTGAGGAAGATGACGAACCATGGGCGGTCGATGTTAGACGAAGTGTAGAACGAACCCGGGTGCCGAATAAAGGAATACTCAAACGTACGTGTCTTTTCTGTTTTCTGTCCTACCCCTTCTCGTTCTCTCCGTTCGTTGGCACTCGATGCTAGTCCAAACGACTCTCACCGTCTTTGTGCAGATACTAAAAACCATGCTCCTTTCCCCCTATCAGATGCGACCAACTACGATCAACATAACTACTTGGCCGACTCGCAACATCCAGCCCAGCAACACGCCAATAGGACCAGGTCAAACAGCTACAATGCACATTCGTCGCAAACTGAGGCCGGTCCTTTGGCCAGGATGCCTAGTCCAGATCCGGATCACATCGACGGTCTTCATAGGCACGGTTCACATTCGAGCGGTGGTCATGCACCTCCATCATCAACTCCAACGTCGGCTCCATCATTGCCACCTTTGTCGTTTGATAGCTCGCCCATCAAAGCGACTATGGACACACCCCGTAAGTTTTCCTGTTGCCTGTGCGCCAGCTCTTGCTTACTGTTCTTAGAAAAACCGTCCAATGCTCCAATGTTCAGCCATTCTAATTCGTCGGCACCTGCCCTCTCACTGTCGCTCAATACTCCAGCTCCCACGCTCACTCATCGATCTGCCACAGCACCCCACAAGCGTTTGGCGTTTGCGAACAACCTGTCGGTGTACGATACTTTCAGTGCTAGTATGTACGATAGGCGAAGTGAACCGGCCACATGGAGTCGATTAACGCCGGCGTTGGCACAAAGAATCAAAGAAGAACTGAACAGCTACAAGATGGAGGAGATGGAAGTGCATGCCGCCAGTCGGATCCAGTACGTTTACTTTATTTAATGCCATGCAGCTTTTATTGATTTCTTTTTAGTACCCAATTCTTCGTTTAGTGCTAGCCATGGTGATCACGCCTAGCCCAGCCCCGGTGGCCCTGGTAGTGCGTTATCGTCTTGTCACGACTCTTAATGTTGGATTACCCTCACACGAATGGTTGTTGCGGGTTTGGGAGGGAGGATTTGCTGATTTGGTTTTTTCTTTTCTTCTCCATGTTGTCATCCAAGTGCGCCCTGTTACTGGGGCGTTCTTCCTGATACGTAAATTTGCAAAAACGGTCTCCCTCTCATGTCTACATTCACCCCGCCCCCAACATTCTAATCAAGACCAAAAAGTTACCCCCGTTTTTGTTGCCTGCATCTTTTGTCACGACGTGTATATACAATCTACTTGTTCTCTCTCCCTTTCCCTAGTCACTAACGTTTTCTTCTATCGTCGTCTGCCAGAAAAGCTGCTTCACATCATTGCTTGGCTCTACGTACGGCTTCTCGCTCTCTCAGTTTTTTGGTCTTCGAAGAGATACTATCTATTTTAATTCTATACACCCACTCATCCTCACGAACACTGTCAATTACTCACTTATTATCACTATATCTCATACGTACACCAGACATCATACCCAAGGCCACAATGATACAGTACATGCAATCTTTTTCTCTTCACTATATTGCGTTTTCGTCTTCAAGTTACGTCTTTGAAACATTGGAAAGAATTATAGAGCTACTGGACTGGCTGGTCCAACCACTTCATACTGTCTGCTGCGGGTGTGCAATCAACTTCTTGCCGCTGCTCTGCCCGCTCTTGATCCTCTCCAAATTATCTGGTATGCCGGCAAGACCGTTGGGAAGATCTTCAACCGGGTTGGGCTGGAATAGTGGTCAGTGAACACGACCCCGGTTTTTCACATACACGAGGCGACTCACCACAATGACACCTTCCTCCAAGAGCTGAGTGAGGTTCTTGTACATGGATCGGCCAAACTTGCGATTGAAATCAGGGAAGACACTCCCATAAACCTGGAATGCTCGCTTGGCGTCCACAAGATTGGTCAGTTGCACCGGCAAGGCAAGAATCAACTGCCCGCCGTCCGCAAGGATACCGTATCCAACGCCCTGCGTTTCAGCGGTGCCACTGACGGCATCGTAGACGATTTCGATTGGGTCAGATGTGATTTTCTTCACGGCAGCAGGCAATTCGTTCGCCGCCACTTGGGTACGGTCAATCACGTCCGTGGCACCAAGTGTTGTCAGGGCTTCTGCGTGGCGTCCAGAAGCGTATGCGATAATCCGCGAGAAACCGGCAAATTTAAGAAGTTGTATGGCTGTGGTGAAAAAAAAAAGTGAAGTAAGGATAGTAGTTACAAGCTGAGTAGATCGACGACGACTGACCGTATTGGCCGATGGAAGCACTACCTCCGATGACAAGAGCTGACTTCCCAGGATATTTTACAGAGCGGTCGAAGGTCGGGTTAAGACCAGCCCCAGCGGGATGGCTGGCGAACAGACCAATTGCGGCGGTCGTGAAGCACACAGGAATGCTTGCCGCTTGGGAGTAAGTCAGCTTCTCCGGTATCTACCAGCAAAACAATGTTAGCCAGTCGTAATACAGCAGAGTAAATATAACATACCCTTCCAGTTATTTCAGCAGGAACACGCGTGTATTGCTGAAATGTGGCGAATTCGTTGCGAGTGAACCCATGGAAAAAGCTATGTGTATGTCAGACTAAGCTCTCGGACCCAGGACAGCAGAATAATAAAAGACATACACGCGGTCGCCCTTGGTGAATCCTTCAACGCCTTCTCCAATCGCCTCCACGTTGCCCGCAGCATCAAGGCCAACGATAGCGGGCCACGTTTCATAAAACAGTCCGTATTCTTGGATCTTCCAATCGAGGGGGTTCAGAGCTGTGGCTTGAACCTTGACGACAAGCTCGGCCGAAGCAGGCTTGTGCAAGTCGACATTGTCGACTACAAAAGCACCTCCTTTCTTCTCGAGTAACAGAGCTTTTTGTTGAGCCATGGCGGTATGTTTTTGCGTTTGTTTTCTGGAGCTAGAAGACGAGTTATGGTGATATGTTCACAGGATTGAGATTCATTTTATACTAGGAGATAGACTCTATCATATCATATCGTCGTTGCGTCCCTGGATTCAGCCTCAGTAGTTGAATCAGCAGCGTTGATGATTCAGCCGCCTCGAGGTGCTGATTCAGCCAACATTCTGCGACTGGAGGAGAGGCAAGGCGTCGTAAAATAGGCTGAACGGAGAATACTAGTCAGCATAATTTCCAAGGAGAGCTTTGCAGCTGCCATATGCGCGCCATGGTCGTTTGCAGCCCCGTGAAAATGGAGGCTTCTCTGTCGATGTCGGCATAGCCCAGGAAGAAACAGGAATATCCAGGAATCCTTGTAGATAAATTGAGGTAATGATAATAAGTATCCGTCCTAAGCTGTTGGACCAGTATTGTCGATGCGAGATTTGTGGGAAGAGATGGCAGGGAGAATTGCTGAAGCGCCCAATGAATCTCGAACCGCCAAATGCCGAAACACATCACGTGGTACTCGCGCCTCTTGTCACGGTCAGTGTCACTGAGTCTGACCTTTCTTGACTCTTGTTATCCGCTCTTGGTCCAGGACTCTTATCATCCACCAAGGTGAGTCAGTCATAATCAATGTTTGACTGATTTCTGACACTATATATGCAGTATAAATTATTATTTATTTCGTTTCCGGAAACGATTGCTCAGAACGATTCAACGACACGAGACGACCGCGATTCAAGTATCGAATTTGACTGAAGAGTCGGCCTTGAACCATCCAGGACACCAACAGCATAATCCACTTTAATTTCGACTGTCTCTCGGACATACCAAGCCTATACCGGCTCTATAATTCACGTACCATAGACCGACGACAATGCCACCAGGAGCACCGTTTCGCTCCTTCGCATTGCCCTATCCAATTCGTATTGACGAGTTCACCAGTCTACCAAGCTCTGATGACCTTGATGATCCCATCCCAAAGCCAAAGCTACACCTCCTTACACACACCCATTCCGACCACGTCGTCGGGCTAGCTGCGAAAGGCTTTGGATACAACGTGATATGCTCAGAGGATGCCAAGGAAATGCTTCTGAGGATCGAAGAGGGTCGTGAAAGGGCATTGCTTCAGAATGGTTGCAGAGCAGAACCTGTAAGGAAGTATAGGCATCTCAAAGTCGATGAGATACACGGGCCAGATGGTGAGGTGATCAACGGACATCAGGCCAGAGACCTCCTCTCGACTTGTAAGGTCAATGACCCCTTCACCAAAGAGTATGGAGAAGGAGCTGAGGTTGTTATCACTGCCATTGGGGCAAATCATTGTCCGGGCTCTGTAATGTGAGTGATCGTGCTTCCGGTTTTGTAATTCGCCTCAATTCGTCTTCCTCTTGAATGCCAGGTATTTGATTGAAGGATCTCAAGGGAATATCCTCCATACAGGCGACTTCCGAGCGGAACCATGGTTTTTAGATTCCGTCAAACAGAACCCCTTCCTACAACCATATCTCGCCTTATCTCAGGAAGAAACTCTTACCCATGGAACCGGAGTCGTCAAAACATTAGACGCCATATACCTCGATACTGCATGCGTCATGCAAACTCACGAGGTTCCTACGAAGGTGAAGTTACTTGTTATTGATGCCTAGGGCAACTCTGACGAAAACTACAGGAGAGCGCGACCTCAGGACTAATCGCGCTGATGAAACTGTACCCACCGACAACACTATTCTTTGTCAATACTTGGACCATTGGATACGAAGATATCCTGAAGTCGATCGCGCGTGCGTTTGGTTGTAAGGTACGTTATCATCGTTGAGCTATGTTGAGACAACTCTGATAAGCTATATAGATTCACTTCGACCGGTATAAATACAAGACGGTCACACATCTTCGACACGAACCTCTACTCAAAGCATTAGGTACTATGGATCCCGAAAGCACGCGATTTCATGCATGTGAACGGTTCGATCGGTGCCATGTCGTTAACGTCGAAGGAGATGAACATTCTGGAGGCAACAGGACGCGCGACAACAGACGTGTTGTATACGTGAATCCAGTCAGCTCCATGACGCCAGAAATATGGGAGAACTATCAAGCCACAATGAAGGAACGTCTCTTGTCTGTTGCTTTGGATGAACGAGAAGAAGAGATCGGCTGTCTGGTGAGTACCTCAAACTTCGCTGGCACCAAATTGCTGAGACGGCAATATAGTTGGTTCCGCTTTCTCGTCATTCGCCACTGCCCGAGTTACGGTCATTTGTATCCCTATTCAAACCCAAGCGTATCATCCCCAATACCCTCGAACCTAAACTCCAAGGGCTAGACTGGGTCGCTATCGAGCGCGCCTTTGAAGGCTGTCTATCGCCTTCGACAGACTCCAGGATACCACCTGCCCCTACTCTAGACCTTGATCTGCTCAAACGACTGTTTCGAACTCTACAGGCAGACCTAAAATGGGATCAAGAAGAGGAGGACGATACTGCTATGAAGAATCTCGTTGATTCTGCTAGCAATCAAGGACATGGCTCGCGAGCTGCTAAGAAATTGGCGAGCGACTGGGTCGTACGTGTTGGAAGTAGCTCCAAGGATGCACGGAGGCAACAACAACAGAAGAGGAACAAAGGGAAGCTAGGAAGGAGACTCAACGTGATCATGGAGTGGTTGGAGATTGACGAAGACAGCCTCCTAGGCGGGGCTTATTCGACATCTCCCTTACTGGATGCGGCGCGTACTGGTCGAACTGTCAGAGAGAAGAGCAAGTTGAGGATACAACCCACACTGGTGTTCCGTGAACAGGAACCCCCTTCATCCAACGCCAACGCTACTTCC
Source organism: Paramarasmius palmivorus (assembly GCA_037176845.1). Lineage (NCBI taxonomy): Eukaryota > Fungi > Basidiomycota > Agaricomycetes > Agaricales > Marasmiaceae > Paramarasmius > Paramarasmius palmivorus. The sequence goes on along the minus strand of JAYKXP010000032.1, from coordinate 363,294 downwards.
AGTTCTTCAAAACCACTTAGGAGCGAGAGGGATCGACCCCGTGTTGTGGTGAACAGCAGCAGTGATATCGAACACGATGGAGATGATTCATCTGATGGAGAGGACGATGACCACGGAAAGACTGCTCGAAAACTTTTTGCATCTCAGAGTAGTCAGAGTCTCACCGAGGACTGGGAGAGATCATCAGTGTCGTTTGATATGGATTTTGAGCTGGAGCCCGAGCATGAAACGACCGAGCAAGGTGCTCAGCCTGCATTGAAGATGGTTCGCGGGGATCCTGTCAAGGGAGTGCGGGGAGCCGAAGGAAGAGATGTACAGGACGGTGGCTTGATGACTCCGAGGACGTCGCCTGTTGCTGATGTCGGGACGAGACCAAATATTCCAGAGTATCAACCTACTCCGCCGGTCTCTGACCTCTCCAGGCATCGAGACAATTGGAAGGGGAAATCAACGATGCCCGACGTCCGTGGAACACAGATGAACCTACGTCTTTCATCTCTGGAGTCTGCCTTGCCTCCTTCAACCAAAGATTCTAGACGTGAAATACACACCGTGGTTGTTTACAAGACGGTCAAGAAAGAGGAAGAAGAGGTTCTTTTGTCTCGTCCAAGGCAGCCAAGCATACAGTATTTCAAACCTTTGCCGCGACAAGAGCTGTCTGTTACACGGATCAGCCCAGTGACAGATTCCCATACTCCTACCCCTGCCCCGAGAATTATGCAGCAAGCCGCGGTCCACGCTGTGCAACCTTCCGTTTCATCTCTTACAGCAATCCCACCTGCGAACGGCCGAGGGGAGAAGAGGAAACGAAGTCGAACCCCAAGTAGCTCTCATATACCCAATAGAGAGTCTCTAAAGAGGCCAAGAGCTACACAGCTTCCTGTATCGTCGGCAAACGAAGGGGCGACGGGCAAGAACTCTGGGAAAATCATTGATGATAATACTAGGTCATCGCAAGTCTGCAGCCCTGATGCGAATCGACCTGCCAAATTCGGTGATGCGAGTAGTCAGAGGGAATTCTATGACGGTTACTACGAGTTCATCAAAGGGATTTCTCAGAGGCATAATACGAGCAGTCAGACTTCTGATACCAGCATGGAGAAAGGGAAGCTGAGTGATACGACACATAATCGCTCCAGTCCTTCTACACCAGTCAAGACGGCAAGCGAATTTCTTTCGAAATCATTCTTCACGGACCGGACAACAGTTATCTCTCCACTGAGGCAAAACGCAACTTGTCCAGACCTGTCGCCCTCCCGCCGAGCTCGTCCGAATAGGAATATTCCAGGACCCTACCAAACCTTATTATATCGCACACCCGATCAAAAGCCACCCCTATCCCCCATGAGTTCAAAGAAGAGGACAGAGGGTAAAATGGATCGTGTCGATCAGCTGGCACGTGCAAGACCAGGCATTGTACAACCTTCATTCTCGGAGAAAAGGATTAAACTGGATGAGCGGTACGAGCGGGAGACACTGCGTGTAGAGACAAGCCAGCGGTATGAAGAAGGAAAGAGAGAAGTTAAGAAGAGAAAGCTTCATGAATATGAAGAGGGATTGGATGCGGTTAATAAGGGGAAGCACCGTTCAGGTTTGGAACCTGCAGAGGCTGCCATAAATGTAGAACGCAGGGATCATTGGGCGGCACGGGTAAAGGAAGACATGCGACTGGGTAGGAGGATAACCCTTCCATCAGTCGGCAAGAGTTATGAGACGAGCGCATCAGAGGTATCGAGACAAAAATAAAGCATTCGACATTGTATATAGTAGGCTAGAAGCCTTGCCGTTAGTGGAGGCGTCAGCAGACTTTACAATATACGTACCACAGCGGGAACACGAAAGCGGGTTCGTGGGCGCTAAGCGGGCGGTCGGCTAAGTTTTGTGCCTGACTACTTTTCAGCTTTTTCCTTCTAAATCTAAACCTCCACTTCGCTTTGTTACGGCCGCAAAAAAGGGTAGGTGCACTTCCTGGGACTAATTCTGTTCGGCGAACATACAACGCTCACATGTCATCGCCAGATTGGCCTGATAAAGTGAATTTAGGTTTGCCATCATCGTATCAGCTGGACAATGAACGGTTATTCAATTTTGTTATATTGATCGAGTGTTAGTTATGTAAATTGATTGATTTCTTCAGGATATATAGACGGACTTCACCATTCAGGGCCAGTTCTTCGTCACCCTAGTCTCCGTCAAAAGCAATCTCCTCAAGTACAAATTACCGCTCTCCGGACCCTCTACGCGAATGTCCAAGCAGGAGAAGGATTTCGAGTATGGAGACACTAGCGTCAGCAGCTCCGACGTTCCCCAGGTCCTCGAGAGGCCAAGGGGCGTCAAGGGCTTGTACTATCATCCATTGACACAAGTGCGTAAACATTGCCTGATTTTCGTGATGGGTCTTCTAATCTTCACCATTCACAGATCACAATGCTGGGATTCGTGTGCTTCATGTGTCCAGGTCAGAATAGGAACCATCTTGAAAGGAAAAATTCACCTTACACACGACTTGTCAGGACTTTTCAATGCAATCAACGGTCTCGGTGCTGCCGGAAGAGTCGACCCCACGACGAGCTCCAACTCAAACACAGCACTGTACTCAACATTCGGTGTCGCAGCATTTTTCTCCGGGTCTGCCCTTTGTCGAACGACCGCCGCTCCCTTGTCTAATTCAATTCTAACAGTTCTATCAACAACGTTCTTGGCTCGAAGCTGACGCTATTATTGGGGAGTTTTGGTTATTGTATATATATTGGATCATACCTGTGAGTCCAGCCCTCTTGGGATGATGTCAGGTTGACAGTAATATCCTTACAGTGCCCTCAACCTTCATCCGGAAGCTGATGGATTTGTGATAGCAGCTGGGGCTATTCTCGGCGTCTGCGCAGGGATGCTGTGGTCGGCCCAAGGCTCCCTAATGCTGTCATACCCGACAGAAGCACAGAAGGGAAAATACATTGCTGTGTTCTGGAGTATTTTCAACATGGGTAGCGTGGTTGGCGCGGCGGTGTCACTCGGTCAAAATTTTCATTCGACGGTAAGCAATTAGTAATTTCCATTTCGAGCGACAATGACTATAACGACAACGCAGGCGAACGGCGGTGGGTTGCAATTCATTCTTGGAACACGAGAAGTCTTATTCATTGCTGTGCATACGGCATCTAGTTAACACCGGGACTTATGTATGTGGTCATTTCCAACTCATCCTGTCCGCCCTTGTTAACGCCCAATGTAGGTTGGGTTCTTGATCCTGACGGCAATAGGCATTTCCATACCCACGCTCATGGTCAACCCGAAAAACATCATTCGAACTGACGGTACCCAAGTCAACATACCCTTACATCCTTCATGGAGAACCCAAATATGGGGGTTATGGGTTGCCCTGAGAACTGACCCCTTGATCATTCTTTTGTTTCCAATGTTCTTTTGCTCGAATTGGTTCTATACCTGGCGTAAGTGCAGTTCCCAAACCCTACTTCCGATACTGACGGAGAGCCCAGAATTCAACATGTACAATGGGGCTATCTTCAACATTCGTGCTAGATCTTTGAACAATTTGGTGTATTGGACATCCCAAATTATTGGTTCAATATCGATCAGTATACTGCTCGATCGGACCACACTTTCACGTCGAGTCCGAGCATTCTCAAGTTGGGCCATCCTTTTTGTGATGATTTTTGTGACCCATGTTTGGGCATTGTTCTATCAAAAGTAACGTCTAGAGTCTGGTTTCGCGTCGGGATTATAGGTGACCTTGACATTCAGGGCCTACACTCGCGAGACATATCGCTCAGAAACGGCAAGAATCGACATATACGACCCTCGATACATTCCCAGGGTTTGGCTCTACATACTCTTTGGAATCCTGGACGCTATGTGGCAAACAACCGCATATTGGATCATGGGCGCAATGTCCAATGATCCCGCCAAGTTGGCCTACTTTGCAGGTTTCTGTAATGCACCTTTCCTGTTTTCAAATTGTCGCTTCTATCGCTGATACTTTGGCAGACAAATCCCTTCAGTCTGCCGGCGCGGCCGTCGTGTGGCGCGCGGACGCAGTCGGACTGTCGTGAGTTATTATTTTCATTCATTGGATATTTTGGTGTTTCATGTCCTTTTCTCCAGATATATGGGCATATTCTTGTCTACATGGGTTCTACTCGTCGCTGGACTATTATTTGCCCTTCCTATGATCCATCTTAGAGTGAAGGACCATACCGACATGGAAGATGAAGTCATGTACGTTTTTCTTTCCTCCAGCCTTTGATAGTACTCATCTATGGTACAGTGCTCGTATGGATAGTTCGGGGCGCGTACGAGACATCGACGAAGTGTCTACACATCGGTGATATTTACGATCTACCCACGGATCTGTATAAGTTATGCTTGTTACTGTTGTCGAGAATGCTTTATCTCATGTACTACTACGTATAGTTTAGAGTTTCGCTGTATTTGTAAGATGTTTGGGACGATACCCTTCATGTATTTTGGGAATGAAGAACAATACAATTGTTTAATTAAGAAGTCGAAGCGTTGCTAAAACCGTAGTGTTGCGAAGAACAAGGTTTCATACATCTGCAATATTGGCCTTTCTCCACCTCTTCACCGAGATCCTAAAATTATCGGGGAGCCAATCACTCAAAGGTGGATGTCCTGCCCCCTTTACTTCGTTAACAGTACGAGAATGACTAGAGCACCGGTGACCTTGCCACAAAGTTCTGTCATCTTTATCAAGCATCATCCACGCCAGAGCCTTCCCGCTCAACCACGCGTGGACCATACCTTCTCCAGTGAAACCGGCAGCGATCCATTCCCCGGCAGGAGCAAGGGCAATGGGCACTTTTGAAATCAAGTTTTCCCGTTCCTGATCCAGGAGCGCTTCTGAATACGATGGTCCATGCTGCCTTTCTTTTCGTTGCACACACCTAGAGGTCACGGAGTCCCGTCCTGATGCTTCACTGGGTACTCGGCCAACCCATGGTAATCTATCAGCTGATGCCCCTATGATTCCACCCCAACTCTTCATCACCCTTCCTTCCGCAATGAGCTCAGACGACCGGTTTGTAGAGCTACTTGTCCCTTCTTGGCCCCACCACTTCCCGAAGTAAACGGAAAGCGCGCCCGATAGGTATGCGCTTACTCCGAGATTCCAATCACTATCATCAGGGTTGGCAAACTCTTCAAAGAAGGCTCGCTCGGCGAAACCACCCTGGATAAAACCGCCTCCAAACATGAACTCTGCTGCTGGAGGAGGGTAAGGCGAGGACGTGGTTGGTGGCGCAGGAGGCTGCTGCGTGAGGTAGTCGAACCGGCTGTCGCTAGAGCCTGGATAGAATACAAAAGACCTAGTTCCGAGCCACGACGTGGCTTTCGAGTCCGCAGATGGTGTGGCGCTCCCGAGCCCTTGACCAGGTCTCTGGGCGGTCATGTTGCCCCTTGCTGGAACGATCTTTCCGCGCATAGGTTGCAAGAGGTGAGATGCCCAAGCATTTGTTGCGTGAACGACATGTGGGGTTTGGATTGTGCCACGAGGGGTTTCTACTGCATATAGAATCGTGCTTGACGACTGCACGGTTTCTATTGACGTACATGGAGTGTGGGTGAATAATCTGTACTTGCATTAATTATCTTATCAGCACCCAACGGCATAAACACATACTTGAAATTTGCCGATTTCACCAAGCGGGAGAGTATACCGGTTACGAACCGATATGGATGTATCGCGCCTGCTCGAGTAGAAATCACCCCTTGTACCCTTTCTGAAAGCTGCAGACTCTGATGAACGTGAGGTCAGTATCATGGTTCTGGGCGATTGCCGAAGCGGTATCCACCTCAATGGCCTGTGCATCTTCCAGCACATCCCACTTATTCTTCTCCTCAGGAAAGTCGTCAAGATAAACCTTAAGACACTCTTTGCTATCCTCAAAGAAGGTTTTATCGAAAAATACGTCGAAAGTCTGAACAACGCGGGCTTGACTGTCCTCGAGGAGATTCTCCTCCCTGGCGACTTGTATAAGTTCGTCAAGATGTGCCAACCGGAAGCGAATTATCTTTTGCGCCATTTCCTTTCCAAATTTCTTTTTTAGTTCGCCGTATTCTGCATATAGTATGGGCGTGATGTGCCCGCCGTTTCTACCAAAGATTTTAGCTCAAGTCTCAAAAACAACCTGGTAAGCACCGACCTAGCCGTAGCCCCCGAGCAAACATCTCTCGCTTCTAACATGACCACCTGGAGTGGAACCTCCGCGTGTGCTGTCTCGTAGCCTTCAAACAACTCTCGTGCAACCGACGTCCCTGTGATGCCTGACCCAAGGATAACAACGTCTGCATACTCTGGTATCTTGCGACCAGCATTATAATGAGCAATGGGTGAGGGCGGTATCGCCCAATACGGAGTTGAGGGCCTGTCCACTGGAATACCGGGAGTTTGCTCGATTTTCTTTGACAGCTTTCGATATGCTTGTGTTATCGCGAGAAAAGCCTCGACGGACAAGCGAATTTGAGATATTATGCCTCCCATTGGTGTTTCCGAACGCTGAATAAGTTTCCATTTCAATGACAACAGATGTAGATCATAGATGTGGGGATCTGGGAAAGTACAGAGTCTGCTCTGGGCAGGTGATCTGCCTTAGGCGCTAATGTTCAACGCTAAGCGCACACTGTCAACATCGACTACACTCAGGCAGCATTCACTGTCAGCTCCTCAAAAATTGAGTCCGTCACAAGCATGTATAGACACAAAACCCTACACAAAAAGCTGAACTGAATAAATCCACATCATCCTCGACAGCGTGGTAATCATCAAAGCATATGCAGCAGTCGTAAGAACATCATTTAGCCTTCAATTCAGCTTCTACTTCTTCTGTATCTCGGATATGTCCAGATTTATCCATACGAGCACTGGGTAGAGAAGCAGTTAACATCCCAAAATGAAGAAGTTCCATGTGGACATCACGTACATAGTCTCGTCCTCGAGATCAGTGTGGTTCTTCACGCGCATATGAATCATTGGAAGAGCAAAGATCAGTCCGGCCACAAGAAGCACCCATGTCGAGATGTATATGTTCATATACCTATTCGGCATAAGCCAGGGAAGCATGACAGAAACTCAAAACGTACGGTATTTTGACGGCATCAGCTCTCCAGATACCAGCATTTCCAGCGGACTGGATGCACTTGTCTATGATAGGATGTGTGAATTACCAGCCAATTTGAAGAAATCATCACGTACAGAATCCAGAGAAGTAGGCAAGTTTGGCGGGGTCATTCGACATGGCTCCCATGAGCCAGTAGATCGTAGTCTGCCACGCGGCGTCGAGGATACCGAAAACAATGTATAGGAACACTCTCCCGATGTATCCATTGTCATAAATATCAAAACGAACTGTGTCATCGTCAGGTGGGTAGGTGTTGCGGTCGTATTGCCTGGTGGAATCTTAAGAAAAAGCTATGGCCAATAAGTAACATACTGACTTTTGGTAGAAGTATCCCCAAATGTGACTTGCGAAGATGAGAGCGAAGAGAAGGGCCCAACTGCTGAATGCACGGGCACGACGGGTCAACGACTTGTGGTCCAAGATGAAACTCATGAGGACAGATCCAACAATTTGAGCGGTCCAGTATAGGAAGTTGTTCAGGGAACGTGCCCGGATGTTGAATATGGCGCCATTGTAGGCGTTAAACTCTGATAATAGGGTTCAATAACACACTCTCGAAGATCGCAAGAAGACGAGCTTACGCCACGTGTAGAACCAGTTGGATGAGAAGAACATCGGGAAGAGCATGATGATTTGGGGATCAGTCTTCAAGGCGACCCAGAGGCCGTAGAGCTGTGTATTCCATGATGGGTCTTCAGGGATGGTGGGCTTTGTGCCATCGGTACGAATGATGTTCTTTGGATCCACAAGGAGAAGTGGGATGAGGATTCCAATGCCAGTGAGCACCGTAAAGGCAATCTGATAGCGTGGTAGTTAGCGGTGGGCAGCATGAGTGATAGATAACGTTGATCAGGACATACATATGTGCTGTTGGAGACTAATACATTCGGAGCATGCAGTTAGTCCCATATCTTTTCACGACCCCAGGGCACCTTACCAGAGTTGGCCTGAAAAGTCAAAGTCAGCAGCTCAATCAAAAGTGGATGATCATGCAGCGTGCACTCACTGTTGAATTGAAGTTCTGTCCTAGTGATACCGCCGCACCAAGAACGGCACCCAAGTTGAAAATAGTCCAGAAGATGGCAATGAATCGCCCTTTCTCTTGTTCGGTGGGATACGACAACATCAAGGATCCCTGAGCTGACCAGAGCAATCCAGCGCATATACCAAGGATTGCACCTGCAGCAATCACAAATCCCCCGGCGTTAGGGTGAATATTCATCGCGCTGAAATCCAAAAATGAGTTTCCCCCTTGATTGTGAATTTCTCCGATAAGACGCACAGATAAGACCCAATGTAGAGACAGTAACCGAGACTGCCCAACAACAGCGTGAGCTTGGAACCGAGCCTGTTGTTGATGGAACTGTGCGGAAGTCGCATGAGCGCCCCTGTTAGGATGATATCAATTTGCTCACTCACCCGCCGAAAAATCCGAAGATAGCGAAGGTGGAATACAGAGCAGCATTAGCGTTCGCGCTCGTCTCGCTGTCGACCTGACCACCAGCTCCGAGACCGTTCAAAGCATTGAATAGACCTGTATTCATTTCGCAATCAGGATTCTCGCCGGAGCCGTCTTTCAGCACCACGAACCTGGACACATGAAGCAGACAAAGCCAACCATGCACACCTGGTAATCGCACAGTCAGTCCACGAAAACTCGAGATCGACAACTTTACTCACTTGAGTTATGGGGTGGCTATAGAGACCCATGAATCCTTTCGGTCTCTCGTAAATGACTTGTTGGTCCTTGGAGCCAGCGTCATCGCTGCTGGTGACCTTCTCGATGTCGGACATGTTGGACACTGAAAGAAAAGGACCAGGCTCTCGGGCGTTGAAACGGGAGGGAAGCCAAACCGAAGTCGAGCACACGATAACTGACTCTATATAAATAGAGAAAAGAAGCCCGAAAGTGATCGCGTGGAGTAAAACCCATCAGGTTTTTGAATTTTTCCACCAGGACCAGCTGATTCGCCCTTTAGGTCGAAACTTATCAAGGCACCCCAGAGATTTGGGGGCGTCCCATGTGCAACTCGGCTAGCCTACCCGCGGCGAGAGCAACGTTGATGATCCGTTGAACAGATGGAATTATGGAGAAGGAAATCGGAGGGAAGGCGAGTAAGAGGCATTGCACACTACGGCCACAAATCGCCTGCCCGATTGTAGTTTCACAATTTCAGAGAGATATCAAAATAGTAAATGTTGTACGGTGAAACAAAGCTAAAAATGTAACAATCACGTCTAACTAGGTAGAACTTTTCAGGGATGACAAGCATTTCCCTGCCTCCGCCAATTGAATAAAAATCTCAGAGGACTGAGGGCAGCGTTAGTAATAGCAACAGTTAGTTGGGCCTGCAGGTCGTAGAGACAACGGTTCAAACGTTCCAGTTAAAAGAGGTCAATACGGTATACCGATACGCGCATCTTGTCGCGAAGATGCTTCGACTGAATCGTCGTCGAGCACCCTCCCACCCAAGAAGTATCACGCAAATCACTGTGAGATAGTCACCAGACAATTGTTTTGCACAAGGAAAACCATGCTGCACTCACACATGTACTAAGTTAATCAAAAGTAACGACCATCAAGGACCGTGGTGTAAGCTAAGGGTGGCCTCGGGACGACCAGCTCAGCCACCTGTTTAACCGATGGGCTAGGTGTATCTGGATTCTGAACCTGCGATACAGATGCTAGGAGAATTTGTGCCGCTCTACGTCAACGCTGAGTCGAAACGAAGCCCTGCGGAATTTTTGGCCCGAGAACGGGGGTGTTCTGCATCGGGGATTTCGTGTCTTCCATCGCCACACCGTCTGTTTCCATCTCGCCTTCATCCTCTTCCTCTTCTGAATGATCGATGAATCCATCATCCCGATTCTCTTCATCTTCCGTGTTATCTGCCGCCTGCTTCTTGTCCATATGCTTATGGCACTAAAGAGGTAAAATCAATACAGACATTCCAGGCACTTAAATTGGATAGATTGCAGAGGCGGGATAGGCATCAAAGTCAAAATGATACTCACATGGTACACTGCCGTCCAATACCCACTCCAGTACATGGCACCAAGTGCGCGATTGAATGCTTCATCTTGACTAACCATTGAACCAGGAGGGTCGGGTAGAGCTGTTGACCAAGTCGAATAGTTTACTCCGTTAGTGTTAGACGGTGCCTCGAATGCTCCAGGATCATGAGTTGGTACAAAAGTTTCGAAGTCGATTGGCTGAGAGTCGCCCTCTTCGTCTTCGTCCTTAGCCGTGGTAGGTATCGCTACACTGGAAGTTACTTCGTGGTGGATCTTGGCCTTCTTAGCAGGTGGTACATTATAATATCTGGAAGGTGAGATGAGCTTAAGAAAGGACATGAGGACATAGACTGACAAAGCTGACTTATGTACAGGTTCTGTCTTCCATCCTTTGTCTGGTCCATGGTAAGCCTTTTGAAAGCAATGTTCAGTCGATATTTCAGAGGGAGAAATGATCTTTTCACATACCTCATACTCCTCCGTTGCTGCGTTCCATGCCTCTATGAGAGCAGAGTCGTCCCAAATTTCCTCATGAGTCAATTCTCGGCTCAAGTTCATGTCCTCCTCTTCTAGCGTATCCTCCTCAGTTGTAATCTGATGGCTATTGTGGTTGTGATTATTGCGACTGTTCGACTGTAAGTGATTACGCGCTTTTCGTTTGCGCTTTTTGGATGACGATTTATTGTTGTGGTTATTGGAGGAATTGGGTGTTTTCAGTTTGGCAATTTCGTTCTGGGCACTTGCTGTCACGTCGTAGGGAAGAGTGATGTCCTCATACGATACTATCTGTCGCATGAGTCGTGAATGTGGAAGGCATGCGCAAGGTTGGGAAGGCGTTAAGCGCCGGTGGTAACAGCAGCGGTAATGCAAATGGCAGTGAGAAATTTTTTTTTTTACTACACACTTACAAGAAATATTGTATAACGCAAAGGTACGGTTCTGAATATAAGTACTTCAAGTCACTACCAGTCCCCTTCCTTGAACTTTACCGACTTCACTTTACCCCAAACTTTCCTCGCCTCTTCAACTGTCAGCGATCTTACCCCCCTCTCTTTATTTCGCATTGCTATTCTCCAGCAAATCTCCCAAAGAGGCCAGCAGTCTCTCCATATGCCTTGGATCGTGAAGCCCTTGCTATAAATGCGAAGAAGCTCTGATCCGATGCCGTTGAGCTCCAAGATACGGATTGCGTGCGGCTCAATAGCACCCAGATTCTCCAGAGGCTCCTTCACATCGAGGCGAATATCATAACGGCCAAAATAAAAACCATCCTCGAACCCTAATGACAAGTCGTCCATCATCTCTAAAAGCCTGGGATCCCCAAGGTGTCTCGAATCAACCGCGTATCCCCAAAAGTGAGGATTCCCCGGTCTACCCAGATGAACAACCTCACCCTCGGGAACCACCCTATCCAGTTCTGCACGACTAAATCCTTGCCCGAGCCCCATTTTGGCGAATGTTGCTTGTAAACGCTTCGCGTCCTCGTCACTGTTCAAAAGTGTTTCGAACGAATCTCGACCATTACCAACAGCCCTCAGATACTTCTTCGCCGTGATATCGCACACCACACCTCTTTCATCTCCGGGTATTCGATAGTAGAATACATTTATTTCCGCCTCCTCGTTTTCGATGTATTCCTGCAGCAGAAAATCGTGTCTCGCGTCGGCCGAGTATGCCACCAACTGATCCATATCTTCCACTCTGTGAACTCGCCATCCATTCGCACCAAGGTCAGGTTTGGCGATGACAGGAAATCTGAGGACTCCACGATCCGTTCGTTCCCAGGAACCTCCTCCTTCCATTGCCATTTTCAGCTCCTCAACACTAGGTCGAGGATCGCCATCTCGTAGAGGTACACGTATGGTTGTTGGGACAGCTTTCGACCACTTTGATCCCGACGCAGCTCTGAGCTTTCGCAGTGTATCATACTTGGAGTCACCACGTACACCGGAGCCAAGGATGCCTGGATTAGTTGTGGTGAACCATAACAAGTCCCATGAACGTATTGCGTAGTACGCGTAGGCAATGACGAGAATTCGTCGATGCCACCAGAAGATTGACCGCCATTTGCGGGCGAGGTTGTCGATGTAATCGAGGAGACCCATGGACAAGAGTAAGAGGAGAGCATCTGTCTTTTGCCATTGCGCTTTTGAGAAAGCCGGGTATGCACGGCACACTAGGGAAAATTGCACATCCCCACCCAGTTAACGCGCCGCCTATGCTATCCGGCCTCGTCGGACAGCGCCCACTTCTCACTGTACAGCCCAGCACCAAAAAAAACTTTCAGGATCCCGAAGTACCGGAAACCGTGCGAATTCGTTTTTGCAGGCTTCAGGCAGAGGCTGAGGAGACTCACCAGGCTCGACCGTGAACACATCAACTCTTCGTCCTTAGGGGCAAATCCAGACTGCGTAGCCCCTTCGGCGACGTTCTTGGCAGGCAGTGGAATGTAATACGCACAGCTTAGGCCAAGGCCGCCGCCGTTGAAGTTCCTGAGACATGGAATGAGGGACCGGGGGCGCCTTCGCCGACTGCATAAGGCCACCGTTCGGTGACCGTTCTATGACCTCAGGGCACTAGATAGTCGACGATGAGTGCCTGAGCCTTGATCGTATTGACGAACTTGCGCACTTCAGTGCAGGTGAAAGGGGCATGTTGACAAAGATGCTTTGGGGCCTCCTCTGTGTCCGTTCCAACGCGAGAGCGGTATCGAGGTTCAATTTCATGGATCGATTCTGAGGATCTATGTCGTAGAATACATAGGAAGCAAAACATTGTCTGTACGCCCGTCAGGTCGTACAGAGTGGTACATTGAGAGGCGAGTGGACTTACTATACAATAAAGATAATTCCCTCAAGATATGCATACAAGGTGTCTCCCAACTCCCTCTGTAGGAACTACAGCTTACGAAAACTAGAGTTTCGGCTTTGGTTGCGAAGGCTGCATCTTGATATGTGTTCCGGAAGCGACTAGTCGGTGGTGTGTTGCATTCCAAATCTGAATGTGAGGTTAAAGCGCCAGAATGTAAGGGTTCGGGAGCAAAAACGGCACCTCGGTCTTAGCAGACAAAGCTCTGGCTCCCATTGTGATCGTCGTGTTCACTACCCTGATTTTCTCACCACTGATTCGTTTGGTTTGAGCAAAAGTGTCAGTAGAATATGATAAGTTACTCACACCATCGCTGGAGAATGGTAAACCACGTTTATGGACTGGGACACATGTTCATGAATTCCACCTCGGGCCAGTGCCAATGCGTGCAAGGCCATGGATGAGCATCTGCAACAATTGAGGATATCTTTCGAAGCCAAGACGGAGGACGGTACCTACATGTCTATCAAATAAGCTGAACACCCTCCATGTATGCTTCGGTCACGATTTATCATATCTATTTCAAGCACCTTAGTGAAGTGTAAGCACGAAGAAAACCACACATACGCACCGTCATTAACGACCAGCTCACAGACTACCCTCCCAACTTCCTTTGCCTTTGGGTCTTCAGGATTCCTGAGTATTGAAACCTCCGTGAAGACCATCTGTTTGGCAACTGCGTGCGAATAGCCTGTTCCTTTAGCAGGATCACCATCGATACAGAATAGTCTTTTTGTGGGATCTGCAATAGCTCGTTTAATCTCGTCTGAGGCATTTCCGGAGACATGAGATATGTCAGTGTCCATGATAATGGGGGGCTATGGTTGATGACCAGAGAGACAGGAATGGTGGTTCAAATCATAAGAACGGCGAACCCGGTCACCAGGGCGCCGGAATTCTCAGAAGTCATGCATTACTTAGACTCGTAACCACCCGCTGCGACGTTAGGGCCCCAACTCATCAAGCAGCGAGTGGTTCGAGTCTAGTCATGCATTCATGGGATAGAGGGAGCATAGGGTTGAATAGTATAGAACAATTTAAGAATAGTCTCCCCTAGGCAGACTCGATATCGCTCGACAGCTCGCTTGATATGATTTTAAGAATACAACAGCCTACTAAATAATACGCTTTCTAAGGATAAATTTGAGCATAGAATACAATAATATAACAGACTTGGTTCGATACACTATGGGTTATATTATCATTATTCGCCGTCACTGAGCGGCGGGCGTCGCCCTCACTAAATCTGTTCATCTTTTGATATTGCGTTTTTAGAGATTGAAGAACTTGAATATATAGCTACTGTCAACGTGACTGGTAAGATTTGCTATGTTTCGGGCCCTATATCAATCCTATACATGCTAATCACCTTTTAGCCTAGATAATGCAACAGCTTCATCCTCATGAATAACATTCCGGAACCTACCCAGCTCGAGCAAACTTCAAGTTTAAAGTTCAAGTGACAATGATCTGTAGTTGGGGAGTATATGTACTTTGTTGAAAGTCATAACAAAAACCCCGAACTCGGTCACCCTGTCCGAGTCAGTTTTAGCTGACCCATTCCCGCTAGTACCTTGCTGCTGAATCCTGATACTTATCCGGAGATGTCGACGAGTGTGCAACGAATCTCAGTCTATAGTATTGAACGTGTAGTGTACAATGTATATGCAGTACCCTATTTCATTAGTACAAACCATATGTTAATGTGGCGTTTCATTCCTGTTGTGTGCGTGAATGCTCTCCTGTCGACATCTGAGTTTTGTAAGAGTCACTTGTTGTCCTGAACATATCCTCCTCGCTTGTGATATTGGTGAGTATCTCGACTCTACGGGACTCTTCAGTTCTCTGAGGATACCTCATGCCGCTACTGGAGCCCGCTGAACTCATACGAGCTGATCCTCTGAGCGCATTTGCTGATACGAGCTTGATTCGGACAGTGATGGCAGTAAAAGTGATACCCTGCAAAAACTATTTTAGTACGTCTAAGAGGGAAGAAAGATGTGCTCGTACGATAATAGGTACTACTAAGCCAAAAAACACGTATTGTGCGGACGAGTTCACAAGGAACAATATCAGGAGAATGGCCTCCACGACCAGTTGCAGCATCGCCGACTCGACCATTATCCACATAATGGGTACGAACACGGATCTTGTGACAATATGGGAACTGCGATAGGTTTTCCACAGGCGGTATGTCATGAGCCCTGTAGTGGTTATATTGGTGACAACAGCGAGGGAATAAAAAGAGGTGATGAACGCGAAAATTCTTGGATCCATCACCGAGCCCTCGGACTTCGCATAGAAGCTACAGGGCACGTAGCCGATACCTGTGTTATAAAAGATTGGTATTCGCATATTAAAAATTCAATGGTCAAAGCCCACCAAGTTCGCATAGAAATAAAAGCGTTGGAACCACCACAATACGCCAATCTTTATTCCACAAAAGCCAGCATCGATAGAGCTACAAGGGCTATGAGTTCGGTTCATTAGTATGAAAATTTCTAACTGACTGCAGCACCACTGCCTAAGAGTTCTTGCGTGACATACATGGAAGCGGTCACCTGGTCGTTCCATCGAACGGCCGAGGGAGGAGGTACTAGGGGTGCGTTGACAAAATTATTGAAGGATCGATAGCTGCTGACACCTAGATGGAGAGATGCGACAACAAACATCAAGGTGGAAATGTACAACATCCCCTAGAATTCGTATAAGACATGACTTTCGTTCGGATGATGCCGTGAAGGGAGGGTTGAAATGTGCTCACATTACGGCGCGATGATCTGGGGCCAGCCAATGCCAATTCCAACAGTGCGTCAGAGAAGTGGATGTATACCGTCGCCGTGAGCAAACAGAGAAAGAAACCTGAGTTGGATTGAAGTTGGAGCAGATAAGCAATATTTCCGTCAAGTGTCTTTATGTTTTGCATACCATATCCAATAGCCTTCAATCATTTCCAGGTTTAATAGTCAGTCACAGACTGCGATAAAGGGAGGGAAAGTACTCACTTCGGCCCACATTGAAAGTAGGACGGCGAGCAATGGGCCCATCACTAAGAGAAGGGGGACCTCCGAGAGACTTAACATAAAGGTAAACTGAAGGGCTTTAATAGCGCTCGAATAGCACACACATATATGGTACCCAAGATGCATACTGCAAGCATACTGTCAATCTTGCGAGAATGGGGTCAGGCACTGACGGCGACGTCGCTATGCCAGGAAGAGATCATAAGGCCGCCACTGGTTGGGCCTACTGTACCCAACTGTATGGTAGCGACAGCGGGTTGGAGTAGTCTTGTGTTACTGCACGGTGAGAAACCGCGCCAGAATTTTGATTAGCTAATCACGTCGGATATGAGCGTTGCCGGTTAACCGGACAGCTGCACACCCGTCAGGTCGTACAGAGTGGTATGTACATTGAGAGGTGAGTGGACTTACTATACAATAAAGATAATTCCCTCAAGATATGCATACAAGGTGCCTCCCAACTCCTGTAGGAACTACAGCTTACGAAAACTAGAGTTTCGGCTTTGGTTGCGAAGGCTGCATCTTGATACGTGTTCCGGAAGCGACTAGTCGGTGGTGTGTTGCATTCCAAATCTGAATGTGAGGTTAAAGCGCCAGAATGTAAGGGTTCGGGAGCAAAAACGGCACCTCGGTCTTAGCAGACAAAGCTCTGGCTCCCATTGTGATCGTCGTGTTCACTACCCTGATTTTGTCACCGCTGATTCGTTTGGTTTGAACAAAAGTGAGTAGAATATGATAAACTACTCACACCATCGCTGGAGAATGGTAAACCACGTTTATGGACTGGGACACATGTTCATGAATTCCATCTCGGGCCAGTGCCAACGCGTGCAACGCCATGGATGAGCACCTGCAGCAATTGAGAATATCTTTCGAAGCCAAGACGGAGGATGGTACCTACACGTCTATCAAATAGGCTGAACACCCTCCAGGTCACGGTTTATCATATCTATTTCAAGCACCTTAGCTTAGTGAAATGCAAGCACGAGGAAGACCACACATACGCACCGTCATTAACGACCAACTCACAGACTACCCTCCCAACTTCCTTTGCCCTTGGGTCTTCAGGATTCCTGAGTATTGAAACCTCCGTGAAGACCATCTGTTTGGCAACTGAGTGCGAATAGCCTGTTCCTTTAGCAGGATCACCGTCGATACAGAATAGTTTTTTTGTGGGATCCGCAATAGCTCGTTTGATCTCGTCTGAGGCATTTCCGGAGACGTGAGATATGTCAGTGTCCATGATAATGGGGGGCTATGGTTGATGACCAGAGAGACAGGAATGGTGGTTCAAATCATAAGAACGGCGAAGCCGGTCACCAGCGTGCCGGAATTCTCAGAAATCATGCATTCATGGGATAGAGGGAGCATAGGGTTGAATAGTATAGAACAATTTAAGAATACAACAGCCTACTAATACGCTTTCTAAGGATAAATTTGAGCATAGAATACAATAATATAACAGTGACGGCGAATAATGATAATATAACCCATAGTGTATCGAACCAAGCCTTAAATCTGTTCATCACGAGAATGCATTAATGCATCATTAGAAAACCTCATCGCCTGAATCCGAATCACAATCTGTATCACTCAACCACTGCCCATGAAACTGATGCCAGTCCACGCTCCCAGGATCGTTCCATTCCAGCGGTCCACGCGAAGCTTCCTCCTCTGAATCATCTTCCACCCATCCAGACATCCTAGGGGAAGATGAACGAACAGACGAGGCCTGCAGTCGGTACGCATCTAGGAAGGAAGTGTGTGTAGGCATCGTGTACATTGATACAGGCCGCTCGCGTCGAGTGGGATTTGGAAAGTTGACCACGGAGTTTTCGCGGGATGACGAGGAGAGTGACAGGAAAGAGTATCGCCTCGTCCTTGCGGGAGGCTGTAGGCTAAATCGACGAGAAGGTGTGGAGGTGGTTGTGGTTGGAGTGTCCGTGAGATCGATAAAGAAGGATTTGGAGTCGGGAGAAGAGCTGAACGGGTCAACAGAGACTTGTTGTGGAGAGTTTTCAGCACTGCCAGTGTGATGTCGATGAGACCCTAGCGCCAATAGAATAGAATAGAGCAGACCATACCTGGTACCCACTGAGGACTTGCGGGAAGCATATGGATGATGTTGACTTTCTGGCCATGTCCACAAATCCAACGGCTTGGAGTCCGACTCCACGAACAATGATGCCCTTTTCGTATCTTTTCTCTTTTTGTAGGCGTCTGACGTCTTGGTAGCCATCTTGTCAAACAAGTTTAGCATGAAAGAGGTCCGACGCTGGTGTTTTTCGGGAGCATTCTGAGAATGGATGGCGGGGAATGAAGGAACCTTGTCTTCAGTGACACAGATGTTCCTGCGAAGATATAAGCAGAGGTGAAGAAATGGTGCGCTCAATGTCACTTACGGAGAACTGTTGACGATAGAGCTGCGAGAGCTAATGGCCCGAAAGCCGGAAGCAAAGAAGGACGAATAACCGCCGCGGTTTTGGGAGGAGTGCATGTTATGACGAGGGCAGGGTAGCAAACCAAAACGTGCCTTATAAGAGCTGCGAGCGCTATAATAGTGTTTAGGCTGTGACCTGCGAAAGATGATCATTAAAACGTGGGGAATTTGGGAGTTTGGGCGGTTACCACTCCCGCAGTGACTCCTTACAGAAAAGGAGCGCAAATTGACGAAACTGCCTTGCGGTGATCATCTAGATCGACGGATCCTAACGCGTAGAGGGGTTCTCATACAGTACTCGGCAACGTCCTAGCTCTGAGTCGAGGCTCGTTTCACTACCAACACACAGCTATCAGACATCACAATCATTGAGTGTCGTAAGATGAACAAGTGGATACATCTATCAAAACTACAGCAAAGTAATCAGCCCGCAGGAAGCGCATGACCGAAAGGTAGCTGCGCACCGTGTTCAAAAGAAGATATATCGAGAATATAGTACAGGAGGGGCCTTGCAAATTGCAAGCCGAAGGTCGTTGAAAAAGATGTTCTGCGATGCCTCGCACGAATGCTTAAGGTTGTAAGTTTCAGCCACAAAAATCCAAATCACTCATGAAGCACCGCAACTGTTGGTTCGTCAGATGAACGCTGAAAACATGGAATTCTTGTTATGTCTGTAAGTGGGATGATATTCGTACAGTCGTGATGGCAATGCCGAACCGCCTTTTGCAAGTTCCATCAACTTCAAGAACAATTGGTGGGGTGAGATTTTTACACGCACCAAAGGTGAAGGGCTTGGTTATGCAATTCTATTTCCTAGCGTTTTGAGCTTGAGTACTTGCTTGTGCTAGCCTGTCTTTTTGAGCTTCAGCGATCACCCTTCGTTGGTTGAAGTATTCAATCTACAGTATGGAGCGAGATAGGTAAATGAATGTTCCTTATCATAAAGTCGTCACGTACCCAGCTTTTTGCACAATTTTGACTATATTCTCGACTCTCTGAAGCACAGGCACTGCTACTTTCGTCGCCCGGTTTGACTACACCAGTTCGATCAAGGCAAGAAAAGTACGCGTCCCGAGATTGCCAACACTTGTACCGATCGTCACGAGAGGGTGCCTTGGGTTCGTCTGGTTTCGAGGATGAGAACGGCCACATTCCGGAAGGTTTCGACAACGTCGCGGTCGTCGGAAAAGTTTGTGATTACGTACTACGGAACGACTTGGCTCACGACCATTGTTCGGACCAACTCACGACCACGATGGCGACTCATACGGGAAACCATCATCCAGCTATCCGACGATCCCAGGCCTCAACCCAGGACGCAGCTCCTACAGAAACTCCGACAGGCTATACTAAAAGCCAAAATCCCGTGCCTGTACTTGACCGAGACTGAGCCTCGACTTTACACGATCACCAACGAACAGTTATCGGAGCCTGCAATCGTTATATTCATCCACTGGGTCCCTTTTATGATGGTGGATCCGCTGTCAGATCTTCGGGTAGATTGATAAGTGAACACCAATTGTCAGCAAATATCCCGAACTCTCTGTCGTTAACGTCGTGTCCTTCTCAAGAGGCCGTATCCGAATGGTACATTAACGATCACAAAAATATCTACATCTTTCAACAAGTCGACAAAGATGCCGATTCGGTCGTAAGCCACCTTTCCATCGCTATTCATAGTCGGCACTTCCACTGTCATTGTGGAATGTGCTCGAGTGCACCGCAGAAGTTTCACTCAGTATTGAAGGTCCAAGGTACGCCTCAAAACAGCTGTGGTCTTTCAGATTGGCTCATTGACACTGCTCTAGGCGACTCAGATAATTCATGGCCATCTGATGTGATGACCATACCTCACACGCCGTTTCTATCCTAGACCTTGGGGAAAGTAGACGTGGAAAGGGTTTCTGACTCTTACATCCCACACAAAGGCTGCTTTGACATCGCCTGTTCTTGACAGATGTTCCGAGGTATTCCCAAGCACCTATTGTTTCCCAGTAGTAAGTCTAATGCATTGATTTCGGCCATCCAAGCTTCATCCAGAGTGCTTTATTTCGACAGAGTCACACACTATACGCAGTAGGGAATTCATATCAAGCTGGCATTACGAGACGACGAATGTGCCTCAGTACTGAGAAGCTGGAGGCTAGAGCCTTCAACCTGTCACTGTTGGGCTTGGTGCCGACTTGCATTCGTAAGTCTCAATGTCTTTGAATCTCCATATCTCCCTGAATTCCGGTTGTATTCACCAGCGTTACAATACGTCGGTCTACTCTTTCTCGAACCGAATTATTGACGGAGGCAAGAAACAGCCATTCAACACAGGAATTACGAAATACTTGAGACACGAACTGTCAATGTCTGTCCCTGCCCCGCCTGTTGAGTACAGCTCGAACTACCGGGGAGAATGCCCGCTCTCCTCGTGAGTGCTAAGTAATGCTTTGTTATCTTGGAATTGAATTGATATGTCTCCGACAATTCTCCAGACATTCTCTATAGGCTCTTGACTGTTCTTGAGGGCCTGTATTTGGCGCTACTCTTGCTTAAGGCGTCGTCTCGTAATGATACTTTTGGCCTTACCTTTTCAGGCCAGCTTCCCACCTAGTACATGGTGTCGAGCCGGGTTCCGTTGGACGAAGGTAATGTTGGTCTTCTTTTCTTTGGAATCCTCCTTCTGAAATGTGTCTGAAGGACCGCCTCCGACTGAAAATTGATGCTGAAAACTACTTACCTTTCATTCAACTGGTTTTCAATAAAGACTCGTTACTCCCGGCTACTCCGAAGTCCCGATCAAGGTCTTTGTCAACTTCCCCAGTTGCGCTTTCCCCAAGACTCAATACTGAATAGCAGGTCCGAACTGGTTCCTGGCGCCATATTCATCAGGCAAGTGCGGGAACGGTCTGTTACGGCGTCACACAGCAACAAACTTGGACGAGCTACACCTAGCCCTGTGGCGTGCCTCGAGAAATCTTCAATGGCGACCGACGGCACCTCAGAAACACACATGCTAGATCAAACCTGAATGAGGTACATTTCCTGAACCTCCATTGGACCACGCCCAGTTGGATATAAAACCTACTGCATCTTGCTTTTTGATTGCACAGGTAACCCAGCCTTCATATCTCCAATATGCGTCATGCACTCTCTTCAGCATCCATCGCGGTTGCCTTCACATCTGTGGCGGCTTCTGTGAATCTTCACTGGCCCTACACTGCTCAGATTCATCGTCAGGAGCAGATTCTCTACGAGTCTCAAGACCTGTCAATCGGCTGCCTTGAGAGGCAAGACACGACCATTGCTGCTCAATGGGTCCGTACCGTACGTTGGGCCTTTCGTCTTATTCTATAATGTTTCAGCATTGACTCTAATCTAAGGCATTCCACGACATGGCGACTCATAACGTCAACGACGGAACAGGCGGTCTTGATGCCAGCATACGTTTCGAGCTTGACAGGGCTGAGGTTAGTGGTATAAATCTACTTTGCAGACATGCCACGCTCATTATCTTGTGTAGAACGTCGGCATTGGAATGTTCCAGACATTGACTGACTTTAATAGGCTGCAAACCCGAGTCTCCGGATGTAAGTCTGTGTTCAAGGTGCTGCATCTCTTACTCATACTCTACCAGTGGCTGATATACTGGCAATGGCCACTGTGTTCGCGTACGGTGGCTGCGGAGGCCCTCTCATTCCGTACCGGGCTGGTCGAGTTGATGCCGCTGGGCCTGGCGTTTCCGGTGTTCCCGAGCCGGATCAAGACATTCAATCGCACATTGATTCGTTTGCGCGTCAAGGCTTCACTCAATCTGAGATGATAGCACTCGTAGCCTGCGGCCATGCATTCGGTGGTGTGAGAAAGGATGACTTCCCTACAATGGGCCTGGTGAATGACTTTGAGCTGTTCCATGGCGCTCAGCATTACTCGAATGCTGTGTAAGTTCCGTGCCCTTTCTGGTTATATCTCATGACGCTAAACCTTTGAATCACAGTGTTACTGGTTGGCTCGACGATACGACCCCCAATCCTCTTGTTCGTGCTGCGAACGTTGACTTTAGGTCTGACGACCGGATTTTCAGGAGTGACGGCGGTGTCACGATGCAAAAGTACGAGCTGCATTGTATATTTCGTTTCATATCGGATTTACATTCTTTTCATAGCATTGCCGCGGGCCCTGCTTTCAACAGTGCCTGCTCTTCCTTGGTGGAGAGAATGATCAATACTGTACCCTCAGGGGTGACTTTGACCGATGTTATCCAGCCCATTGAGAACAAGGTTGGCAAGGCGAGGCTGTTTGTCTCTAGCGATGCGAATGAACTCGTCTTGACGACCTCACTTCGAGTATGTATTGCTTGACTTACAGAGGCGTGTGCTTAACTTGATTGCTAGCTCCTTAATCCAGCTAACAACCCCAGTCGTACTGTCACTCTGTTCTGGACAGACCGTCGCACGCCGTCAACCTGTCCTTCCACTGGCTGTACATCTGCAAGTATCTCTGCGCAAAGGATTACCGGACCTGATGTCAACACTATTGGTGCCAGCGGATTCGATCTGTATGGAATCACTGCTTGGAAATACGACTTCGAAGCACACATCAACGCAGCCTCGTCTATTGACAAGTTCTGGTTCGAGATTGATGAACATGACGGGTCAAGCGCGACGGTGGTAAACAATGGAGGAAGTGGGTATGTGATCACACAGGATCAGATGCTATTTGATCCTGTGAGAAGTGCTCTCAATGTTTTCCCGTCTGCACCGGCAGTCATGACCATCACTGTAGCGGTGAGTCGACATCTTGGATCTGATTCCCTGTGTGCCTGACGTCTTGCCCACCAGATCCGAGATGGGTCGGGTGGCTCACCACAAATTTCTGTGAATACGTTCGACCCCGTTTCCTTAGGGCCAACTTCACTTCCACAGGTGGCGATTGTACCCGCTGCCTTGGACTCGAGTGTCCCACCTCGTGCTGGTTACACCTTCTACTCAGCCAACGTCGGTCTAGGAACGCGCTCCTTCGACGTTAATGGCCAAATCGGTGGCAACTCTTTCATTGAAGAGGTAGTATCGGTTGAAGAGGAGATTAGGGTAATCAACCACTGAAATTGACGCGTTGTTTTTTTCCTCATTTCCTTGGGTTGTCAGTAAAAAAGTATTCTTGTATCGTTTATGTATCAGGTGGAAAATGCTATTCTTGCCAGAATTTAGAAAGCGCAGAGGCGGGCCGCGTGGACTGGTACACTGTCACAGTGTCAGACTTTCGACTTTCGTTCTTACCACTATCATGGTTCAACATCCCTGAAGCCTTTTTTAACTCAAGGCCGACAAGTTCTGAGTCTCAACTACTTCTGATCGACGGACTGACATTTCTGAGATACCTGGCAATCGAGTGGCAGGCTCATAGAAAAGGAGATCCAATACCTGGTTAGCGTGCGTGTTCAATTTCCCTTTCTATCTCAGAGCCGAAAGCTAACTACCTGTCCAGGCTTCGAATCTCTTTGAAAACACTCAAGCATAGCTTGCAAAAGAAGATAAACAATGGCAGTAAACGTCATCCAGAGTGGTCTGACTCGGAAGTTCACACTAAGCAAAGACATTCGGAACAAGATCTTCAGCCTGAGGAGGCAAATTACCCCTACTACGCACGGAATCTGGTCGATCCTCGGACATATAGCATTGCTATCCACGTTCAGTCCGCATTATAAAGCGCGCTTGTCTCGAAGCATCGTTCTTATGCCCTCCTGCCAACCATGAACACCATTCATCGAGGGGGCTACTCAAAATTCTTCGCATCTGGTTTCTTGACATCTCGCGACTCTGCGCAACCTTCCTTGTTGCAAGTCTCTACTGCTCTGACTCATAAGTAGGGCACTGACTTTCCATGTAGAGACGTCTTTGACAGCAACATTCATAAAAATTTGCGCAATATACAGAAGAGTGGGGCCAACAAAGACCAGCGCCGTCACTCCCGCGTTCTGAGCTTATTCGACAAGTTCAATGTCAAGAGGCAAGCATCATCGAGGCGAGTACGGATTTTGTGTTCGCATTCAGGAAAGCTCATTACTTTTTGCTTGAATTTTCAGTGCACTGGAAGAAGGGAGTCCTCGTCAGATTTTCATTGATCTTAACACCGACGCTTCCCCTGTGAAAACCAAAAATGGCTCGCGACGAAATAGCAAGGTCTTCTCTCTGCTTTCATTCCGTTCTCAGTCGCCGGTCGCTCCCAAAGACCAGCCGGAAGAGGAATTGTCGGAGACGTGCGAGGATGAAGCAGATCCTGGTAAAATCGACTGGCACCAGTTTCAAATCGAGCTTTTGGAGGAGGGAGATGAATGACATCTGGTCTCTTTCATATTATTGTCATCACCATTATGCCTTGGTTTCTTTTCTGTAAGGGAAATTTTTCAAGCTTCAAATTTTCTCGTTCACTTTCGGGTTTGGTGGGGTCTGCACATGTCGCTCTTTTGGTTTTTTTGGTTTGAAAACATTGTACTACCACTCATATTTATCTGGTTTCTGGTTGAATATTGCAAATGACTTAAGCTTTGTACATTACTTTGGAGAAATTGAATTGTCGAACGTGTCTGTGTTGTCTATCTTGGTGAGAGCGCGGCGAGCGCTTGTCAGCCGGAACTCGAAGCGCCCAAACTCAAATTTCCCTGGGCTCTGTCGCCCTTTCTCCGTTTCTCCTCGTCAATGGCTCGCATCAAAATTCTCAAGGCCCTCAAGGAACCGACACGTCTTCAGAAAATCCTTGAGCACCTTCATGCTACACCTAAACTTACCCTCGTTGGCTTACGGTCCCTAAAACTCTCCTACGCATATCGGAATGACCATTTCGGTGCTCGGTGAGTTTCGTGTCTGTTCCCATAGCGTGTTTCAATCGCTAACAAGTACTTCTCGTGGGGTTATAGACACTTTGTGAAAGATGAACTTCCTAGAATTCAATTCGCCAACCCTTCCTTAACAGTCGAAGTGGACAAAGCACCAAAATTGAGAGAGGAAATGTGGAAGCCCGAGATGGAGGTTGTCTTTGGTGTGTCTCGTCCTTGTTCACCTCGTTCATGCAGTTCATATTAAAACTTTCAGAGAACGGAACGACCAAAACAATTGACATGAATGGCAAATGGTCTACGCGTATCTTGAAAGAGCTCATGGAGGTGGCCGGTGGTGACCCTTGGCGCAGGTGGGAGAGAGCTGCTGAACGACAGGGTATACCTGTCATCCCTGGTGCAGAAAAGGAGCCTCCAATGCCAGAAGCTACGCCTGGAATGCTACCTTTACCCAACCTGAAAGCGTATAAGGAAGCGCATCCGCCGGAAGAGAGAGAAAAGAGGCTGAAGGAGTGGAAAGAGCAAAAGGCACAAGAAAAGGCAGAGAGAAAGAGGTTGTCAGATATGATGTCCACGAAGACGACGAATACGAGGGGCAAGAAGAAGCAAGAGTCTGCACCAGTACCAGAAGAGGTGATTCTACCCAACTTGCACACGAAAACGGGAGCAGCGGCCATTCTTCCTTGAGATACTCGATTTAGCGGTGTACAGTACAATAATCCATACATCTAATCTACTTGGAAAACTGCTCGGGCACGAATGAAACATGATGCTAACGGTGTCAATATGCTGGTATAAGACAACATGCTGGAGTAGGTATAAATCTACGATGAACCACTGAACAGCCCAGCAACCCAGATAATCAACCCCGTACCAACGGCTAGAATTGCTAGGTCGTCAAGTAATATTGACCCCATCTGTAAATACTTGAGGCCATTTACAATAATGGACGGGAAAGGTGGCGGTATATGGGGCAACGCCATCGCAAGGAGTGTTGGTAGTCGGGGAGCATCCTAAGCGAGAACAGGTCAGTAACCATTGCACCACAAGTAACAAATATCACTCACGAATCCTTTGAAGATTCTGGTTGAGTGAAGAGCAATTTGTAGGGACATAAATGCCCAGAAGAATGGCTGTACAGCGATGAGTTTGTTGGCCGTTGGAAATGTGACGTTCTCACTCACCACAGCGGCAACTGTCCAATCCTTGGCAGCCAGAGAATCTACGTTGGCTTTGGGATCTCTATACGCCAACTCTGCCCATCTCCTCCATACACTCGACAAGCCATCCCTACTCTCTAACAACGACAGCTCTCCCTGCGCCTCCGGCTCTTTGAAAAACACGAAGTATGCCAGTAACATCCAAATTGCTACGAGATGGACTAGTGGCATCAGTTTCTGGAATGCTGTCTTTGGTTTGGCGACCTGCGTTTGCGTTTGCGCCTGAGGTATAGGACCTGTTGCAGGTGGTTTACCCAAGGCGTTAGGTGGTAAGGGAGGCATGGTTCCACCATTCATAGCATTGAAGAGCATCGCAGCTAATGGATTATCTGCGAGTTCCGGTGGTAGTTCGGGGGCAGCACCATCAGCGCCAGGCTGAGGGCTCATGCCTCGTGGAAAGTCTTGTCCACCACCTCCACCCATCAATGCTTGAAATAGTTGTCGCTGTTGATCTTCTGACCAAACGGATCCATCTAATCCTGAGGTTGAGTTGGAATTTGGTCCTGGGGAAGGAGGCCCAGGTGAAGGAGAAGGTCGAGCAGGTGGAGTGGGCATTGTCGTTTCTTCGCCAACGAAATTTCTGGCATTGACTCCGGTCGAGAATAGCGGCTCTGATGAGACTTCTATGTCAATTCTGCTTCATACATAAAATAAAGAGACTCACTGTCCAAATAAGCAGGAGCATCCTCGCCTCTTGCCGAAGTCGTCAGTTTTGCTAGACGGTCAGAACCTTTACTGAGGATAGCTTTGCGACGAGCTTCGGCTTTTGCTGCTGCAGATGACATGGCGTCGTAAGGGAAGGAGGGGAACACGCGTGGTGCGTCAAAGACGTGGCAGCAGAGTGCTTTCAAATTGCAGGTGATGTCTGTCGTGACGCGAGGTCAATATTTGGCGACAGCAATTGAAATCAATATTGGACTTCATCTTGATTCAATACCACCACAGAAAACGTTCCCATTGAACCTTATATCCTGGAGCTCAAATATATGACTGTTTTTGCTGGACAAAAATCGTCCGAAGTCATCCAGGGACGTCCATCGTTCGGTATGGATAGTTATGGGCTAGGCTCGTACCCATCCGGTTCCCACGTTCCGCGAGCTACACTGGGAACCGGCTGGTATACACCGTCGCGATTTTCGACCCCGTCACAATCAGTCACAAAATGTGACTTTGGACTTAGCCAAATTTCGTCGCTCATCAACTCGGCATTCAGCAAATTTGAAGCTCACTCGATGCTGCGCCTATGTATCTCCAAGAATTGTATATATTCTACTTACTACCAATTCCTACAATAGCAAATGACTGCGGGAGAAGTGAATTTAGTTAACGACGACGCAGGGGATGAAAAATTGCGTTGACAGCTTACAATAGACAGTGTCGAAGGCTCGTGAAACACCCTTTCAGCATGCTGATTGTTCATTTACTTTGCTCCTGAAATAGCCCCATCACTGTGTCCTCTGAAGGGCCCTTAACGAAATAGGATATACATCGAGTCATTGGCACACACCATGAAAGTATCGACAGTGTCGAAATCTGACTTCGTGATAAGCCACGATATCCAGCGATGCTCTTAACGAAAAAAGAGCATGATCTCAAGTCCAACAAAGTCTCTCTTGAGGCAGGACCAAGCTGAGGGAATGGTACATCCTGTGATATATCGATGTCACCGTATTGCGCCAGATGATCTGGAGATTCCCATAACGACGTTGCGGAACGTGTCATATGCACAATGAATTTGACGCAAAGGATAAATGATAGTGTTGGAGTATGTTCAATCGTCAATGTTCACCACTTGATAGGGCCAGTGCTACAACGCCTACATAGAACAGGTCAGTATCCAAGATGAAATGCATGCCCACAGCACACGCACACCTGAATCCGGTATATTTTGACTCTTTCCCGACGTTTCCTCTCAATTCCAGTCATAAATATTCAGCCAGCCCAGATTCAATAAAATGTCGCTTGAATACCTATCATAATCTGCAATTATGCACGTTCAGCAAACTTTGACAGTCATCAGATGACACTCACTAAGTCTTTTACAGTCCTGCATGTCCAGCTGAGGCAGAAAATTGAGTGGAAGAGGAGGAGGAACTGTTCTGCGATCACATTGTCAGGGTTTGAGTGAAAATTTGGCTAAGTCCAAAGTCACATTTTGTGACTGATTGTGACTGGGTCGAAAATCGCGGCGGTGGATACCAGTCCGTGCGGAGACTTACACCTCCCATCACTCTCTTCCATACTTGTCCTACCCTCGGTAAGTCTCCGCACGGACTGGCCTGCGAGTCTAGTTATGGGCAGTTATAGACCGGAATGGACCGCATTGGTCCGAAATGGACTGGAATGGGCTGCTCGACTCACGTCCATTACCGTCCATTACCGTCCATTATCATCGGTTTCCATCCATCACCTCCCATGGACAGTCCCAGACCGCTCTTCGAACAACTGGAATGGAACCCTTGGTGACTGTCCATGGTTGACCCATGGACAGTCCAAGGCAAGTCCAAGGAACGTCCGCGGAGCGTCCATAGACCATCCAAGGGTCACGGGGTATCTGGGGTCCGACTCGGCGGATCCAAATCATGAGCGCTAGAACTTCTGGAAATGGTAAGTTGGCCTGTTCTCGAGACCTAGATACCAAAAACGGAACTTGAAGCTTGAACGTCGCGTACAGTTGGGAACGCACTGCCCATTACAAAAATTGTCAGTATGTCCTTTAACATGTATCAGTGATTCGAAGGGAAAACACCTTTGGCTAGAAGGAACTTCAAACTCGAACAATGTAACACAACAACTTGCAATTGCAAGCTAGGTGGCGTCCCTGATGATATAACACCTGAAAAGTAAAGTTATACAAGTCCAAGGACCAGTTATTCATCGCGACTTTGACATTTTGACACATCTATGCTCTTGATCCAGTGCTCTTGTTTAAAACAAGATTAATACCAACTGGCTTGAGTGTCATGATCACGGTAGTTGATTCCGCCTCTGCAGATTTTCATCCACCAGCATGGGTTCTCAATTCTGACGCGTTTTTCAACAAGAATGAATTTAGAGTCGGGATACAGTACATACAGTACCATGGTTCCATTCAAGACATGCCTTAGGCACAATAACTCGAAGATTTCAATCGTCTTCAACTATCTAATATCTAATCAACGACATTCATGATTAACTGAGTTTCTAAATTTAAAGAGCTTTTCTAGGTGCTCCTATTTATCAGAGTTTGGTAAATATCATACATCTTGCAGCGTACGGTACAATACGCGTTGTCGACTGTCCCAAATTGTCATTTCTCAACCAGCAGAACTCTATAACACAATGGAGGATAAATAAATAGGTTCGTAAAAGGCATGGAGGCTAAACATCCGACGCTACATGGTACCTGCAAAACGCATGTTAGCCAGTCCTCGTTGAATCCTCGAATGAAGATTAAATCAAGATTAAATTGAT
The DNA here is from genome assembly GCA_037176845.1 of Paramarasmius palmivorus. NCBI lineage: Eukaryota > Fungi > Basidiomycota > Agaricomycetes > Agaricales > Marasmiaceae > Paramarasmius > Paramarasmius palmivorus. Next base: position 333,298 of record JAYKXP010000032.1, on the reverse strand, counting down.
CATTTCATCCTAGCTATGATTCTGAAGACCACCAGATAATGTGAGGATGACGGCTGCATCCGAGTCTTGCTGCATGACATGCCGGTATGTACTACATAGTCTCGGCGAGGAGTTTCTTGATCTTGAAACCAAGGTCCTCATTAAAGGAGAGTACGAAAAAAAGCGTAAACATGGACCACGTACCTCAAAACCAATTCATATGCCTTTCCTGCCAGAAATACGAGCCGTCGTAACAAAGAGAATGAGGGAATATTGCATATGATGCGGGGCGGGTGGTGGTTGGGGAGCAAAAAGCTGAGGGAACAATGTAAGAAGGAATCGAGATCAATATTAGGACCCCGAACACTCCGTGACGAACCTACTTAGCCGATCGTCCATGCGCGGTCCACGGAACGTCCAAGAGCCGTCCAGTCAATTCCAAAGGCGGTTAAATGACCGTCTCCGGCTAGTCCCATTTTTTCTCACATTTCAATGGACTCTCGTAACCTGGTTTCTTCTCCTTGTATCGGAATGCCTGCGGACGGACAATGGACACACTTGGATGTGCTAGGACGATAACAGACGTGAATGGACGTATATCAAGTAGTCCATTCCGGTCCATCACCAGCCATCACCGTCCATCACCGTCCACGAACTTCCTGGACGTTCCCGGACGACTTTGGACGATTTTTGTCCAACAAAAACCGGCATACAAATAGTTCAAACCGATACTCTACTACATAGTACAGTGATGACGAGCCTCGGACGAGCTCAAAATCTTTCCAGACCATCCAATACACCCATATTGACGCTAACATTGCCTTTGGAACTGTGTATATATGAACCTAGGCTGCTCAGAAACGCTTAGTAAGCACACGGAGATTACACAAACCACCAGAATCCAACAGGCACTGCGCTATGTAGATCGCATCGTTGGTAAAAAGAGGGAATATCAGTGTGACGGGGAGTAACGACGAACGGACACATAGGCCTTAGGATTAGGGCCTGCCACAGCTTCCGGGGCTCCGATGGACAGACCGCGATGACGGTAGTTTGCAAGATAAGTGCGGGCTACCTACTATGGATGAGATGAAGTGTCTGATGACGAAGTCCCTACTGTTAGACGTGATTAAGAGTGTGCAACATGGTTAAAGGTACAAGGAACTAAAGGATTTTAGGAATGCTGATAGGGGATAGTATATGCACGTCTTATCGTGTTATCCAAAAAGTCTCCAATACGCAAAACTACCCAAAACCAGGACAACATCCACCACCAGCAGCCCCCCAGCGCAGATCACCGAAAGCTTCGGAGCCCAAGGATTGATCCAAATTTTATCGAGCCTGACCCTTCCCGGCATGCCTAGCCCATACAAAAATATCAGAACCCATGCACAAAGTGAGCCCAACGCTGATAAGGCGGCCGATAAAGAAGAGATGCTTGCGACAATATGGGCGACAGGAAGGAGGGCCTGGGGGATAGCCGCAGCGGACGATTCGGACATCGAAGAGATCGAGAGGAGGTACATATCGACGCCGACGATAAAACAGGATAGAAACACCGTAAGCCACCATTGGTTGACTAGCTGTAGGTGAAGTTGCCTTGCTGGTAATGATGGTTCACCGGCACCTTGAGCTTTGCCATGTTCATCTGGGTGAAATTGAGACCCTGGTTCCAAAGTCGAGCAGACAGCTGCAACTGACTTAGAGGTGGTACTGGGACTGGTCATGCTCGAAGTGATGGTATGGTCGACGAGGTCGATGCGTTCTCCTGAATCCGGACTCGGCCCGCCCTTTCTCGGCGCTTGCCGGCGCTCAAGTTGCCCCGAAATGGCAATTGATTAATGAACGCTCCCATTGTTCTCGACGGCCACCATCAACGCCTTCACCACTATATAACCAGTGCAAGAATGACCGGCAGCTTAGTTTCTGTCTCTATTTTCTATCACCAATATGCCTGGAGATTTTGGCTCTCTCCCTTACTACCACCTTCCTCACATCTCTGTCAAACGCGACAAGCGGATGACGCGGGTAGGTTCAGAAATGGAGCGCAAGTTTGTTGGACCCGTTGATCCCCAAGAATTCTTGGACGAATTTTTCCCGCAAATTTCTCTCGAGAAAGAGTTTATGAAGCAGGAACTTTGGGAAGTTGGTCATGGCGATGGCATTCACAAAGAGGCCCAGATGTATGAACCTATGGTGCGTGTTTCTTTATGTCATTGAAAGGCCATCCACTGAAGTCTTGTCGGTTGTTTAGATCAAGATCATGGAGAGCTACTGCCCTGATCTCAGCTTCATCGACACTTCTCAGGATCCCGACGACACCAATTGGGCACATCAACCTGGGCTTACTACACCAGACATTTCCGCGTATATCAAGGAGGCAGGTGTCACCCGCAACGACATCACTCGTACCGAATTTTTCATGGAACTCAAATGGGCAGAAACTGCCGACGGATTCGACGATGGATCGGACGACATTATTGAAGAAGACGCGCCATTCGAAAAGAACACGCAGCAAGCCCGAGACACACGTGCTGAGCTAACGACTTATGCTGGGGCACAGCTCACTAGCCAGTTCCGTACACACACATTCTCGATCCAAATCACGCGAAAGAATGCCCGACTCATTCGATGGGACCGTGAGGGTGCGGTTGTCACTCGAAAGTTCTGTTATTACGAAGAGCCTTTCCTTGTCGACTTTTTATGGCGTTACAATCAGGCTTCACCCGAAACTCGAGGCTATGACTCGTCTGTCACCGAGATAAAGGATCCATTACGTGCTCAAGAAGTCCGGGATGCCCTCAAAATGGATGATAACGACAGGGTGTGGCAGTTCGAGTTCACTGACGAAAACAGTGCAGAGCATGCCTTTGTCGGCGGTAAATTGGACTTTCAGGGCTCTGGATCCCCTGTTGGCTGCTGTACCCGCGGCTTCCTCGTACTCGACAATCAAGGTGTACGTCGTTACCTCAAGGACGCTTGGAGGCCCCTTGATTATGCTGTTGATAAGGAGGCGAACATGTATGCCTCCTTGAAAGCGCACGGTGTTCCCCATATTCCAGATGTAATGGCGAGTGGCGACGCCGTAGGCCACTGGCAGACAACGCGAACACGCGAGTACAGTTCAGCATCCTTCCCCGACGTCGTGTTGCATTCACATCAACACTGCTTCACCGTGTTTATACAATGTGGGCGCAATATATCGACGTTTAAGAACAACTATGAACTGTTACAGTGCATGTCCCATGCCATTGAAGGTATGCTCCCTTTTCAATCGAACCCATCCAATACTTATGCTTTATTTAGCGAGCTATGAGGCATGGGACAAAGCCAAGGTTATTCATCGAGACATCAGCGTCGCCAATATTCTCATATCCGACGAAGGCGAAGGTTTGCTGGTCAACTGGGAATATAGCAAGCCCGTGTCTCTCCCAGAGCCAGAGCCTGCTGAGCGCGTGGTACGTGACATTTTTTCCGCTTTCTCTACTTCTAGTCTTGACCAGACCGCATTTAGGGCACATGGCAATTCATGGCAGCCATACTCCTTTCAAAGAAGCCTTGTGATGTGGAGCACTCCCTCATAGACGACCAAGAATCGTTCTACCACGTTCTCTGTTGGTTGACCCTCATGTACGGTCGCCACGGGCTCACCGCGGAAGAAGTCGAGGATCAAATAGCGCGTTCTTACGACGGCGGGCGTCCACCCAGCGAAGCAAAGGGTGGCGACGGCAAGAAGGTCGACTTCATTGACCGCTACATGTGCTCGGAGGCGAAGTTGATCAGAAGTCCACTATCGAACCTGATCTACAACCTCGAGCTCATGTTTATCGGACGCTATTATATTAGTTGGTATTCACCCGACATGGACAAGGATGGGTATAAGCCAGACGACCTTGACTGGGCTATGGTTCATTACAACGAGGATAAGCTTCGGGTGATCAACAAGCCAACGTGGATGTTGGAAAGGTTTAACAAGGTGCTTGAGGGGAAGGAAGAGCTTATTCAACAGACCCGTAGCCCTGAGCGCGATATTACCTCTTCTGTGTTCGGTGGCGATGGAAGCAGGAGGCGCAAGAAGACCGAATCCGAGGTCGAAGCAGAGGCGAATGAAGAGAAGGCCTCTAAGAGAGCGAGGTCGGACTTCTGATGTTAGGAATTTTCTCATTCGCTTTACAGTATTTTTGGATAAACTATCTTTTGTAGAACTACATGTAATCATACCTGTACAGCTGTCATTAGGCTGGGAGCATGGCGCAATTACAAAAGGACGCGAAACCTTAAATGATTTTTTCATTGTGAGCTAAAGCTGACGACAACGACCTCTGTGTCCCATACATCTATGCCATCGTCTAGGTCTACTATCTCAACCTCTTCTTGGCCACTAGCAAGCCCATCTTCAGTTTCATACGTCCTTCCGCCCCACGTTAAACCTGAGGTATCGTCTGCCGAGCTGAACATGGATATTAGCTGATGACTGTCTAAGTAAGGTCCGTGTTTCCTCACCCGATATGCAGGCGCTTAATCTCTCCGTTCCTGAGACCGGCATCGGCATACAGTTCAATTTTCACCTTCCCTCTCTTCGGTTCTTGATCACGGAAGTATGCCTTGAGGTTAACAAATATTGCTGTTCTCAGTCGCTTTGACTCGTACACCGCGAAACCCGCGACATGTTTCTCCTCAACTTGCAGCTCGACAATCTTCTTCGTCTCTGGGGAGCGACCTATTACCTCGCCGGCTATGATCGCGGCATAGTATCCTGGCTGAATGTGCGGAGGTATGGGCGAAGGAAGAGGGGAGGCGTCGAGGATTGAGCGGTTAAGTGTTACTGGTTGAATCTAGAGGTAGATACTTGAGATATGGCTGAAATTGAGAACTGATGATGGGCTCACGAAGTTATACTTATAACCAATTCCATGATGGAAGAATACTTGATCGATGCCTATAGAGGCTGCTGCTAATGCATACGTCAAACTCCATAAGGCGGCACCTGCGGTATTGGAGACATTAGGTGCTCCCTGAGCTCAATATCAGCATCTACACAACGGTGGATGAAAGTGTAGCACCTACATGGCATGAATAGCTATTTGTTTCACCGAGAACATATCTCAATCCTCGCCGTCGAGTTTCCACGATGTCCTCGTAAAACATTGTTAGGTTTGTTTTGATCGTCTCTTTATCCATCAGCTCTTGAAGAAGTGAGGCAGAACCCTGACAAAAAGAACCAGAGTAACGATGTTGAGAGAGCCTGGATACACAGGTCAGGATTGAATTCACCTAAGTGCAAGATACGTACGCTGTAACTAAAGCACCCGGCTGAGAATCTAGATAACCTTCATCGAAGATTTTCTTTGCGGTGAACCCAAAGGTGTTCGAACCTCCGAAGGATCCGCCCCAGAACCTCGTTCTTGAGTGGCCGGTGAGGCCAATTGCACGAGTTATAGCGGATGCGAATTCGTACCATCTATATGCATGTCAGGTATCGGTAGACGCAGAAAGAACATGTGTACATACTGAGGGACATATTCTCGAGGACTCCAGGTTGCGTTGTCTCTCGTTCCGACATCTGGATGTCCATAATAGTTTATTTCGTTACCGATCTCCAAGAAATCCAACGTGATGCCTTTCTTCCTGACTTCTGGAAGCCGGAAAGCACGCGTAATAGATTCAGCTTGAGCTACCGCAATGCTAACATTGCTCATCCCGAAGTTCAGTCCAAATATTGTATGTGTGCTGGGCGGAAGTTGGGTGACAAGGGCATAGAACCCATCTCCTACGGTGAGGTTTGCGGCCTCGGGGTAAGGAGTATTGGGCGTGGGCTCGCGTGGGACATATATATCGATTCCTGAAGCTCGTCAATTCTTCTGGCCGCGGATTACAGACCCAACATGAACGAACCTCTACTGTAGAATCAAAGATCGTCCTATCTTGTGAGTTGGCGCCAATTCGAACCCAAAGCTCTCCCGTGAGGTCTCGAAGATTGTTGAACGCGTTATACGCGAACGTACTGCGTGCCCAATCTGGCCATCTATCTTGTTCGATGGAGAAGGCGACGAGACCGGGGGAAAGGGTCTGCGATGTTGGCGGAGGGCGTGTGGGAATGAAAACGTCCAGGGCTACAGTAACATTAGCAGATGAGGCAGACTGGGCGAAGAGTAGAAGATATGGGAACAACATGATTGGCCCGGATGTTGCGAAAGGTATCTTCGAGGCTTCGAGACCTTTATTGCTGATTCAATGCGAATGCGAGTTCACGAGAGCTATACAATAGGTGATATATCACCAATGATTGACTGGGCTACTGCCCCATGACTGCTATATAGCGGACCGCATGTTGTTCAATCTGGTGTGCTCGATGTAAATACCGAAAAATCGCAATCTCTTCAAGCCCATACTCGTTCCGTCACGTCTAGAAACCGGGAAAATAAAGGGCATTTGAGAGCTCGTGTAGTAGGTCCTTGTGTGGTGAAACGTGGAAGAGCAGAAGCGCTGACGAGGACATGACAGTCAAAATGATGGACCGCGTTTCTTGATTGTTGACCACTACATACATACCTCACTGTCAAGACGTAAAGTGCGTTCATAATTTCTTTTCTTCCCCCTGGCACAAACCATATCTTAATCTTCACTAGTTATTTTTTAGGTTCACGCAAGATGGATCGCGATGAAGGGGCATTCGATGTCGTCATACTAGGGACTGGGCTTACAGAGTCAATCACAGCTGCGTGAGCTCTAGCTTTTCGACAGTCAACGAAAATGCCTTTTCTCAAGCAGATCGAGAATTCAGTGCTCTCTCCAAAGCCGGCTTCAAAGTTGCTCATATAGACGAAAATCCATACTACGGCGGAGATGAAGCAAGTCTTACTCAGGACGAGTTCATCCAATGGCAGGACAAACTCTCTAAGAGTAGCGTCTCCGAACTATATTCTTCTTTCTCTCGATCTGGAGGCATTCTACCGCAGTGCAAACAGTATTCGATATCGCTGTCACCCACCATGATCCCGTCTACTGGACCCCTAATTTCCTCTATCATCCAGTCGGGTGTATCGCGATACGGTGGTTTTCGTCTCATACAACAAGTTGCCGTTTATCATCCATCAGGAACTGTGAAAACCGTTCCGGGTAGCAAGGAGGATATCTTCAAGGATAAATCCATCTCACTTGTCGACAAGCGTCGGTTGATGCGATTTCTGCAATTTGCAATGGGAGAGTTTGAAGGTTCGAAAGAGTTGGAGGAGATGAAAGATAAACCGTACATTGGCTTCTTGAAGTCCAAGTTCTCGTTGAACGAGGATATGGCGGCAGCTATTGCGTACGCTCTCAGCTACTGCCAGTCCTCGACTGGTATGTCTCCTGTCCACTCATCTAAAATGTCTGCTCATTCAAAGACTAGATCCAACACTACCTGCCCTCCAGCGTATACATCGATATCTTCTTTCTGCTGGCCGCTATGGTCCTTCCCCATTTCTGTTAGGGCATTATGGAAGCTCCGGCGAGATTGCCCAAGGCTTCTGTCGGACTTCGGCAGTCGCTAGTGGCGTATACATTCTCGGGAAAACCCTTTCTTCCATCAAACGAGCAGAAGAAACACACTCCGAAGGGTCACAAAGCCCAGAAACTCCTAAGTATATCATCCACTTCGACGAATGGCCTGAAGCGATCACATGTCATCTCATGATTTCTTCCGCCACTCGAATTCCCAAAGAGCTACTTCCAGAGGAAAAACTCCTGGAATTGCAACAAGATACGGATTACACCACAGTCGCGAGATGTGTCGCGATCATTAACCAGGCTCTCTCTTTCCTACCTGCTACGACTGAAGTCAGGCAAAACGAAGCTATCGAGGGACAAGAGGCGGACACTGATGGCTCTGCATCGTCATCCAATGGAATAGATGCAGGTGTCCTCGTATTCCCGCCGAGTTCACTCTCTACTGGATCTGCACCATCAGCAGTAGATGTCCTCATAGTAGGCGAGGGCACGATGTCCACACCCCAAGGGAAATGTAAGCCATCGCCACCTTACCCATGGGATTGGCTCTGATGTGACCTAACAGGGATTGTATACATTTCAACCCCCAACCCAAACGAAAGCTCGCCCAGTGATCTACTGAAGCCTTACCTTGAAGCCACTCTAACACTTAGTAGAGACACCGAGCCTGTCTCTCCACTTTTCACCTCATTTTACAACCAACGCTGTCCGGTGTCATCGCCACCGCCATCGAGGCTTGCAGATCTGTCAAATTACATCTTAGTTCCGCAACTCCCTGTGTTGCCTCTCACGGAGCCTCCAGACGTTGCAGCGGTACATGCCGAAGCAGTGTTTAAAGAAGCCATTCGCATCCTTCGACCTGCTGAGGATGGAACGGACGAGACCCCCTTTTGGCCACCATTACCTACTACTGAGGATGATGAGGATTTCGGGCCATAAGCGCCGGCCAAACGCTTGGCGCTTATCGCAAACAGGAAGGTGAAGGCACGATTTAACGGATGTACAACCTTGTACCTTATATTCTAGTCGCCGAAATGTACAACAATAACAGTTCTTCAAATGAATGGGTATGACATTCATTAGATACATCATATTTGCTTCTACTTCTTTCCATCGAACTGTTACTTTAGCAGGTGAATACTTCCGGTCCTAGATTATGGGCGCGTTTAGCAAACGATTGAGCCGAATCAGACGTAAATCTCACCAGGAATTGTATAACCAGTGAGGCTCTGGTAGATGTTGATAGTGATACCAGGGTCGCTACCGGCGTAAGCACCAGGGAAGCTGACAGTGGCAGGGCTTGCACTTCCGCCACCAGTGATCTCGAGCTGAGCACATTCCATGTATAGTTGGGCACCGGGGTATGAACCGGCAGCATGGAGAGCTGTTCAACAAAGAGATTCAGCGCCTGATAAGGGATGACATTGATCTCAGCTTACCGATGAGTTCGTGTCTCATGAGGTATTGGCCAGCAGGGATACAGTCAGGGATCTTGAATGATACCTTGCCCTTGTTGGCAATGAGTTTGTCGACGGCCCAAGTGCCTGATGCAGTATCGTAGCCATCCTCGTAGATCTTGAACCACTTGAGACCGGTAACGTCGAGGTCGAGGGCATCATCGACCTTTGCGCTGCGTTCGATCGGCGTGTGAGTCAACAGAAAGGTGAGGACATAGGTTATGCTGACAGGTAGGTGATGACGGGACCCTTGTGAGACGCATCAATTGGGTCGTCCGAAGCGCCAGTAGCGCCGTCGAGAGTGTGGTGCCACTCAGCAGTGACTTCGGCGCCAGCAGGAACGGTTATAATGGTCTGAGAAATAGGCTGGTGGTATGGATTGATTCCACCGTTACAGATGACATCTATTACACATTGATCAGGCGTGAAGTGGAACTTGTAACCGGATTCTGATACTTACCGTTCGAGGTAACGTCTTGGATGGGCTGGGACTCGGAAGTAAGTGTCTGACCGGTCATTAGTAGCTTTGTGTACGCACTCCGTCGTAGTCGGGCACACGAATACCCTCAAGATGACCTTGATCCTCACCATTCACGTACATTTGCTACGGCACATGTTTGTGTTAGCGACGAAACTAAGATTATAGAGAATGAATTTTACCTGGAAGATTGTGTGCGCAGAAGCGGAGGCAGCAAGTGCGAGCAAGATGCCGGTCTTCATGGTGAATCTACGAGAAGGCAATGCAGTGAAGGACTTCCGCAATGTGGTTGATCTTTTTATACGCGCTGTTGCTAGGCTGAGGCAGATTTCCTTTCGCCGAGGCCTTCGTGTTCCTTGCGCCGTGAGTCAATTTTTTCCGTGACATGACGTCGGAAAGTTGTAGAGCTACGGTGTGGTTGGCCGGGGGAGAATACATGGAAGTTTGTGCTCCACCTCTGCGTGAGACCGGGTACAGAGATCACTGAAGATGAGTAGCGATGTTTTTCAGAGTTTATTCCGGACGACGACGTGAATGATTGACATACCGATGTACGATACTGGGACCCGATAAGCATTCATATAGGTTGCAATAGTTGATTGCGCGTCGAGGTTTCGTGATGCTAAGTCCAGTAATACATGGTATACCGAGCCCTAAAAAAAGGAAGACTTGCACCTATCTCTAAAGACAGCTTTCCGAGGCATCCCTTGCAGTGTAGCGTGATGCAGCGGTCCGTTGCGAGGTGCGATGATCCGAAACGACTCGGATATCGAGTGCAGCTTCTTTTCTCGAGAGTCGACCCCCGCCTGACATCACTTGTTGGGGCTTCCCATATACGAAAAACCAAGACGCATTCGTTTATCGGAGGCGATGGTAATTATCTCAACATCGTTATCGTGATAATGGGGAATGAATGGAACTACGTGTACAATCAGCTTTGGAGTATCGTAAGGATATTATCTACGCACTCATTTTTGCCAAGGGCAATCCAATCCTGATTCCAGTCACATCTTCTAAGCTTGATATTACACCGAGTTTCGACCTTGCAAGATTCTATGCAAGAAGGAAATTTTTTGAGAAAGGTGGAAAGAGTGGAAGTGTGGGAAATGCTAGTCTCCCCTAAGTAGGCAGACTGTACCTATGGGAAATGCTCTTCCGATTCGTGACACCATCATCCTAATGCTGATAGCTTAAGGCCTGGTTAAGGTCTGCGACGTGTGGCCTGCTCAATGTCTGACGTCTAACGATAGTCTGGAGCGTGGATAGCGTCGCGTTTCAAGACTCGCTCATGACACTGGCAATATTTGGGAAGCAAGGTTTGGCTGACCGGGCTCTTATCAAGCCTTATAGGCGTCCCCAGCAACCACTAACACCCTGTTGCGGGAGAGGATCACAAAGAGGCAGAACTTGGGATACATGCAGCCAATAGGTGCGTTTCATTTTCTACTTTTAGACTCATGTTTACTCATACAGACGCGCACTCTCTCGGGCGACGAAGAAGCATGCAGTCGCACAATCATAGCAAATAAAGCTGCAGAAGGGGGCAGTTCGCTGTCATCCTAGTATTCAAGTCATAATACAGTGGTCACTTCTGTTGCTTTTAGATGAATATCAACTGGAATGCCCTTGGAAACCGTTGGACCCAAAGAACAGGATCGTAATCACATTGATCCCCTACCTCTGAATGCTGCTCAGTAACTAGGAAGGAACGGTCGCGTCCGCGGGCGGTAAAATTGACTTCTGACAACGACCGGAAAAGGCTACATACCTCTGTGCGCGGTGATCTGCCTACATCAGGAAAAACCCAAAACCGTAATTTGAGAAAATTTGAGATAACCGAGCTAAAAACGTAATTGCGACGAATTTCACAGATTTTCTTCCAATTTGAGACCGAACATTCTGGCAGGTTCGTAATTTGGTTGAAATATTCATAAATTATCCGCAATTATCTGATGAGCGCAACAGACCTGCACATGCAATAAAAAGAGAGCGCAACTTTATTCTGCGTTCTACGTGCACTATAAAGAAGGCCTGGTGAAAGGGCGTAGAAAGGAACGGCCAGTGACAGCGCGGTAACTCGTCAGAAAGGTGAGCCCCATGACGTCAATGAGGGAATGTTCGGTGACATTCGGATAACGTAAGGCCTCTGTCTATATAAGGGCCCACAGTCCCCGCCAGTGACCATCGTTCCCTGCGCGTACTTCAAGCTACAAGTTCAAGACTTTACAGTAAGACTCTATGTTAATTCCTATTCCTATTATATACTAGGTGAGTAAGCTTATAAGACCTTGTGCTCTACAGTACGTTAACGCCGCTGTGAATACAAGTTAGTAACATATCAGGTACCCTGCGATAACAATGGTCCTCGCGTGTAATATATGTTTGGGCATGGTACTGTATGCATTCTAGTCCCGTAGACTGTACATTTGTAGTCTTGTAGATAGTACATATGATGTTCAAATGGCATTCAGTATACATACACACAGTAACACGAACCAATGGTGATCACGGCTGAGACTGTTTTATGCATAGTAGTATAGAAGTAATCTCACGCTAATCGACAGAAATCGACATATAATTGGCACTTTTTCGTCAAAATTAGCGATAATTTTTGGAGGGGGCTATCGAATTTGGATAATCCTTGATAATCCTCTAACCGGTGAAATTTCGAGAAATTAGCACATTTTTTGAGTTATTTCTACATATTTCTTATAATTAGCGTTTCGGGTTTTTCCTGATGTACTGGGATGGATAAATAATTCGTGGCAGCTTACAGCGCTATGCCTGGTGTTCTGGTATAAATACTGGCCAGTTTTCACCTTCAAACTACATCCAAACAACTCCAGACTCAACAACAACTACCTTTTTTTCTCGCAACTCACAAATGGCCAGCTCTCTTCCGTACGCCCTTGGACTCTTTCTCACATTTATCGACTAACCTGAACATGGCAGCGCAAGCTACGACGGCAAATTCACCCTCTTGGTGCAGATCACTGCGACCAACGGCAAAGAGGAGGAACTCGCGAAGCATTTGGCAGCTGTATCCAAGAACAGCGGCGATACTTCCAAAGAGCCCGGAACTCTCTTGTTCGTGACCTGTACTCATTTCAACCGTGCCCTCTTGCTGACGAATCGCGTATCTTAGGTATCGTATGGCTCGTGGATTCGGTGCTGATAAGAACAAGTTCACGATCTTTGAGCAGTAAGTGCCTGTCGGTGTATTCATATACGCCGATGAATTGTTGATGCGCTGCACAGATTCGCGAACCCCAAGGCTCTCGAGGCCCATCGCAACACCGAGGTGAGAATCAATTTGTCTAGCTTCGATAAACTCTAATCGTATCGCTCCCTGTAGGCTTTCCAGGCTCTGCACCACTCCGGTACCATGGGCGAGTTGAAGTTGGCTTACTACGAAGAAATCTAGATAAGAAGTGTATAATTACGAACAGCAACGAATCATTATGAATGTGTAAGCATGTTATCGTCTTTCTTGCAAGGCGCTCGTTTTCGATCGCATCGTCGTTTGGTTGTTTGGGGAGGATTCAAGGACGCATAATGAGCTCACATATAGTAGAAGAACCTTGATCGTCATGGAGGTCTTCGCGGTTCGGTCAGACTTCCGCCACTTAGCGAAAACTATGTTTGAACCACAATAATGTACAGAACGGCTATAGGAGATCATCCAGTAACACAATCCAGAAGCCATATCCCGCTTACTACAGCAACACTGCCAAACCACATATCAACATCGAAATGGCCAATGTCTCGTGACAGGGTAACAGAGTTTTACTGTCGTTACTATTCGAGGATTGGGTACCGGTTGAGTTCGAAGTCGAGCCGGAATTCGAGCCAGAATTGGTACCAGTGGAATTAGTGGTATTGCTGGCATTGGCAAAGTTCAGATTCGTGACGCCCTTGTCGATGTGCTTCACGATAGTTGCATCCTTTGCGGAAGAACCAGGGTTGGTGTCGCTGAAGGCCCATATGATGTCTGGATTAGTATTTCCATCGGACTAAACAATTGTAGCGTTAATACTCGATCAGCGAGCAGAGATCTCAAGCACTCACGGCGATGTTGAAGGCAAAACGGATGTTGTCTCCAGATGTCTATCTATATATCAGTGGCAAAGATTGGACGACACTCATTGACACTCACAACGCTCAGACTGTCTTCGATGGACGCGAGTCTTGGAGGATTGTCAACTACAATGGGCATAGCGTGCTCTGAAGCTTGACGTTGCGATAGCGTGATGGATCCGTCTGAATTTGTCCACATTATTACCATCGGGCTACCAACCATGCTCGTACCAAACCCCCTAGGGACGAACAATAACATCAATATCCTCTCAAAATTGATAACCACCCTGACTTACATGGCCATCCAACCAGGAGTCTGCTGTCCGGTACTGGTCAGGATATCTGACAGCTCACGGTGAGGAGGATCTCGAGGCATGCAGTGCATTGTTCAGACTGACATTGAACATCTGTACCAGTGATAGTGCCGTTGATGCACATGTACTATGGAATGAGTTTAATAACAAGAATATGTGTAATGAGGGGGATACTGACGGTGAAACATTGTGCAGCTGTCGTCGTGTTGTCTTCTTTCACTTGACGCGGTCCAAACCCATTCTACCGAAAAGTAAAGCCCACATAGAGTCGACAGCTTAAACCGAACTTACAGCCGCCGAATGGGTGACCAGGAGAGAGAATACTAGAGGCAACCACATGTCGAGGTGAGGAACCAAGGGTGCAAGTAGCGTGTAATACGCGAATTTTCGCCTTAAATAATACTCTCGGATGTTACCAGGCCTATTGCCAATACCAGTTCCGCATTACACATGACATGGAGACACGATCGAGATTCCGAATCTTAGTGGAAGTAGTTCCAGCCTTCCATCCTTGGTAACTTGTGAGTTGGCATGCATGCTGCGGCAGACAAATCGACCATACAAGGATATGCAACCGTCTAGACACACACCTGCATTAGCATATCAAAGCATTGTCTTGTTAGAATATGCGCCTGGGCTGCCGTTTTTCCGACTGCGGAGCAGAAAGTCTCGTTGATATAGAAGCCAACATTCGTCCTGCGGGCCATTTCGAACATCATCGGGTGATGGCCTGCTTTGTGCGACGGCTTTAATTGACCTGATTGTCGTAGCTATAAAATCCGAGTTAGACCATCTTGCAGCTTGAAGTAGAGTCAGAACTGCCGAACGGTATCCAACAGTACGAGTGGTTTGCAATCAAGGACAAGCCGTGGGACTTTTTTCGCCGATGCGGGCCTGGCACTGCACCTTCTCGGCATCTTCCGAGTGGGAGGTCGTACAAAATCAGATGAAACATTTAATTACACAGACCGTACACATTCCTCGCACATCAATGACCCCCACCCTAACCAAGTGATATACCTTTCAGAATGCAGGCTGTTATCAGCGCGACTACTCCAGACGTCCTGTGGAATCACTTCAAGTCCCGAACAAAAACTACCGAAACCAGAACGGCTCCACACCACTTGGACGCTGTTCTGTGGACGCTGAAAAGGCTCATCAAAAGGACCGCAGGGAATGCAGACATTCGTCTACTACTGATCTGCAAGGAGATAACAGCAGAGTAGGTCATTGACTCATACTAGCTTCGTATAAGTATTTATGCTGAGCAACGGGCTCCTATACAGAATATACCCCACATTCTATTCAAAAATATGTTTGACGAAACGAAACAGCCTCGATAGTCTACTCACGACACTGGAAGCGACGCCGTCTAGAATTGCCTGGATACAAACACTTAGTCTCAGGGTGGGTTCGCCCGCAAGTGACACATGCGAACCCACCAGCGACGTTCGTCCTCCCATACAAGATTCCGACCACGAACACATACAGCAGCTTCTTTCCTCATGCAGAGCTACCCTTAGCACGTTCATCCTACGCGCTGACCGGGGCGCCCCAAAAACTTGCGAGTATATTCGACGACATGTATTCCGAAACGTGAAAGATGCAGATATACCGTTGGATGCCCTCATGTTCGATCTTGCCGTGGGATCTCGGGGGCCTTTTCCCAATGCAATCCACATGCGAATTTCTGTTGTGGGGGACACATCTGCATTGGCGTCCATCGATCGATTCGATTTCACACCTATGAGGTACCTAGAACGCATCCTAATCGCATTATCGGACGTCTCCAATGAAACCATGTCATTCATTCTCAATTACCTTCGTCCACCACCACCAGTCGCATGCGTGGGTCTTGAAAGCAACAGAGGTAGCACGTTGCCCTGTGCAATAGAGGACCTTTGCCTATGTCTGGAGCAACCATGGCTCACTCTCGTCGTTGCTCCATATGTAGCTCAGGAGATAGTTGAGAGGTCACATCAGGTCTTTTCGGAAGCCTATCCACGCTGTCGTTGCTTGAATGGTATCCTGTACAACACCTTCACAACCAACGCATGTAAAGGAAACGACGTATGGACTATGATGGGCAATCAGGTACATAAGAAACGCAAGTACATAGAATCTAGTAACCGTTATAATTTCCTCCCACATACGTTCTGTAATCAATTACCACCGGTACAGTAGACCTCGATCCCTAATTTGCCAGGCAAAACAGATGTTGCTCCCAGAATACATCGGTGACAATGACTAGACGACACTCGTTGGTACCCACAACGCTCAGACCGTCTTCGATAGATTCGATAGACATGACAAGGAGAGATGTCTTCATTTGCTTCACCTGCGCGCGCGGTTACGCCACCCATACCTACATTAGCCATTTTTCCGACTGCGTGATATAGAATCCAACATTCATCGGAGTACTAGTTAGGCTATCTTGCGGTTTGAAGTATCAACAGGTTAGTATTAGTCGGAGTGCTTTGCAATCAAGGGCAAGTCGTGGGGACTTCCGTCAATGCACCGTTCAACGGATAGATACGCCTTTGGTTCAGATGTTTGATCGTTTTTGCTGGAATATAAACGCTCGGTTACTATAGTGCCGCTGTTGTTGGCGAGGGCTTTCGTTGGTCGATACTTGAGCAAAGAGTTTGAAAGCGGATCGAAAACATCAAGACGATATGTGTAAATGCAAACGTTAGGCTAAATGGATACAGAGATACAAGTGACGAGGTGTGCAAGTGAGTGTCGTGTGGAGAAGGAGCATAAAGATAAGGACGCATATAGAGCATGAAAGAGAACAATCTACCTAAATACCAGATCTATAAGTCACAAGAAAACCAGAAGATACGAAGTTGTAGTTCAAACACGAGGATTGGACTTGGAGCCTGATGTTGAGCGGGGGCCTTGGTGGGCTTGCCGTTTCACTTGAGCCTCCATTTTGATTCTTTGTTTTCGTACATCATCATCTTTAAGCTTGAAGGACAATGCGAGACTAATGAAAGCATCTGCGGACGGCGGAAGCCAATTTGGAGAAGGCTGCTTCAAGTATCGTAGAACCTGCTCTTCGCTGGTCCCATCGAGAAGAACACGACGGCAGCAGTACACAATGGCCAGGCCAACTCGGATAAGGAATGGAACACCTGTGGCAAATCATCAACCAATCGAGAAGATATCCTTCCTCAAGTCGACATACCTTCAAATAGGAAGAAATCCCAAACTCTATTCACATAATCGGATGGGAGACAGCCAACAAACAACGTAGAGAACCTACGAAAAATATGAGGAACTGTCGCTACAGAGACTAAAATTGAAGACACACCATGGAGCACAGATGTGAACGGGGTTAATGCTCATGTCCATGAGTAGCTTTTTCCCCGTTGGCGGATCGTTGATTTCGAGGGCACGGCTGAACAACGCGGCATCAACCTCCATCTGAGATGAGTTAGGAGAGAAGTAGGGTCGAAGGACAGATTCCATCATGGACACAAATATCCAAAAGGCATCTTCTTCAGGGGCCAATAATAGCAAGTGGCCAGCGATCAGAGTCAGCCCTAACAAGAATAAGTCAGCCAATGCAACAATGATGATTTGGATTGATCCATACCAGTTGAATACGGAATATCGGGGACCATCGTAAGATAGGCTTGTAACAGAGCCATCACAGGACCTTCTTTCGTTTGCAAATGCGCGTGCTCGCCAAAGCACCTCTGAACGTCCTTTTCAATGTCGCTGAATGCAGCAATTCGAGCTCGTCGTACAAAGGAAGCGTACACACCCGGCACGTTCTTGGATTTACAGTCGGTCATGTGGGACCAAACGAGATATCGTACAGATGACGGCACCCCTTCTCCAATGAGCTTTCTGACCTTCTTGTTCTTCTTTGACTGTGCAGGAGGGACACTCGACATCACTGTGACCCATTTTAGTTCTCGTTGCCTATGTGATTCCATGGTAGCTTCATTATCAGAAGCCTTGCTTGTTGCTCGAGCACGCAGCGCAGCAGAATCCGCAACAAGTCCTCCAGGGGTCTTTGACGCTGACGAAGAAACTGATATAGCAGGACTAGCTGCTCTGAGGTGATCTGGCCAGTCTTGCTCGCCACGTGAACTTGAGGGACCGAGTACTGAGGAATCTTCACTGGCTCTGGAGCTCGCGTCCCGAAAAGCCATATTCGGTCGGACGAGCTCGAAGTCCATATCTTTGACCTGAACTGTTTCGCTCTCGGGGACAGGAAAGACACTAGAGCTCACGCTATCGTGACGACTGGGTGTCCTTCGCATGTTAGGTAACGACAATTTTGAACGAAGAGAGCCATGACGACCCAATGGCGGCGGCGACACTGCTTGGGAACGAGAGCTGAAAATAGACATGGTCTCCAGATCTGGTACACCTCCGGGTAGTGTACCTACTCCTGCTGGAATGGGGGGCATATCGAGTGTTGGTTGGCGAGAGTGGGATCTGGAAGCCGTACTCTCCATAGATTGGATGGACTGCTTTCTTGACATGCGGGAAGTAACAGGTGACGATGGTGGCGATGAATCGGCAACGTTGTTCGAGCTACGCTTACTTGGAAAGGACGCCATGGATGTCGCCTTCCGAAGTTGGGTGCTAGACCTGGTTGGAGAAATAGGAGATGAAGGTATTGTTGAGTTGGTACGGGGGCTTGGTGGGGATTGGTGAGAATATGTAGATGGTGAAATGAGTGGACTTAAAGGTGGTTTCATTCCAATCGAGCCAGTCCTACTATTATGCTTGAGGGAAAGGGGAGATGGAACGTGTGAAGCATGCAGTTTTGTGGCAGAGGCGGATTTCTTCAGCTGTGATGGGGGCCCAGCTGAAGGCAATGACGCCATATTCCTCAACGGTGACCCTGAGGAGGCTGGGAGACTCGGGCGCGGCGCGGTAGAAGGTCCTGTATCATCTCTGAGCAAAGTGAGTGAGTGCTAGACAAAGAGAAGTAAATCTGAACACACTATACCTAAACCCGCCCCGCGTATCTTTGACCGGTGGAGAGTTAAACGCAGAAAAGCTTCTTGAACGAGGCCTCATAGTCCCTGCCGTAGGTGCGAAGTTCTCCCTTGGTATTGGCGATGGTGTATTATTTACTCTGGTCTTAGGGGTAAGAGATACGCCGTTAACATTGGGTGGGGGACTATCATCTCCTTCGGAAGATGACCTCATCGGGGGACGAGGTGGTACGAAAAGCTCTCCGGATCCTCGAATTGGAAGCGATGCAGTTGAACTTGACGTCGGAATCGAAGCAGATGCGGTAATGCTGCGTTTTAGCGCGTCCTGACCTGCTCCGTGAGCTTCACCGATAGGCGCTCGAGGTGAGGCTGACACGGCCCGCTTCACTTGAGGCGATAGACGCCCGCCTTCTTCAAAGAAAGGTACATCTTTCAGAGGCGATGGCGGAGCTAAAGGCGAGCGAGAAACACCTAATCCGATGTCCTTCATTGCTGACGTTTGCCTTTGCATTTCTGGAACGGCAGGGGAACCAACTCTCAAGGGCGAAGGCACAGCTCGTGGCGTAGGAGCAGCAATGTTAGGGGGAGGTCCTTGTGCATTGGTAGAAGCTTCCAGGACTTGCAGCATGGGAGGCAGTGGCGGCGGCCCCATGGGTTCGATACCAAAGGTAATGGGCACAGGACCCGACGCACTAGCTAGATCTATGTCTACCCTTGCGTAGATAGTAGGTCCTCGAGGGGGAGGCGGTGGAGGGGGAGCTGGCGCAGGCCTTCCGTCCTTCCCTCTAATCGGCATCGAAGAAGGTAAGGGAAGGATTGGCTGAGGAGGTACAGGTATGGACAAGGCGAGGCGAATGGCATGAGATGCGAGCTTCTTAGGATCCAGGCGGTGGGGTACATGATCGGTATTGAAGACTGGAGCCTGAGGACTGCCGCCTGCTTGATACAACGGGCCCATTGGACCAATTCCGTTCTCGGTTGGTGCCTTTGGAGCGTTTGGATGAGGAAGGAATAAGCTACGGCGCTCACCGTCACCAACGACGTTGGGTCGAAGATGCGCTTGAGCGGGGTTGACTGGTGGATTCGCCCGTGGCATTAAGAGATCACCGTGATGAGTTGGCGGTATGGGGAAAGCTGAAGGTGAAGGGGGAGGACCCGCCGAAATCGGTGAAGGACCCGCCTCTTTTGAGGTGGGCGACGAAGCCTGGACAACTAATGACGTTGGTGAAGGTGTACGGCTTTCGCTCTCTCCTGCATCATCCGAGGAGGTAACTAGTTTCGCCAAGCCGCTCAAGCCAGTCTTTTGTCCGGATGTCTCTATAAGTGAATGGTCTTGCAAGCCATCCAAAACTCTGGTCGAAAATGTCCCGTTGGAAGCCATGCTGGTGTCCTTTTCTCCATCTTCGGTGTCGAGTGTTGTGTCGCCTTCCCCATCAAAATCTTGGGAGGCATTTCTCGCATGAGAAGGTAGTTCTTCATCGTCTTCAACCACAAGAGGCATTGTATTGTTGTCTTTGTTTTGCAAATGACCAAAGGTTGGGCTGTACGGTGATTTGACCTGCTCTGTTTCCAATCGTTCTCTGATAGCACTAGCGGCTCCCCTTGCACCCCCACTACTCTGAAACGTCTCGCCGGGAGTCAACCCAGGGCTCAAGAGAGCCCCAAAAGTCGTGCTTTCTCCAGTTGCATCTGAAGTCCGTCTACCACTGCCGATGCTGCTCCTTTCATCATACACACTAACGCTCCCCGAGCTCATACCTGTCGAACTGACCGGACTTCCCCACCTGGTGTGCAAGAGGGGAGAGGCGCCTGTGAGCTCATTCGAAGTCGTAGATAGAAGATTTAGTGGCGCAGGCCTGCCTTTTGGTTCACGTTCTCGTGCAGGAGCGGGCGGTGATATTTCGGGAGTTAATGAGGTTGTATTACTGGGTGGTGTTAAGATCTTCTCGTCCGGAGAGACGACGACGATGGACTCTTCGGCTTGATCTGCCGCTTTGTCATTAGAAGACGGACCCAAAGTAGAAGTGCCTGGCGTCTCTGTCGATTCTGGGAGAAAATTTTCGCGTCCAGGAGAGGGACTCTTGGTAATCTTAAGTTTTTCCGTTGTTGCCCAAACCTTCGCATTCTCAGGGCTGAGGTATGAAGCAGCGTTCGCTTCCAACATTGACAAATGGGATGGTTTGGTGTACGCGAACATATGTTCCTCGGTCGATGGTGAAGCGGATGCCGGGGAGGCTGATAGTCCTGATACAGCTGAGAGGCCAGATGGGAATGGCGATTCTTCTCCGTCGGCGGTGAGATACCCGCGTGCGGGTGATGATAAAGAAAAGCCATCTTCGGGATCTGGAGAGTAATGCGATTCGGAATCACGGGAGTAATTGGAATCTATAGTGGATGCGACCGACATGGCACGTTGAGGTTTCTTCTCTGTTTCCACTGTTGAGGGAGATGGCTTTACGTCATCGTATTCGACCACTGTCGTTGTACTGGTAGAAATCATGATACCACCAGCAAATCCACTGAGCATTGGAGGTTGTTGGCGAGACACGCTTGGGTCTGCTACGGCGGGACTGAACGTAGAGGAAGTAGCCGAAGAGGGCATACTAGGATCTACAGGAGAATCTTCTGCTTCTCTGTTTTCGGTTGATTTACCGAGAGGGCTCTTGTCGCTAGTTGCCGCAGGGCCAAAATATCCACTGCTGCTTGGACCAGCGAGTGGACTACTTGGTGTTCCGGGGTTACTGAAATTACTCCCTGGAGGTGGAAATGCCATTCCCGTTGGTGACCCTTGAGCGCCTGGCCAAACAGGCATTGTGGATGTAGACGGTACTTGTCGATGACTCTGCGGGCGAATGAGAAGACGATGAAGAGTAAAGTCAAGAAGCTTACCTTGGTGCTGTAGACCGAGACTCCAGAATTCCTCGGATTAACAGAGTAACGCGAGTATCGAGAATATCTTGAGTATCTATAGTTATCGTAAATATCGGATGCACCTTCCCATTCATCACCTTCAGATGGATGTGGGGAATGTTCGCCATCGGGTGAATATGCTGAATGTGGTGAACGGCCATTGTCAAAACTGCCCTCGGAATGTGACGGTGAGTGTGGCGGTAGATGGCTGGGCGACGTGGAAGAAACGGATAGCTTTTGCGGCCGGGACGTGTCGATGCGAAAACCAAGAGAATCTTTGCGAGGTGGTACTGAGACATGTGCCAGAGGTGCAGAGTCTACAGATGTCACATCCTTGGTACCGGAGGGGATAAGTGGTCCGTGGGCGTTAACAGTTTCTGCGGAGCCTGATTCGTCACTCGCTATGGAATTGCGCTGAACGGGGTTTGTGGAAGGCTCTGCTCGATTAGCATAGGATGGGCCATTCCGTACTGTGGTCAATGTAGGCATGAGGACCGTGTGGTGACCACCTTCCACTGTTTTGTCTTCATCGTCTGATGAGTCTCCACCGGCCCTTCCTCTTCCCGAGATACCATCGCCATCATCATCCGAATCTGAGTCACTACCAGCCAGAGCACCCATCAACGAAAGACCGATGCCAACCTGACCGTCGTCTGATGCATCAGTTGCGGTAGAGAACCGTCGGTTTCCCAGAGTGGAGTCCTCCTCGTCAGAAGAACCACCATAGCCAAAATGAGAAGACGCCTGGGACACACGCCGCATATCTTTATTACCGATGGTCTCCTCTTCTTCTTCTTCTGCCTTTTCAGCTAATAGTGCTCCCACTTCCTGTCTCACCCACTCATCCGGCACATCACTGGCGTTCATACGAGAGTCAACCGAGGACATGCGTTCAAGAACGCTTGACAATGTCGATGTTGATCTGTTTCGAGGAATTGATGACGCTGTGTGAGGTGATGTGCCTGTACGAACCGAGTCTCGGGGCGAACTATTGATGGCAGATGGGGATGCAGATGTGGGTGGCGGTGACGAAGGCAATGGGCCAACAGTGGGGAATGTGAAGCTTTTGGCATCCGGAGAAATGGGGGAAGCGTAGCTGCTAGACTCGGAAGCAGAGCGGTATGAACGAGTAGAGGTGCTAGCGAATGAACGATGTCTATCCCTCTCTAGAGGCTCCTCATCCGTTGTATACGCATTGCCGGGTCCGAATGTACCTGCTGATGATGATGCCCTTTGTGAGCCACGCCTTGAGGGTGGCTGGTAGACTTGCACGGGCGGCGATGTGTTAAAGACAGGACTCGCTGACTTGGCCAACATGGGTGTATAAGAAGCTGAGCCTGATGCACCAGATGAGGATGCTGGAGAGATCATCGGAGGTGTTATAGGACTCATTACGCTTGGCGTAGGTGACTTGGCTTGAACCACAGACGACCGCTTGGTCATGACTGGTTTCTTGAGCTTGGAGTGGAATCGTACATCCGTACCCTGAAACCGGCCAACCACGCCTTCGCAATAACCCTGTGAGAGAATATCAATATATAATGAGACTTTGACAACTTCCCTCAACACACCAAATAAGTGTCTTCGACATTCGGTATCTGCATCAGGACCGTAATCTCGTCGTCCTTCAGAAACATCAAGTCCTCTGCTCCTTCTGCAACACAGTCTTGAATCGCTGTACACCTCCCAATACCACCCTTCGCCGCAAACCGCGTCCATCTTGAAAGTTCTGCTGCATCCATCTGGTGGAAGCCTCAAAACTGCAGGGATTTTTTGGCTATGAACGTGCTGTAGACCTCAAAAAGAAACTAGCGCCGCCACAGGGATACACGTCGAAATGTCTTGATCCTGCCGAAATGGACCAAGAACCCAGTGTCCCAAACTGAACCAAAGGAGAGAAATGAACGTAGATAACGAACACAATAAGGGGAAAAGAAGGAAGATATACGGTAGTATGGAAGAGAGGAGGCCTGAGAACGAACGACGGAAGAGGGGTCAGTAAAAAGAAAATGAGAAAATTAGACATGTCATCGAGATTGGCTTGCACGTGGGAAAGCAGGAACGGCCCGAAACTCAGAATCAAACCGCCACCATGCCCGAGCTACCTGGTTTGTTCCAAGCTGTGTTCTTCATTTCTAATTCTGATAGCCCCAGAAGAAGTAGAAAGAGCGGCAAATCAGCTCAAGCGTATTGGTCTCGGGAAAAAAATTCAACAAGTTGAAGCTAATGAAGACAATATCGTCTTCTCTGAAACTACAGCCGAAGAGTTTACCGCAGAGATTACGGGTCGTACAATAATGGACGTAAAAAGATACGGGAAGACGTTTTACATCGAGCTAGATGGTACAGGCAAGTTTCCAGTCCTTCACTTCGGCATGACCGGTATGTTGCAAGTGAGAGGCGAGCTTGCGATGTACTACAAAGAGACTCCTAGAAAAGCTACGACGGACTGGCCCCCTCGCTTTGTGAAGGTCAGTTCATCACGAAATCCCGTTTAGAATCAGGCATGATGACAACCATCAAGTTCATACTCCATCTCTTCGACGAAGAAACTAATACCACAACGGAAGTTGCCTTTCTGGATGCTCGAAGGCTCGGTCGCATACGTTTACGGACCTCACCTTCCACAGAACCGCCGATCTCAGAACTTGGCTTCGATCCAATTTTGTGCATGCCTACCCTCGATGACTTCTCGGAATTGGTTCTCAAGCGTTCATGCCCGATAAAGGCCCTCCTCCTAGATCAATCATTTAGTGCCGGTATTGGTAACTGGGTAGCAGGTATCTCGCTTTGTATAAAGCTGTGACAAGATGTATCTCACCTGTTATACAGATGAAGTTTTATACCATTCTCGAGTTCATCCCGAACAACGGAGCAATACGCTTTCTGAAGAGCAACTAACATCACTACATCTACACATTCAAAGTGTATGTCAGACAGCAATTTCCGTCGACGCTGATGATTCCAAGTTCCCTGAAACCTGGCTTTTCAAACACCGTTGGGTAAAAGCTCCGCCATCGCAACCTCCCCCAGTTTCATATAATGACACGTCATTTGCAGGGCAAGGGAAAAGGCAAGGGAACCGGTCCCGGTCTGAAGCTGGTATTTACGTTTCTCGCTGATTCGTGTGAGTATAGCTAAATGTCTCTTTTCTTAGCCTGATGGTCGTCCCGCAACGCTACAATGGATAACCGTTGGTGGTCGGACTTCGGCTTTCATATCTGAGCTTCAACACCTGTCATCAAACGTCACACCTCCACCGAAGCGTAATCGTCGCGCAAAACATAAGTGGGACCCAGAAGAGATGATGGAAAGTGGCTCAGAAGATCACGCAGAAGAATCAGTACCTGCAACATTGAAGAGAAGGCTTAACCAAACAAAAGCCAAGGCATGTGTTGAAGTCCTGCGTTTATCCGAATGTTAGTTGACCCTGTCAAGGAGTCTTCGCTTAAGCGCCCGCGCATCTCCATAAACGACGCGATTCTAGATGAGGCAGGCGAAGAAAGCGACTTGACACCACTAGAAGATGATGAAGAGTTGCCTTTGGTGACCGGACACAAACACGCCAAAGCCGCTTCGACAGTCCGTCGAGGTAATACAAAGGCGCTGATGTTCAACCCTTCCTGACCGCCTGACCAATTGAACCTATGGTCCCCCAGACTACTCAACAGGACCGAAATAGCGGAAGCGAGACTACTACTGTCGAAGTCAAAGTATTGAAACGAACTCGAACTCGCCGTGCCAAGGCAACAGGATAACGTCCCCCAAGTGCATTCAAGATGTACTGAATGCAATATGTATCATTTATTGAGGTGCTTGTATATGCAAGCTGTATGATAGTTTCTTGCAAAAACATTTACTATGTCCTGGATTTCTCCCCAACTAATACAAAATCTACGGTAATATCAACGAACGAGATCAAATAATATAACCAAAAAAACGAAGGTGGTATCCAAAATAACTTTACCTGAAGTGCGCAATACTCTAAAGATGTTCCTTGTTTTTAGATCCCTCAATCCCACACTAGTTTTCCCCGACTATCAACGCTTGCAGTCATTCCACCGCTGGTTTTCTTGCTTTGCTGCTTGTAGTCTTCCTCAATCCGTTTCGCTCGGTGCTGCGCCAATGTGCGTTCCTGCTGGGCGTTAAAATCATCTTTCGAGGACTTCTCTGCCTCGCGTTTAGCCTTGTTCTGACGCTGCTTTTTCGTCAACGTTTCAGGAGCCTTGACGGCTTTCTGTGAGCTTTGTGATGCTTGCAGTGTAACGGATCGTTCTGGTCCTGTGGGGGGAGTTGTTAGAGATAACGATGCGTACTTTAAGAGTCAAACCTACTTGGTCGACCGCGACCCTTCACGACACCCCAACCTTCATCGTCGTCCTCGCCCTCGCCAGTCTCTCCGCCTCCGTCATAACCACCACTCTTACTGGTCGCTTGATCTATGACATCCTCGTAATCAGCCCACGAGAAACCTTTAGCAGGTTTTTCGCCTGGTTGAGGTTGTATACGCATGACTCGGGAAAGTGTAGGATAGTCAGACGTTTCGAGCATGCTAGTGTAATTTCCCCGTAATAATGAGCAAGAAGAAACAACTTTGCCGCAAGAAGACTTACTCATCAACACCTGTTTTCCTCGGTTTGGGTAGGAGTCTCTCGGCGAGAGGCCTCCTCTGACCATCATTCCTCCTCGGCTCTTCCTCTTCATCATCGGATGTGCTTGTAGTGACAGATGCCGTTGCCGGACCAACATCTTCACCAGTAGAAAGACTATCGACGGTTCTGGCTCCTGCCTCAGGAGCGGAGTCATCAGCCTTTAAGACAGTCGCCTTTGTCTTCTTTGGTCGGGCCTCAACGCGTGTCCACTCGCCGTCGGTGTCGATGGAAATTGTCGACTGATCAAGAGCCGGGCCGATTTTGGTTTTGGGAGCAGGCTTAGCCGGAAGTTCCTGCGATTGGGTGGGAGTTGTAGTCCCGGGCGAAGTTGGTTTCTGTGAAGTGGTCGTACTCTGGGCCTGATTCTTCTTCTTCTTGGATTTAGATTTCTTGCCAGAAGATTGTGGTTCGGAAGTCTGAGCTGGACTCTGAGTATCTTCGCGAACCTGGGCCAGCGAAGCAGCAGCAGACGGTGACACAACCGACTCAATAGGTTCGGTATCAATGCCCACTTTTGCCGCAGTAGCTGCCTTCTTCTTTTTCCCCTTCCCTTTCTTCGTCGACTTCAATGAAGAAGTCGAGGCTTCTACTCCGCTTGTCTCAGCTCCTTCGTCCCCAAACTGACCCGGAATCACCGCTGGAAAAGGCACGACATTCGACGTCGGGACTTTGTCCTTTTGCTGTGTTCCCTTTCCTTCCTCGTTACTGCCCGTACCCTTGCCTTTCTTCTTTCCAGTTGTCTTGTTTTGGGCTTCCGCGTTATTTCCGGTGTCAGATGTGGAAGTTGCCTGCTTGTACCCAATACCAACAGCACCAACAACGACGACGGCAGTGACAGCTGCCTCTGGAGTAAGAAGAGATTGTGCTGCACCCATGGTACAAGGCGATATAAGTGAAGTGGTGGGAGAATTGAATAAGGAAAAGGAGACGAAGACCAATGAGGACACGTTTCCGCTTTGCTGTTCACGGAAATTCGTCCCACATCCACGTGATCGAATTGCTTCTTTGCCCTCCGATCGGCGATCGGAGTCCGAGTCTCCGACCAGCGCGACCGGAATTCAGTCCTCTTATATTAGGAGTGGCACGTATTCCCTTTGAAGTATCTACCATGCCTTAAATACTTCTTTTGGGTACTAACACATTCGAGAAAATGCGCCCTTGCTTGTCTCGACTGCTCAGATAACGCGTCCCATGACTTCGATACCTTTTGTTTCCTACAAAAAGGTAAAAATCATTCGTCGAACAGCAAAACGAAACTGTCTAGCTAGAGTGTATTTAGCGTGATATAAGTACTCAGAACCACTTGCATCGCTCGTGTAAGCCTATCTCGGATTTTTGTCGTTTGGTTGAGATCACATTCCTTGATATAGAAACGATGTACACAACTCAGAAATCGAAAACCTCCAGCGAAGGCCTAATCCATTCTTGCGTTATGGTCTGACCGCCTACATCGACATGTAGGTCAAACGAGACCACAGAGGTATCGATATTAGTTGTGCAGAACGTGTACCTGTCATGCGGCGGGGGAGCCTCTGTGCCCACCTCTAGCCGTGATGCCAAACCACTCAGCGTCGTGTTCTCTGTGCTTGTCTGTGGTATTGAGTGGTAAGGTGATACATAAATATAGCTAAAGGGCCTTCTAGACGTCCAGCACTACAGGCTTTCAAATTTTGGACCCAGCATCTGCTGTTGATCTGAGAAAGTTTTAGGCTCAAAACGCCTGTAAACAAATGGCACGCACGCGTTTTTCAAGTACATGTTGGTGACGGTATCCTATTTGACGAGATTTTCCGAACCAGAGCTGGTCGAATAGGGTACGGCTCTGCCAGTAACCGGGATTGCAAGAAGTGGATCCAATATTGCCCAGCGGCTTGGTTGAAGCGACTGCCATTGAACAAAGCGAAATGGGAATGACGCGTCTCTTTTCTGAGAACCTTCAGTGACTGTCGTCCAGATGCGATTCCTCTATTTGGATCTCCCCAAACTGCGTGGTCTGCTGCACGGGAGGCATGCATGAGTGTAACACTTCCAGGTGAGCTCGGACACAAGCGCACCTTGACACAAACGGCCGACACACAGCTTGCGACGTAATCATGGAATAAAGGACCTCGAGAAAAATCGTATTTTCTTCAGTAGCAGGTATTGATGATGGTGGTGGAAAGGCTCGAGGGAACTACTGATAGACTCGTTCTTTTTTGATTTTGACATTTTACGTAAATTGCCTCCGCTATCTCTGTCACGTCCATCATGGATTCCTTATCGCACGACTTGATATGTGTCCATATAAAACCCCAGGAATGCCGAAATTTGGAGTTATCTGGCGCCCTTTTCAACCATGTCCCTCAAGCGCTATCTGTCCGCCAGCGGCTGGGCTCTCGAACCCTCTCCATCTTCCCTTACGCCAGCAAACCATGCACGATGGAGTAACAAGGATATGGACCCAGTTCCACCTCACGAACGGACATGGACTACGATGAGCTACGTTGCGTACTGGATTTCGGATGCGGCGAATGTAGCGGTCTGGCAGCTCGCGAGTTCAATGATTGCTGTTGGGCTTTCTTGGTACGTGCTTTGTCGACTCCTCCGACTCGGATGGACTTTTTCTGACGCAAAGTCACCAGGGGACAAGCACTGCTAGCAATTGCAATAGGCCATATTATCATTGCAGTCGTTATGGTGCTTAACGGTACAATTGGAGCTCGATTACACATAGTGCGTCTTCGCTGTTATTCGTGTTCGCTACACCGCTACTGACCCGAACAAACCAGGCGTTCCCAGTTTTGAACCGATCCTCGTTTGGTTTTTGGTTTAGTTATTTTAGCGTCATCAGTCGGACTGTGTTAGCCATGTTTTGGTTCGGTATCCAGGTTCGCCCTTGTCCTGTACCCAGTTGTCGGCCTATCTCATTCGTATTCCAACCTCCCAGACATACACCGGGTCAGAATGTGTATATCAAATGCTCAAGGCGATTTGGCCCTCAACAGGCAGGATACCAAACCACCTTCCTGAAGACGCCAATATTACGACCGTAGGTGAGCCTAGACACTCGTTTATAACAAACCCTCGTTAACGTGTGATCAGGGATGATGTGCTACATCATTTATTGGCTAATTCAATTCCCTTTGATGCTCGTTTCTCCCCAGCGCATCAGATATCTCTTGTGAGAAGCCATCTCTCCCATGTACCAAGAACGCGTCTTATATCTATTTTTTTTTCAGCACAGTCAAGGCATTCATTGTACCGCTGGCTTTCCTTATCATATTGATTTGGGCCATGGTCAAAGCGCCTCCAAGCGTGTCTTTAAATCAACAAACCAGCATAAGTGGTGGAGATTTCAGCTGGGCTTGGTTATCGGCTCTGAACAGCGCGCTTGGAATTTATGCAACTCTTTCCGTTAACATTCCAGACTTCACGGTGAGCGCGCAACATCGTAAAGCGTTGAATAGACTCTTACCGAGGACGTCAGAGATACGCAAAGAATGAGCGAGCGTGAGTTCTATCTTTTATCTTCTACAGTTTTTTCTTACCATGATCTCATGCACCCCACAGACAATACGTACAACTCGCCATCATTCCTACCGCTTTCACTCTCATTGCTTTTGTCGGAATCGCAGTAACATCCGCTGGTCAAGTTCTTTACCAAGACACCCTCTGGGATCCAACCAAATTCATCGACAGGGCGTGGAACTCGTCTGGAAGCTCCGGTGGACGCGCAGCAGCTTTCTTTGCCTCGTTTGCATTCGCTTTGGCAACGGTAGGAACGAACATAAGCGCCAACTCATTGAGTGCTGCTAATGACATGACGGTTCTGTGTCCGAAATATATCAACATTCGGAGGGGGCAAGTTATTTGTGCGTTGATTGGAGGCTGGGCGGCGTGTCCGTGGGAGATTCTCAATGAGGCACAGGGTTTCTTGAGCTTCATGAGTGGGTATACAGTGTTTTTGGGGCCATTTGCGGGAATGTGAGTACTTTTCGATCATGTCGTCAACAATTGGTTCTGATGGCCCGTTATCGTGCAGAATGGTCACAGATGTAAGTCGCAATCTGCCTTTGAGCTCAGACACGCGGACTAATTTAAACAGTATTGGATCATACACAAGTGCAAGGTGGACGTGAGAGCGATGTACGACCCACAGGGCAGATATCGGTATTGGAACGGGATTGTAAGTACCAAAATAGTCTGAGAAGGTGTTTCTTTACTCACGTCTTACTTGCTTTAGAACTGGCGCGCAGTGGTGGCTCTCTTGTTCTCCGTAACACCAAGTCTCCCCGGCCTGGCTGCGAGCATCAATCCATCTCTAGGCGTAAATTTAGGTGACATAAAACACCTGTTCGATATTGCTTGGTTATATGGAGTGAGTTTGGATAATTTATGGTGCTGGTACTGAAACTGACAACGTGTCTTGCCCCTAGTTCTTCACAGCGGCAGCTCTATATTGGGCATTATCAGTTCTTTTCCCTCCGAGGGAAACATTTGTCACTAGTGGTGAATTGGAGGACCTTGATAGCAAGGATGAAACGTCGAGTGATGGTGTAGGTAAAGATGAAAAGGATTTAGTTGTATAACTTGTTGTCTTGCGTATTACAGCGCTTAACTAGGGTCTTTGTGTTTAATCTGACCTCGAAGTATCGCAGTACTAATGCTCCAGTACCCATAAAATGTTAGTGCTACCCAGGGGTTAGTAATCACTTTCGCTGACCTGGACTTTCGTTGAGCCTGTCCGATGAACATGGGCGCTAATGTGGGCGCTCAAGCGCTCACTTGATCGACGAGTGCTCAAACTCGATATCGATACCGCAGTCGTGTTGGAGGTTGTGTTGGTGTCATCCAAACTACCTCGCGAGAGGATGAGCAAAAGTGACAGCATCAGATGAGGATAAACGCTCACCATTGGAGTATTGACGGTTAGACCGAGTCAAATAGATGGTCTTTTCAGCTGCACAACGAATTTAAAGAAGCTGGGGAGCAGCGAAGTGTTTGGTCTTCGGCCCCCAGGCGCCTAATAGCAACCGATATTATACATAGCCGGGTGAAAAGTTCTTTATACATATCTTATCGTTGAAGTTACTTAAATGACACTTGAAGAGTAGCATTCATTGTGATACAGACAAAAGAACATATAAGTTTACTCCCTAACCTGCACTTTCACCGGCATCTGAACGCCCTCTTCCATCTTGCCTTTGACGATGGGCACGGACATTTGAGCATTAATCATAGCAATCTCAACTCCTGGATTTATGGAGAAGGTGAAAGACTCGATAAGAAGAGCTGCCACGGCTTGTATTTCGTAGATCCTAAAGAAGAGTTTGTCAGATTCGAATCCGTTGGTATGAAATACGGACTCACGCAAATCTCCAACTATTTAGGGTGCAAAGTCAACGAGAATCATATCCCGTATAT
The DNA here is from genome assembly GCA_037176845.1 of Paramarasmius palmivorus. Lineage (NCBI taxonomy): Eukaryota > Fungi > Basidiomycota > Agaricomycetes > Agaricales > Marasmiaceae > Paramarasmius > Paramarasmius palmivorus. The sequence continues at coordinate 301,576 of JAYKXP010000032.1, read as the reverse complement.
GAAAGGTGAACGTACCCCATACAACCTCTGACACCGGCGCCTGTGATAACAGAAATGAGATGGCCATACAAACGTTGGAAGGGTATCTCACGTACCGAATGACATTCTGTGGCATAGTTGTTCTCAATACGTGACAGACCACGGAGACACTCAAGTCAGACTCACAAGTTTCCGTACATACCCAACGTCATAGCCCTCTTGGGATCCAAGTGGCGATCCGGATTCCATTGGTCTGCATCTTCTCCCCATACCTCTTTCGTGCTACAATAAATGGGTGAATATCACGATTATATATCTTCAATTTATTGCCACTCACTAGTTATATCCAATGACGGACACCCAGATACGCTGACCCTTGGCGACAGGGATCTTGGAAAACAACTTACCCGATGCAGAGAGGACTGGGGACGCAAGCGGTATGACATCATCATCTTCCGCTTCACGAATGAGGCGCGGGACAATGGGATGTAGCCGGAGCGTTTCCTGCAAGAGATATATATAAGGCGCAAATACGAGAACGAGGGCAGGTGGTGCACCTTGACCACAGCATGGAAGAATGGCATCGAATCAAAATCATTTGCGTTTAAATCCGCGCCACCTTTTTGTTCTCGAGCATGCCTGATTTCCTCGAATAGGTGTTCTTGATCAGCGGGATGCTTAGCTAGCTCGTAAAGCAGCCAGTTGAGCCTGCGTAGCAAATTAGCAGATCATTCACTCGGGTATTAGAATGACAAACGCGTTTCCAGACGTTTCATGGCCTGCGAGAATGATAGTACTGTAAAATTTAAATGTCAGCATCCCGTACTTCGTGGCACTCGTGACAAGAAATACATACGACATCTGAGATAGCGCCTCGTCAGTATCCATCCTCTTCTGAGCGTCTTGAGCATCCAATGATCTCGCTTTGAACCAGGTTAGAATAATCGAGAGGATTGTACGGTGTGGTAAGAACTAACATATGACTCCCAGGACATCACTTTCTGCAGAAGTATCACCTTGGAGCTTATTCTTGTACAACATCTTGGCCTCGGCCTTAGAGGTATCTTGCCAGTTCTTGAAGCGAAGATCTTCCTTGGTAGGATGTAAAGTGGCACCTATATTTGCGAGGCCGCTGGGGAGGTAATGGGTACGCATGCGGTTCCAGAAGTATCCCACTTTAGTTGGGCGAACGCTGTCGACACTGCATGGGAAGCCGATATGAGAAAGCTATTGAAGGACATACGCCTAGTACATAATGGAAAAATACTCACAAGAGATTTCGGACGAGCTTCTCCAAATGGTTATTTTTGGACTCGAGAGCTCCAAAGTCGTAGTCAAAGATCGCTGTAGCATGAGGAAATTCAGCTGAGTGGTGATGCAGAAATCTGTGTATGTACCTTCACCCAGAACATCCAACGTCAAGTTTGAAAAGTATTTCGTAGTGTCGATGATGTCTTCTCCAGTCAACAAACGCTCGCGCCACTGGGCTATCAACTGAGGTGGAAATATAGTCAGTTCCTGTGTAGATGTTTCGTGCATGATGTATCACCGAATTTGTGATCCTTTGGAAGATTGCAACGAATGGTTTTACTTGAGCCGCAGAGAATGCTGGCGTCAAGATCTTTCGTTGCCGCTGGTGTACATGACCTAGAAGAGCGAACGTTATCGACCGTTCAACAGGGCTAGTGACAAACCAAACCTTGTACCGCAACAACGCCCGGCCCAAATATCCTCAGACTATTGAAGGCAGTATCAGCTGATTTGGGGAAGCGGTATGAAGACCTGTGGAACATGTGTTGTAGTGCCTTTGGGTCCGTAACAACGAGCATATCTTCCTGTTGGGGCGAGCCAGTGATGTCCTGAACGAGGCTTTGGTGGGAAGAGACAGTATACATACATTGAGAACAGTCTTCACCCGATAGGCCGATCCGTATTCCTTCATCCACTGCAGAAAAATGCCGCCAACGTCAATCTGCTGGAGGATATCATACTCGTTTCCTTTGTAGAGCTTAGTCGACTTGTAAACTGGAGGTTAACATTACCAACCAAGTAACAGGGACGTGTTGGTTGGCCCTCTGAGAAATTTGAGAGAACGCCTCTTAGAGCGTATGGCGAAGAAAACCCAGAGAGTCGAGAGGAAGCCGAGAGGGATGTAAGTGAGAGTATTGTAGTTCATCGCTATGCAGCAGATATCGAGAATGTTGCTCAGAGAGTGGCATTCAACTCACCCTTTATACCGTTGAAGCCACTGAGGGTACACCAAAGCAGGATAAGTATGTTTCGGGACAACGTGAACAGTGCTGACGCGTTTTGTACCTCCTCGGATAACGGTTCGACGACGGCTAAAATTTTCAATGGTCGAAGATTGTGGGTCCCAGCGCAAAAGAGGGAACGGGAGTGAGCTTCGGACGTCCTGGGCCGAATATGGAAGTCGCCTCTACTTGATGACTGCGAGGAGCCCGCTGCCCCCGAAGGCACAGATGTATGATGCTATGCAGTTCACAAAGCTCATCCCCTCGGACTCGATAGCATTGATATTGGAGCTCGCCATCGTTCGCTGGACGAAATCGGGATCAAATTGATGCGAGTCGCTGGAAAAGATGGTTTAGATGCCCGTGCTGCAAAGGACAGCTCAAACGCTCCATATTCTCCTCTGCATTGGCATCATTGAAATACCCAGGACTACTTGTCGTTCCCTACAGACCATGCGCAATTCCATTCATTAAGCATGACTCAGTATTATGATTCAGTCCATATCAACTACACAAGGAAAATGCGAAGTCCATACCTCAACCGCTCATCTCATAACCGACTCATTTTCGTAACCCTTGCAATGCTCCAAATTCTTCCATCCTTTTTCGATCATTGTTAGCTGTATGTTCGAATCAGTGGTCGGGTGTGCCAAGGCGTACTAACCGTCCCTGGTAAGGTTCCACTTCCGGCCAAGTCCGCGATTGCTTCAGCCTTAGGTGCGCCGAGCCCATAAGGTCAGCTTGGGACAAGTTCGTAGGTTCCAAATGTTATTTGCTCTGCGAAGTGAGGGAGTCACGCATCGAGCTGAGCAAGAAGAGTTACGGTCCTACTGGCAGGATCCATGAGCGCCATATGCCAGTTCGGATAAGAATCGTCATTGCCTTGACAGAGCGCCCCTATTGTCACTGAAATATCAAGAGCCTATGAATAAAATTATCATTTCTCGTTGAGGAGCTGTATTCGGGAAACAGAGACGAGGTCATCGTGGTCGCGGAGGAGGAAAGAAATGTGCACGTGATATGCCGGATTTGGTTCTTCGAAGCTGCCGTTGTTTTCTTTCTCTCGTTTTGTTTTCTCTCTCTCTACGCCATTCTCTACCTACTAGGCTCAAGCTCCCTGACCTCTCCTACGCCCGTACGGTCAGGTAAGATCTTTTTTGGGCCTATTGGACGCTTTGGATATCCCGGACCTCCCAGACAGCCCAGACGCCCTGGACATCCCGGACGACTCGGACTCTTCAATCCCCATGGATATCCTGAGTTCTCTAGTCACCTTCTTGGATTCGGTCAAATGGAAAGTCTATCTGTCCTCACTGAATTTGGATAGCTCACCTTGAGCCCAACGTTCTTTACCCTACCTAAACCCTGTTCGGCATCCAACTGTTTCGAACAAGGAAGCCTTTCGATGACAGGTATTTCTGGGCCTAGTATGGGTTATAGCACTTGGTGGTTATGTCTATTGTCTTTTCCGGATCTTCCGAGACACTAAGCTCGCCAGTTGCGAATTGCATCGCTTGGGCTATAGTCTTTGTCCATCTAGTTATGCATTCGCATCTATAGCTTTATAGATTCTGGTGATAGGAATGATGCCGAACCAACCAAACCTCGAGGCAGCAACCTCTGCCCCATTTCCCTGATACCCTCTGATACCTCTTTTGTTTCGACGGAAATGTTCATTCTAGTACCTCCATCCCCCTCCATCCCCAAACGGAGTGATCTCCGCCTGCTTGAACAGTTGCGATTCCCTTCACTAACTGTCTCACTTGGGCATAGGCCAGTGTCTTATTTCCATATAAAAAGACGAAGGATAGCAATCGATGGTCAAACACATCTTACTCCCCACCTGCGATACACCAGCCAATCTACTAGATCTCTACTGTCAGTCACAGGCCACCTCATACACGCACTCTCGAAGGACTTCTACCCAACCTACCGTACAATCCAATGGATTCCTTCTCTCCAATTGCAACCACTCTCAAACTCGGACGGCCTGTGAAGGCGATCGAAGACAGCTCTGCCACGAAGCAATCTATGGAGACGCCAGAAACGGTCGACGAATTGCCCAAGGAAGGGGAGCAGAACTCAGGTGGATTCTGCTATTGCGTTGTTGCTTGAGCTGATGGCGCTGCCTGACACTAGTGAGCAGTCTCATTCAATCTCAACTTCTACATTGCTGATAGGTACATGAACAATTACTGCTTGTAGCCTTACAGTCCTTTTCCGTGACCTTATGTATATGCAGCCTCCTTTTTACTGTAGCGATATCGCCTCAATTTGTATGCTATCCTCAATTTGACTTTGCTTTGGCTGTGCCATCCAAGCTTATTCGACTACATTGGTTGTGCAGGATGTTTGAGCAAGCGACTCCGGAGAAGTGATGTCGCGTCCGGAAAGCCGGGACGTCGCCAATGCGTGAGAAGAGATTGCCATAAATCACGTCTCTACTCAACGCCAACAACCGACCCAATCTGTCGCCCTCCCTATCCCATGGCCATGGCTTCGCACGTGATGGCAGGGGGAAAAGAGGCTCTACATACCGTTAGAATTCAGTTTCAGCAGATGAAGAGGTATCTGGTGGGTAGATGACTTGTTTGTGACTTGCATTACTCAACCGCAGCCTTCTGACGAGCTACGAATTTACAGAATCGGAACAGTCAGTGGACGCCCTGAACTTGAAGAGGGCTAGTGTTATGCTTGCTCAGCTACGGACATCTTCATCTCCCAAGCAATGCTACAAGTCGTGTGCGTGACATCAGCAACAAAATTCCAGGAGAAGGGTACCTCGAACCTTGCCCTACTATCTGGTTCAATGCATCTGACTAGAGAACTCAAAGCTTGGCGGATACGGATCTTTCTTCAGCAAGCCGTTTGAATTATCTTTACACTTCCATCACTCTCGTGTCCAAATCCTGGTTCTTGCCTGGTACTGGAAGTGAACGGGTGCAATTGTTAGGACGTGTCGGGTGCAATTCTCGGGCAAACGCTAGCTCTAGCGGCAATAACGTAAACCGATTCCCGGTCTGCTTCAACTAGTTGGTTGAAACTCGGATGGCGAATCTAGAGGCACTTGGTTAGTATCTAGCGACTGTGAAGCAGCTGGTAAGCTCTCGTTCAGCACCTCTCTCTACCCAATGATTAAGCCATATTCTCCGCAGCTTTGTGAATCGGACGTTTGAAGCGTCTGTTGAAACTTAGGCCTGTGACCGACCCCTACGTGACGCGCAAGCGGAGTACGTAGGGGCCTGTCGAATTGGCAAAGATTTGGCTGAGGACATTTTAGGGATTTGCCGAACCGAAACAATCCTTATTGGGAAAGCAATGTGTCAAAGGTGATGACAAGATCACAAGCGCTCAGAGGCGCCTATCCACTGGAAGAGATTTGTTACAGGGATTTTTGCGTATCTCAACACACATGCAGTGTTGGATACTAGTATAAGGCTCAGTGTACCCATATAGTATGCGATTTTATGCGAAAACGTTCTCAATAAACGAATTGGTAAGGTGATATAGCGAAGATAACTAGTAACTGACTTAGCTGGAGACCGTAAAAGTGAAAGCGTATCATAAAAATCAGCCAAAATACTCTCCAAACCAGTAGATTGCTATTCTCCTAACAGCCAAAGGGTTGAAGAGGCAGGAAAACATAAATCGAGATAGAATATGCTTGCAGCCAATTACGCTGACGTGAAAAGATATGACCGATGACGTGAAACCTATGACATTACCGACCAAAAAAGGATTGTTTGGGCTCCGGCAAATCCCTAAAATGTCCTCAGCCAATTCAAACCCAGATCGACAGGTCCCTAAGTACATGCTTGCTCGTCACTTAGGGATCGGTTACAGGTCTAGTTGAAACTCGGCATACTTGCACATTCATCTTGTGCTTCAAGTACCTCGTCATTTAATTCGGAATAACTTGGCTGTTCATCTGCTGGTCAGATGTGTTACTTCGTTAACAACACGCCAGGAAAACCAGAGCAAGTTACCCGGACAAAACACAAGCTTGAGACTCACTACAAGCTATATAAGTCGTCTCTCAATACTCTTTACTGCAGCATCTACTCCTCGAGCATGTTGGCGTTCAACTTTGTAGCAACTTCTCTCCTTGTCGTCCTTGGGAGCCTTTCCCCAGGTTTTGCGACGCCTTTGGCTGAACGACAACAGCCTTGTGCCGATGTGATGGTAGCGTATTGCGTCGTCACTAGTCTTCTCGTCGTATTGACTGTAGTCATATAGGTGATCTTCGCCCGTGGTACCACTGAAGTAGCCCCCATTGGAGCGGTCGTCGGGCCTCCCTTTGCGACCGCTCTGGCCGCTCAACTTGGAGGAAGGTCGCTCTCCTTCCGAGGAGTAGACTATCCTGCAGTTATTGCCGGATACTTGGCTGGAGGAGATCCAGCTGGGTCGCGCCAGATGGCAGTTGATGTCAGTAGTTTTGTGTCCTTGCTTCGGACTATCGACTTACACACGACAGATCACCAATACGGCGAATGCGTGCCCCAATGTAAGTCTTATGTGCTAGGTATGGAAAGCATCTAATATTTCTATAGGCAAAGATCGTATCCTCTGGGTACAGCCAGGGTGGCCAGCTCGTTCATAACTCGGCGGCTCTCCTTTCCCCATCTGTCGCCGCACGCGTTAGTGCCGTTGTCATCTTTGTGAGTCCCGGATTTTCTTGCTTGGAGTCTGTGATTTGTGTTAAATGTCCTCATTCTCGTCTACCCAAAGGGTGATCCGAAATCCAGCCAGCGCGTTGCCAATGTCGACACTAGTAAGGTTAAGGTCTTCTGCAACTTCGGCGATAATATCTGTGATGGGGGTGTTCTTGTCTTGCCGCCTCACTTGTTAGTAGACTTTCCTTTTCTAAAAGAATACGCGACTTAATGTTGGGTTGCAGGACCTACGGAGCTGACGCCGGAGAAGCGGCCCGATTCGTTGTATCGAAGCTTTGATACTTGTCATTTTTCCCCTTAAGCTTCAGAATATCTCCACTTCTTTCTCTGCTAGGTTGTACCTACGAAGCTGGTTCTTTTTTCTCGGTCCGTCTCTTATTATAACTCGTTTTTGTCGGAAATCCTTGAAATGTATGATTTGGAGTAAATGGTGGCAGGTTTAACTTTTGTGATTTGGGAGAGATCTCAGAGATACTTTTCGACGGGCGACTGATAACAGCTGGTAATCCATGTAAACCTCTTTCTGAGAAGTGAAACAAACCGTCTTCACCAAGCGTCGTCAAGAGCACGACACTGGTATAGAAATAAGTCCACAAACACAAGTCGACTTTAGGCATTCATTAACGTAAACGATTGACAGAATATCGAAGGCTACATACATAACTGATACAGGTACGTCTACTTAGATAGTATGCATGCATAAGAATAGGAAGGTAGCAATAACGAAACAGATAGTATTTGAAACATCTCGGGGAGGTATCCGCAAAAAAAACATGTTCAGTGTACGTGCATAATAGCACGTTGACACGACGCTCAAGAGACCAAGAAATATAATGGTGTTACTGAGAGCGTGACATTTGATTAGCATTCATTCGAATATCATCTCAAAGAAGACTCACCACTATCTACGATTCACTTGATCTCGAAACCTTCATCAAGTAAGCCAGCTTCTCCTGAAGGCCGGGATTGGGCAGACGCAGCAAGATCGTCCATAGTCCTTCTGGGCTTGAACGAAATCTCTGTGATGCTTGATTTCTTCCTTCTGATCGGCGACTCGTCCCCACCATATAAGTACCAATCAACCCCACTCTTGTTGTCGTCCAGTGCGGATGACAAAAAGCCTGGTCCACCGAAACCGCCACTAATGCTACTCACACTACCGCCATTTGGCCGTCTGGATGGTGTATAGAATTTGCCTTGGCCACCAGGCTTCCTAGTCGGGGTAGTAAATGGAGCATTGAATTTGAATCCCCGAGACGGTGTGCTAGTTGGATCAAATAGTGGTGATTCTTCATAGGCTTCAAGTAGAGTGTGATGATTCTGTGCGATCCGTGGCTCCGTCCTTGACCCTCGAGTATGTCTGGGAGTAATCGGGTAGCCGCGCGAGGAGGAAGAGGTCAACAGCGTCGACGATGACGAACCCGATTGGAAGTACGGCTCTGCTTTAGAAGCCGACGAGAAGCCGTAATCCGAGTCACCAACGCGACTGACTCTCTTTCTCGTCGGTGTCTTCGGTGTCATTATCGCGGTACTGATAGTCCCTTTCAACGGTGAAGTGGAGCCGGGAGTTGAAGGAATGGGCAGGTGCTTGGACGTCGTGTCAGGCGATTCCGGGGGTGTACGACTGTAGAGCATCGGGTCATCGTCCTCTTCACCGCCATCAAGTTTCCGCTTCTTCACGGGTGTTTCGTCTGTTGGTACAAACATTGGCTCTCGACCCCTTTGTCTTTGCGGGTCACATTTGAAGCAGAACCAGGGATCGTCCTCGCCTCCTAGATCCTCTTCACTCACACCAAGACAACCCAAATGATACCACGCGTTGCATGAATCACATTGCACCAGCTCTCTCAACTGGTCATCCTCAAAGTTGGCACCAGCGCCTCCACATATACACGGCACATCCTCTTCGGTTTCGTCATCCGTCTGTTCGTCGGCTAACTGCTCTCGTCTTTGCACTCTTCGAACGTTCGGAAACTGCCTTAGCCGAGCTTTCTCTAGCTCCCTTTCAGCAGCCATCTGTTTCTTGAAGGTCAGAGACCGGACACTCCTCTTCGAGAGCAATGCAGCCTTTGCGTCGGCCGGATCGCTGGGGAAGTACACGGAATGACGACGCGGTGGCACAGGCGGTGGTGGCCTAATCATTCGTACACCGCTGGTACTAGCAAGGGGTTTATCCTCTTCAGAGTCCGATCCCTGCTCTGTAGGTGTGGGCGGCGGGGGATCGGCATTCAGCCGCACCATCTTGCCTCTGCCGGGCCGATAGGCCACTGGTTTCTCCAGTCCGAACCCAGCATCATCATACACAACGCCAACCTGCGAAGAGGGTATCACGTCGTCTTCCTCATCTTCCTGGTCTGCATCTCCGTCGAGAGCACTTGTCGACTTTCCTTTGCCTTTTCCCTTGCCTTTCCACCTTCAAACCCGATAGCAACCGGACTTGGACCCTCATCGTCTTCATCGTCTTCCTCCAAAAATCTCTCCACCCATCTCAGTCTTTCCTCTTCTTCACGCTTTCTTATCTCCTCTCTTTCTTCCTCTCTCAGCCGCCACGGGAACTCGGCGTCGGGCCAATCAGGTTTCTCGGCATCGGAAGGAATGGGTACTGGCGGTAGTTGCTGCGCTTTCTTCTTCGCAGCGGTAGAAAGAACTTGCCCATAAGGATATTGCAATAGATCGTTCGGTGATATACCGCGATTATCCTTCTTCTCGCGTTTCTTCTTCTTGCCACTACCTGCCATGCCCCCTTCGGGCGGTAAGTCGGAACCGTCTCCAGGTAGCATATCCACCAAGACACGTCCTCGACCTTCCAGTTCCACAGGATACAACTTTCGTGTCGGCTCTGGGCCCGTATTCGTGATCTTGGCTTTGCTGCTGTTACTACTCTTCCCATTGGCTTTGCCGGATTTGACGTTATTGACAAATGCATCGTCCGAATTCGGAACATGCGCTGACAAATTGGACGATGTGGTAAGAACTCGGAACGCATCCAGCCTCTTTCGTTTCTTGACCTCCTTCTCCGTCAGAGGCTGAGGAGTCTGGGGAACAGGCGTAGATTCAGCAGCCGACGAACCATCGCGTTGTTGGGTCTGCGTTCCGTCTCCTGTTTGGTCTTCCAAACCCTTGACAACGGCACTTCCGGGTGTACTGGCACTATTGATAGCATTGAACTGCTGGCCATTATACAACCCCCGGGCCTGGGCTTGTAAGACCTCGATCGGAATCGGCTGAGGCGCTCTCACCCATTCTGCTGTCCTATATCGGCCATATCCACCTGCCATCAAACTTTCCTCGAAACTCTCCTCCGATGTCTCTTGGAACAGTTTGAGATCAGGAAATAACTTGATTTCCTTGTGTGGCGAATGGAATGACGATGAACTGGCATATGAACTCGCGAATGGCTTATCGGAAAACAGCTTGATTCTGCGTCCTTTGGTTGGGCTATCCATAATTCCAATACCACCTGCACCGTCATGTAACAACGATCGGTCTCGTTCTGAATCGGCGGATGGAATCGCAGGAGGCGGAGGGGTCGACTTTCTTTTGCCACTTCTATCTTCTCGTACGAAAAAGTCTGGTCGTCGAGCTTCAATGGCAGCCTGCTCGGCCATTCGACGTTCTCGTATCCTGTCCAGTTCACCTCCGGCTGAGGTAACCTGTGGCATAGACGGCAGAGCAGCTATATGCCGCAATTGCGAGGTAGATGTAGATGGTATTGGGGCTGGTGCAGCCATTCTGCCTTTACCCTTCTGGGACCCGAGTCCAGCACTAAAAACGTCATCCACCAGCATAGGTCCCTGACCCTTCACAGGAGTCGTGGCTGATGCAAGTGGCAAGGCAACCTTGTCCATGAAAGGGGACGAAAGCTGCGAAGCAGTGGGGGTAGGTGTTTGTGAGGCAGCCATTAGGGTATTCTGAGAAACCTCTGTGCGACTTGAACCTTCAGCGTGAGGTTGGGATTGGGAATTAGATAACGGAATGCCGATCGAAGTCTGTAACGGTGATTGAGTCGAAGCAGATGGTAATGAGGTGGAGATGGTATTGGACGAAGGTTTCGCAGTAATCGGGTCGACTGAGGTTGATTGCTTGGGAGTTGCAAGAGCTCGTGGATCAGGAGGAGAGGCGGAATTGGGCGTTGCTCTAAGTAGAGCTGCGTTAAAATTGTTTGTTGGAGGTCTGTAAAACTAGTGAGAAGTCAAGAAGGATGATGAAACGACCTCGATACGCACTGTTTCGGGGTCCTGTCGTCTTTGACCGTATAAGGGCTGCATGGATGTTATCGTGAGGACGAAAGAAACGAGCAAAGCCGACCAGCCGCTCACCTTGAATCCGGTGTCATTATCTGCTGAGACCTTGGCGCAAGCTGAGCAGGAAGATGCTCTCGAACAATTTCTGCATTCGTCAAGCTTGAAACGGACGGTAATGGTGGCCGGGTCAAAGTTCTATGGATCCATGAATTTCCTGATAACAAACTTGGCTTGTTCAAACGTACTGGCGATGCAGCAGAGGTGTGGGTGAGTCTGGTGTTTGAGACCTAGGTCCAGTTGCATTCGGACTGTATATTTCATGTTCAAAACATGCTTTCTATCGTAAGTTTGGTGAAGAACTGGGTACCTTTGAGGGGTGGGAAGAAGGGTATATCGCTGAGTGGGTGCAGAACTGGAAAATTTTTCTAAGTTTTCGTCTTTGCTGCATACATCTGACGCTCTACGCACCTTGATTGAGGATCGTGCTTCTCCTGGACGTTAGGACTCTTTCTAGGAGTTGAGGGAGTGTCGAGAGGGGCCATAAAGTTCCAACTAACCCTAACCCTAGATATTTTTGGCTTTGGTTTTATTACGTCAGATCAAAGATGGTCCGTGCGCTTGTTGTAGCCGACGTTTGAGTCAAAAATTCTCTTTTTCCGGAGACAAGTTTCTCGTATTCTCAGCTGCTCAAGCTTGCTACATCTCGACAAATCTCCGGGATATACTCTTTGAAGCTCGGACTAGGTTATTGAACGATGAATGCCATTCCTCAACCACCAGCTCCTCAACAACCTCCATTGTATCTGTTCGGTTGTGGTGCCTCACAGTACGGTCAACTAGGCGGCATATTCCCAGACGAAATACCCAAACCAGCTCGTGTTGCTTGGGTGAACCAGGCTATTGAAGAAGGGAAATTTGGAGCAGAAGGAGCAGGATTAGTAGCAGTTGCTGCTGGGGTTTTCATACACTCTTCGTTGACGAAGCAGGATCCGTGAGTAGCCTGTTCCTCTCTATCGGAATGCTTACTGACATTTGCTAGTAGGTTTGGTCATGCGGCAGTAACGACGACGCCGCTTTGGGCTACAAAACTCCTGAAGGTTTCGAACAAGATGTAGTAGAAACACCTCAGCTCATACAATCACTCAAGGATGACGACTTCGTTGCCGTCAAAGTGATAGCTGGAAGCACCGTTTCGGCTGCTATCAGCTCAAGCGGGGAGTTGCGAGTTTGGGGCACATTCAAGGTACGTCCATCTCGCTTCCTTGATTCAAATTTATTATTCACCATCGTTTTCGCCAGTGCGCTGAAGGCAAACTAGGGTTCGCACCTGGAACATCACACCAATACAAACCCCTTACACTTCCGCCTCCAGCTCTACGCAAAACCAACCCAGAACGATTTGTTTCCGTCGCAGCAGGCGCACACCATATCATCACACTCACCACACACGGGAACGTGTACACCTGGGGCGTCGGCGAACTCGGTCAGCTAGGCCGTCGCGTACCAGACCGTCGCAAGATCCACGGTACCGTCCCCGAGAAAGTCGTATTGGGGACTCGTTCACGAAAAGCTGTCGTCATTGGAGCTGGTAGCCAACAGTCTTTCGCGGTCGATGAGGCAGGCGATGTTTGGGCTTTCGGTTTAAACAACAACGGTCAGCTCGGTATCGGCTCTGCTAGCGGCAAGGCAGACCCTGTCTTGACTCCTACCAAGGTACCCAAGTTGAGCGTGGAAGCTTTGGACGGAGAAAGAGTAATCCAAATCTCTGGCGGCGAAGCCCACACGTTGTTTCTTACGTCAGGTGGTCGTGTTTTCGCTTGCGGGCAACATGATATCGGGCAACTTGGACTACCGAAAGATGACCCAAGACTTGCAGACGATGTGACGTGCACGCCTTACCCAGTTCATATACCACTACCTGATCCCGACGATCCTGTTGTCCAAATTGACACAAGTTCACGAGGCAACTGGGTGATCACTGCAGACGGAGCACTTTATGGCTGGGGCGAAGCAAACTCTTCTGAACTGGGAATTGGCGACGCCTCAGTGTGGACGCCAAAGGTAGTCGTTAGAAGAGACGGCGGATGGAGAGCTGAGCAGATCGCGTGTGGAGGTCAGCACTCAGTCTGTTTGTTGAGGCGACGATCATAGATTTCATGACATCCTCATCATATTTATGAATCCATCATCTACATCTCAATCCAACACCACATATTCCTCCCTTCTTGTCTTCTCCACACTCGTGACAGTCCCATGAGACGTCTCCGGTCTCTTTACAATCTGCATAACATCAGCAATCCTCTTGTGGTCCCTCTTGTCATATTCAACTGCGGGGTAAACATCATCGTCCGCATCTGGTGTAGGTATAGCGGTAGTAGTCTAAGATGATGGTGAGTCGCCAATCATGTTCTATCGAAATTACACTCACGATCGTGAAGATCAGGTTCGCGACGCAAAGCAGAGCAAGTCTTGTCATAGGTGTTACTCTTCGCAACATCTCTTCCGGGCATGGTCTTTATATCTTGACTAGCACGCCATCAAGGTACGCATGTCAAAGTCAAGTGCTAGACCAATACTAGACTTGACTGTGATATGCTTGGCTCATTGGTTATATTCCCCACGTTCTTCGTCATAGCCTCGACTCTACCTTTATTGTATGACATGTAACGAGACAGACGGGTGAAATGGTCGGTGATTACCAGGTGGGCACGATCACGGTAGAGGCTCTTTAGAGACTTTGTGTGTTGAGCAATGGCTGAGAAGCGTTTCTTTCAGCTATCTCTTGACACCTTATACAGGCTCATCCGAGTCAGAGCACTAAAGAATAGCACAATCCGTCTTTTGGTTTTCGTGCGAGGCTGAACGTCTTAAAATTATCAGATTTCAGCTGTGCCTACTTCACCGATTGTGCTTGAGCCTCGATCTGAATCTCCTGATCCATGTCGGTTTCTTGAAGTGTAAGGCGTACCATTACGCATCCCTTGGAGTGTTGTAGCTTGATTGACCAGAGGCGGTAGTCTTGAGAGTAATACTAACTTCGAGGTATGTTCTGGGTTCTACGAATCACTCATACCGTCGCCAATCATCCAGCACGAAGACTTACCGATGATCTCAACCACATTGGAGTCCATCAACGTATGTCACGGTTATACTTTTTCTGTGCCAAGTGAGAGTTTACAAGGAAGATACACTTTGAGTATGTTGTTACCTAGACGCGCGGTGTTGATCCCCACGTTCGTACATGGTAGTCTACAAAACGTGTCAAGAGGGTATAAGATAAACATACAACAGATAACCACTGCTACCTCGTTACGCCTATGCCTTCCTCGGGTCCCTCGTCTGCTGCGATATATTCATCACAACAATCTCCGACCTAAAGCTTTCCTGTACCACGCATCAGCCCACAAGCCCTAAAAAGATACAGAAAAAACCACCTACACTGGACTCATACTCCCTCATCAACTTGAGCACCGACTTCACATCCCACCTATTATCCTTTACACACTTATCCTGCACTGACGTCATCTTTGTCCTCGGATCCTTCACATGCGTCGCCTCTCCTAGTTTAAAGAAATGCGCTATACGTTTTTGATACTCCGGTTTCTTGCCTTTCCATTCTTCGTGGGTAACAGGGAACCTCTCTTCTTCTCTTCGTTTGGCTTCTTCTTCGCGTCGTTGTCGCTCTTCAGCTGTACGTCGAACATTGTAAGCGCGCTGCTCTTCTTCGGCTTCGATGTCTTTGAGTTGACGGTGCAGAGCGACGAGGCGTTTGCAGTAGCTGTACATGACACGGCTGACGGAAGGTAAGGTCTCGGGTGTTGGTGAGGCAGGAAGACAGAAGGGGTATGGTTTGTGTTTTGTCGCAATTGCCTGGTTTTAATGTCAATAGTGGGAATTGTGAAACGTGCACCGTTGACATACTGAATGAATCTTCTTAACCTCAACCAACGTCTTGATCTCCTCATCTGTGAGTTCGATTGGCATCCCACCGAGGGAGTTGGCATGAGCTTTACGTTCTTGGGGTTCCATGTCAAGTAGGTCGTTGAAACTCCTTTTTTGGTGCGTTTGGTCGAGGGTATAATCTACCCAAACGAGATCGTAGAGCTTGTTCAACACCGACGCACGTTCTTTCTTGAGGTCTTCGATTTGTTTCTTTGTTGACGCGACAGCCTGAGGAGGGGGTCGTTCTTTGGACCAGTCCTTGGACATGATCTCTTCGACACTACCCACCAAACAATTAGCACGCTACACACCGGGATGAACGAAAACGCCAACGCACCTCGGAGGAGCGACGGATTGGAATCTAATCGTATTCATGGCATGATCAAACGCTTCTTGTTGTTGGTCCTGCGTTTGGGGAAGCTGGGTGAAGCCATTTCTTCCCTGATAGCGAGGATTTGAGTGAGTTGGAACCATGGGAATGTTGAAGCGTCGTTTTGACGGCATGGCGTTAATTTTGGTGAGTTTATGTTGCTGTGTCCCGTGCATGTCGGGAAAGTGTGAATATGGTGAGTGGTCGTGGTAAAAAGCTGAGAGGCGCGCGCTTTTGGTCGCGACATATCCTTCGATGCCTCTTATCACACATGTGCGCAAGCTAGCGTTGGTCTCCCCAGTATCGCCTGAGGTCAGGCTGAGGGTTTTGAAGCCTGTGCTGAATCGGGGTGTTCTTGAAGGGAACAATAGATTTTTTGCATTCTTGCGGGATATGTCTGATTCTTTCACGACTAGTATCGGGCGACGCATTTGAAGAGAATCCGTGGACCAAGGGTGTAGGAGGAGCAGCACATTGTCGCTGGCTGAAGGATGATCGATGAGAGCTCATAAGGTATGTCTTCATTTTGATTGCTCCATTGAATAGAACATTGAATCAGTATTATCGGACACGCAGGTTGAACCCAGTTCAGACCCCTCTTGTCGTCCAAGCTTGGAATTATAGGCCCATTCTCATAGCTGAAGAATCAATGCCTACCCCCAGATCTCCCGATGTACCCAGCTCAAGGATGACATACATTCTTGCCCTCATTCAAACGAACACGCTCTCGCGGCGAGCCCATGTTGGCTCAAAGTTTACTGTACATATACATCAAGAATGGAGAAAGCTATAGACTTATCTTGTCCCTACATACACACACATCACTTGTGATCGTCAGTGTGTATCGTCAGTCTGGTTCTCGAGACTATCTTGTCCCCCCAAAGATATTAACTCTCCTCGCTACCACTGTCGCCTTCGGTTTCTTCATCTTCGCTGGAATCAGACCGGCCACTCCCAAAGAAGATATCGTCAGGATCATGATCGAAAGGGCCGTGATATCGCCCAGTCCAGTCAACAACATATCCAAGACCTCCTTCTTTGAGTGCTTGCAGCCTTGAATATTGGTCCCAATCCATCTCGAGTGACTGGTCCACAAGCTCCTCCAGAGGGAGCCAAACTATTCGGTCAGCGGTTGATATGCCCAGAGTTTCCAGACTGGCGTCTGTGAGCCTGGCCTTCCGACGTCGAGACTCCGCCATGACGACAATTTTCTCAGCCAATTCCGCTGTCATTTCCCGTGGCCGGTATAGATGTGCCGCCGTCTCGTGTACATAGAGGCGTTTCAAGTTGGGTACAAAAACTTCTTTGGTAAAGTCGTCGGTGACAGTGAGTTTCGAAAGAAAGGTGTCGAGGAACTGGTCTGTAGGGGTCTCGTTGCCTAGCGGAGCATCAATGTCACTGGTCCACCGCAAGCATAGCTCTAGACAAGTGAGCTCAGGGCACGAGCGCAAAACGGGCTCGAGCTGCGTCCACTCCACTGCACAACCCATCAGGATGAGGGAGAGTTCCTTCATAGTCTCTGAACACGAGGATTGCCGAAGCATTTCATTGAGAGCTCCACCATCCCAATCTTCCTCACCATAGTCGTAATCTTTCACCATTAATACACGAAGCGACCGAAGCGATGGTAAGACGACATTATTGAAAATGCCATCGAGAGACTGCCAAACCTCGTCTCTGCCATTCATACCGATGTAGATGTTCTGAATTGGCGAAGTGATTTTGTTATCGAGGACTCGATTGTTATCCCCGACGTGGGTCTCCAGTTGTTGTATGGTCAGATCGCGAAGGCTCGTGCACCTCGCGATGACATGGGAGAGTAGAGAGGATAAATCAACCTCTTCGATCGTGAGAGACGTAATTTGCTGGTAAGGGATGTCAAACGTTATCACGAAATCTCTTGGAATGTGAAGCTCGGTGAGTTTTGGCGCCTCATGCAACGGTTTCCAGAACCATCCGCCGAACTGCGGGTATCTGTACAACTTGCTAGAGTTGCGGAGTATGGTCAGGAGAGGAAAAGTGAGCTTCTTCGGACGCCTGTATCTCCCATAGAGACGGCTGAGGATATCGTAATGAGTGAGGTTGTGAAGTTCTTCGCAACGAGTGAAAGCCTGAACAAGGGAGAAGAGAATGTACTCCCCTTGTCCAGAAAGGTACTCGGACGTATCGATCCTAGGTTCATCATCGGGGTCATAACTGTAGTCGTAGTCTTCGGTTTTATCCTCCGGATAGCCTGGACCTCCATCCCAAATCCGGATTTTGAAAGATGTAGACTTCGACCGTTCCAGGTACAACTGGAGAATTGGAGCAATATCCTTTGTTATGCGATATATGTCGATATTAATAGAACGCCATAGATGTGGTCTTGCACTGATAACGGATCGCCAATAAGAGGAAACATTCGATAATGTATACGGAGGAGCACAAACGTTCTTTCCGTTCTCAGACACAGAAAGACTGTACTCTTCCGACGAGCATACCAGATCAAAAATGTTTTCTAATGTCTCCGCAGGTAGCCTCCTCAACGCAGAGGTCCAATATCGACGCTCTTTTACCCGTTGCTCGAGCAAACGCATCTCCGTCTCCAATTGTTCGGCGACTTGACGAATGTGCTTGAGTTTCTCTGCATAACGTTGTATCTCCGCCTCTAAGTTTTGGAGCTGTTCTCCGCTCGCGTCTATATCAGCGTTGGAAGGGCACAGATTGGCGCGCAAAGCATTTGTGTTTAAAGGGGCTGGATGATGTCGGAGTTGGGGGATAAATCGTGCGTTGCAAGACTCGCAGAGGGTAATTGGGCTACGGCTGGCGACTCTAGTATCTGCCAACATTGTATTTCTAGAGGTATAAGCTGAAAGTGAAAGCAGAGTAAGGGACTGACACATACTGTACGTAGAGTGATGAGAGTCGAGAATAAAGGTGTTACGAATCACATGACAGTTCACTACTCATTCGAGGACCAATTTGCTACTCTACTCGGGCGGTACATGATGTTGAGACTAGACATCGTCGTTGGCATCCGAGTACCACTCTATGACACATTCAACTCCAGCTTCCTGAAGAGCCTCCAGTCTGGATTGAATCAAAGGCCCTTTGATTCCTACCTCAGCATTCGTCACCCAGAAAGGCTGATCTGCAAAAGACAAAGAAAGTTTTTCCAACGGAGACACACCCGTCCTACCCATCTGAGCAAGACGCATTGCACTCCGTGATTCTGCCATGTCCAATATCAGCTCTGCTATATCATCCGTCTTGAACGCGGTATTAAACACATCGTTGATAACGAGATGTGTCAGTTTTGGCGCCAAAACGGGCTCGTTCGAGTCAGATATCTGCGGGACTGTGAGATTTGGGAGCAATTGGGGTACAATGTTTTCCATGAGTTCCATGGGATGGTCATCGCCCTGTGTCCACATTTCCAATGAAGTTAGGTTGGGGGACAACTGCATGATGAGGTTGATATCGGAAGGGGTTATACACCCGCGAAGACATTGAAGCGTTAGTTCACGGAACGTGTCCGAACATGCTGACCGCTTTAGCATAGCGATAAACGAGGATAAATCCGCGTCTAGATTCGCTCGCCACCGGTGTATACTCGCTGCTCTCAACTTGACAGAAACCAAAGAGGGCGTGGTAGCTGCAGCAAAGAAGCTGGAGAAAACCTCGGCGGAATCGGAGGTGGCAAGAGATACGGAACGAAGGTGTGGCAGCAATATTGGAGGGGTAGAATCATCATTAAGGTGGCCTTCTCTCGTAACGTCCTTGGCATTCACCATCTCCAGCGAGTGGCACCTACGTAGGATCGATTGCCATGCACCCTCGTTGACTGTCCCCAAGGTAAGAGACGTCAACTGACTGCACGGAATCGAGGCCAGTAAGTGTGGATGGGCAAGAGAAGCATCCTTGAGCTTTGATGCGGTAGATATACCGTTCCAAAACCATCGATTGGATCCATGCAAGATGGAAAAGCCTACTGTATTAGCGTGGAAGGTTTCCAGCGTACAGAACGATACCTGCGTGAGGTTCTGTGGTGTAAGGAGAGAGATGGCATCTTCCTCAATACTAAGACTCAGTTCTCGACATCGCGAGAACTCTCCAGCAAGTAACACGAACGCGGCTTCTCCAAAGTGCCCTGGATACTTCATGGGTGAAGACCAAGAATGGAAGTCTTCCCTGCTTGAGTCCTGTAGGTGTAATTTCAAAGTATGTGATGCAGAGTGGCGAAGAAATGTACGGAGAAGTGGATTGATGTCTCGTCGTACTCGATAAAAGTCGACGCTGATCGAGGACCAGAGCTGAGGACGATCAGCAACAATAGCTCTCCAGCGGCGCGAAACGCGGTATAGTGACAAAGAGAGTGATTTTACGCTGTGTCTGCGGGTAGAAATCGACAATGTGTAGTCCGTGGACAGGCAGGCCTCTTCGAAAATGAGCTCCAAGATTTCTCGGGGAAGCTTTCGGAAGGCAGAAATGAGACAACGACGCTCCTCGGTCCGGTATCGGATGTTATCCCTCTTCTGCTCTAATCTGTTCACAAGTTCTCGAAGGCGTAAAAGCTCTGCCTCGCAACGATGCAATTCCGCCTCCGCAGCTGTCAGAGTGGTCATCGTCTCTTTTATCTCCGACTGGGACGGGACATAGGTGCTGACGAGCATGTGTTTTGGAAGAGGCTGAAAAACAGTGTCGTCGCAAATGAATTCGTTTTGACAGTTGTTACAAAGAATGACCGAGTCAGTATACATGGTGCTGCACAGATAGCTGTTAGCTATAGTGTCCGCAAGCTGTAAATTCTGTCTTACCCTGCACCTATGACACCTGATAGCGGACTGCAAGGTAGAAAGAAATCTGCGAAGTGGGAGGTGGAGGTCCGAGTCAAACGTTCAACGTCGGGTTTGGTGTCCGACTCCCGTCGGAGCTAAATCCCGGACCGGACCTGACCTCTCTTCCTCTCCAACCATGATCAATGACCCTTCATAGCTTCAAAATTTCTGCAAAATCTCTGTCGCAAACGATAGCATTTGGCTACCGTACACGTTGGCCACGGGAATAAACTCGCGGAAGTCTTTGCGTTTCACCGTTATGAATCTCATAGCAGGGCTTCGTCATGGACTCATGGTACCTATCGCTGCCAAAAGCTTTGTCAACAGAGCGCCCATTATATTATATCGTATGGCGATTTATACCATCCATCCTGTCTGCTATCGCCTTGAACCAGAAGCCCATCCTTCTGATTCGTTTCACCCTCGCAATGTATCTCTGTACCGTCGGCGTGTCGTGATATGTCGGAGATTCATCGCAGTCCGCAACACACTAAAGGAGCTGGTTTCAAGGAAAGGGCTGGAGAAATGCCGCATTCGAGGCAGTGGACCAGTGAGTTTTTCTAGCTCCCTCGAACCAAACGATGCTAAGCTTAGTTGCGCAGATCGTCATGAATGATGAATATAACTGGTCCCTCCGGATTACTTACTGGCAATGTGAACATCCGAATTGCCCGCTCAGGCGTTAAATTTACCTTTGATGCCGTTCCTGAGGCTAAATTTCCAGCCTCGGAAGGACAGCCCTCGAAACATCTACTGTCCGAATGCATTTCCATCCTCAATCTCATCTCCGACCTACCTTATAACGAGAGGACACAGGCAGCCTAGGAATAGTTCTGCCTGTCCGATGAAGTCGTGGGGTCATGAATACCTCTGGTTTCCCCAGTGAAAATCAGAAGTCAGGCAAAAGCAAAGGGTGCTTTGTACATAGCGCAAATGACTCGTACTATACCTTGCTTTTCCCCTTAAATCTTAATTCAGCGCCAGGCCTTTCAACTTAGGGTGGATATAACCATGGACTCACATGTTCATAAGGTTCGGCCATCACCAGTAATGGTCATTTTTTCTCCAGCCATGGTAAGTACACGTCAGGTTTCCCGTCATCGTCGCTCATGCTCTATAGGTTATACGATAGATCCGTGGGGCAAGGCGGTGTACACCAACCTGACTTCCCGTCTACGAATAAATCTAGCTAGGTCTAGCTTCAACGGCTGACGTCGGACGACGCTCATCATCAAGGAAATCCCCCTGTCATCAACGATTAAGGCGAGTAATGGCCGAGTCGCATTTATTAGTATGAATATCTGACCTTCTTTTGTATAGACCGTAATAGACTTGCATATCTGGTTAGTTTTACAACATTCGCCACTAAAGGAAAGCATCAGAACGTTCATTTACTTAGCTCCTTTGGAATAGGAACGCCAAAATGCCTCTGTGGCGAAACCGAGTTGTACGCGCTGAACAGTACATGGTTCTATTGTACTATTTACGGTCCTATATGAACTCGACCTAACGCTGTTGCCAGCTATCCCACATTACCCTAATGAAACTCGCCTCGTTTCTCGTCCTTGGTTCCCTCATCGTTCCAAACCTTGCCCTCGATCCTTGCAGAGCGCCAGCAGATTACATCGGCGCCCTCCAAAACTTTGGGAAGATGTATATTCAGTTTCTCTCGAGAAATACCGTTCGTTGACGACGACGTTCCTCAGTATATTGACTCCAGAATCTGTGCTCAACGGAAGCGTTGCACCACCATTTGCTGATAATGTCGTTGGAAGAGTGGATGTGACGACAAGTAAGTCACTTCATCAAGTAACCTTGCTCAGCTGTACTGGACTATCGTCTCGGCGATCTACCTAGCTTTCGTCGGACAGGAACTCAACGTCGGTATGTCATAGCCACACCAGAAATACGATTCACGACGGTTAACACTGCACACAGAGTACTTCTTCGGAACCTTCTCCGAATCCGCTCGGCAGAATACCACCCAGCTCATTGGATTCGCTGTCAACGTCTCGATAGCAGAGTTGGTCATCCAACCACCCATGATTTGGGCTAGTTTGATCGTTGACTTCACCTACCGCACTATCAATCGAACCTATCCTCTCCAAGTCGACACTCTTTTCCGCTTTGACAAGGACCTTCTCATCACATCATACGACGCTACCCTTCGACGTTTCTCTCAACTATTCACATTGACGGAACCCTTGCTGGCACAGCAGATTGCAAGCGAACTCCACGATACCACGACAAATGACAACATCGCCCTACTTACCAAGCGCGCCGCAAACGACACTTGCACTGAACACATGCTATACTGCACTGGTCAGAACCAGCAATATGAGGAGTCAGTGATCTTTACCTGCTATATGTGCAAAGTGTACTCACCGGAAGTTCATTCCAGTTTCGATCAATGCTACCACTTCCTAACAACACAAGTGCCGTTCGGAGAGCCCTGGGAGGCCGGAGTGAATGTAGAGATCGCTCTTCAATCTGCATATTGAAAAATGCGCTGACCCATTGAATTGTAGACCGCTTGGTGTCGTTATATACACAAGAGTGAGCTCACGTTCAATTCTTTAACGGACCGCGCTGAAATTATTACCAGACATGCTGAGGTTCCGTCCAGACATTCACTGTCCCCATGTGGGACCTTCCGGTGGTGATATGTGCAGTACGTCTTTCATCGCGTATATGTCTACTGTACGTTCTAATGCGCGGAACAGTCGAGCGAGATTACAATCAAGTCGTCTATAATGCCCCGTTCACAGAATCTCTGATCGGAGCTGAGCCGTTATGTGACCCTAACGGGACGACCTCGAGCCCTCCGGCCGCCAATAGCTCAGCTGTATAGTCTCTGGGACGGTGGACCTCACTGTTGTAGAGGCTTGTATCATATTATGCGTGGACATGACAGTTTCTCTTGTTTATCATAATCTCGAGCTTTTGCAAATTGACTTACCGATACTTGTTCCGTCTTTGAGGATGCATTCATTTTCACCAAAGTGCCCGAAAGAAAGTTAAGTATAATTAAAGTTGGGAGTGCGCAATTACGTACTGGTACCGGTAACTCTGGTCCGTCGGCCAGTCCTTGGGGCCGAATTTCCATCTTTCTTCGCTCCATCACCACCATACCAGCAGGTACCGGTAACTACTTGTGCTATTCGTTTCTTCACCTTGAGCAGGTACATGATTGTGCTAATTCAATATTGTACTGACATATGCATGAAATACAGGGCCACTCATGTGGAGGAGCTATATGATCATTGATTTATGCCAATTGTGAGTGGTTTTTACATCTCTTCCTTATGCAGACTTATTGGCCTCGACAATGCAAGCCCTGTAAAATATCGCAATTACCAGGAACCATCATGTTTCACCTGTCTGTAATACGGGAATTGGCTCCAGCCCTGGACCACGCGTTGTAACCTATACGGCGGTGCGTCCCGAGAGCACCAGGTCATACTGCAGCTTTGGCGGCGTGTTCCCGCTGTTCCGATAAGTACGTATGAATTGCTTTGAAGATGTTAATCACAAAAGACAGAGGCTTACTTCAGGTGCATATCATCGTTGAATATCCTAAAACCATCCTAGGACCGTTTGGACCTTCAAAATCACTTGCAGTCTCTTCTGGTGATCGCCAGGAGCTAGGAAATTTGGTTTCACGTCGCTCTTGCTGGTAATAGAAAGATTGTACGACAGCTTCGTCAAACAAGGCGGTGTTTATGCGCAATCTGGCTTCCCGTCCACGCATGGTCCTCCCAATAGTTGACATCGGACAATGCTCTAAATCACACCAACCTTTTTGGCATTGTTGAGGCGAGTGATGGCAGTGGGTACCTAGCTGTCATTTCGCCTACATTTCTGTTTGGTATCAAGGTTTTTGGGGTATGGTGAGCACTAGATCGTTGGTGCATTCCTACTGTCTGGAATGGAAACGCTGAAATGCCTCAGTGATAGACATCCTCACCTCCGGAGCAACCAAAATGCGAGCGCGGTGATGTGGATGCAGTACATCATGTAATATCTATCGCCCTATTTAAACCAAACCCAATGCCCCAGCTGGCCATCTCACTTCCCTCACGAGCATGCTCACCTCGTTCTTGCTTCTTTGCTCGCTCGCCGCTTCGAATTTTGCGCTCGATGCTTGCGCAACGCCGGAGAAATATGTTGAGGCCCTTCAGAACTTTGGGAAGCTGTAGGTTCAGCTCACCTGTAAAGGTTCAAACATGTCCCTGACTGCATAAAGCATCCTGAACCCAGAGTCGGTGCTTAATGGAACCGTAGAACCGCCCTTCGCCGATAACGTAGTCGGAAGAGTGGATGTGACAACTAGTAAGTCGCGCTTCGTGCATAAACTATATCAGTCATGGTCGTTTTCGTCTGCCATAGCTTTCGTCGGCAGAGAACTCAACATTGGTAAGTAGCTTGCACATTTTGATAGCCTCACCTGCAATAACCGCCCTCTCCTACAGAGTACTACTTCGGGACTTTTGCTGAATCTGCTCGGCAAAATACTAGTACCCAGCTCATTGGGTCTGCCGTCAACATTTCGGTAGCAGAGCTAGTCATTCAGCCACCCATGGTTTGGTCAAGCTTCATTGTCGACTTCAGATACCGCACCCTCAACCGAACCTTTCCTTTGCAAGTAGATAATCTCTTCCGCTTCGACAAAAACCTCCTCATTACATCATATGATACTACTCTACGACGCTTCCCCGAGCTGTCTACATTGACAGCGCCCCTTCTAGCACAGCAAATTGCGAAGGAACTTGACGATACTACAACTAAGGACCCCATAACTTTGTTGGCAAAGCGAGCTGCAAACGACACTTGCACCGAACACACGCAGTACTGTACTGGCGAGAACCAACAATATGACTCGTGAGTAATCCTACCTTTTGTGGGTATAACTCAACGACTCCTCTGGCCATTCCAGCTTCGACCAATGCTACCAATTCCTGACCACGGAAGTACCATTTGGAATGCCTTGGGAGGCCGGTGTGAACGTAAGGATCATTTTTTGGACAGATGCAGCGTTTTGAAGCTGACTATGTATAACGCAGACCGCCTGGTGTCGCTACATTCATAAGAGTGAGTTCGTTTTGAATGTGGGGCGAGATATCCTGTCGACTGACGCCGTTATAAACCAGACATGCTGAGATTCCGTCCAGAAATCCATTGTCCTCATGTGGGGCCTTCCGGTGGCGATATGTGCAGTATGTCCTCCATTATACACGATTCGTCTCGTAGGCGTTCTAATCCCTGCGATAGTTGAGCGAGATTACAATGAAGTCGTCTATAATGCCCCATTCACCGAATCTCTGGTTGGAACGGAACCATTATGCGATCCTAATGGACCAGCCTCAGGCTGAATTATCTAGCTATCAATAGCAGCGCTCGCCCCCTGAAAAGTCGCAAGCTCATACTTGTACCCGATCGTACGGGTAGTCGTAGAACCTACAATTGTTCTGTTGTATATAGCCATTAGTCTTAATTACCACCGTCTCAGGCTGAAGAAGAAACACGACCAATAAATTAGATTAGTCGACGTGATAAGCTAAGACTGGTAACTACAGGCAACCTTGTGCTAGAAAAAATCAACATAGGTATGCAATGCCAACACGATACGTAGGGGAAACATTAATGCTACAAGTCCTGTCATATTTTACCCAGACATCTATTCAGTCCAAACCCCACCCATTAAATTTGATATGGATGTGCGTTATACACACTTTCCGTATATATCAATCCGCCACAGCCGCCTCCCGTAACACAGGTTGCCACTTCGGCGCCAATTTTCTCGCCCTCGTAATATGCGCCATGTAAGAATCCTTGAGCAGTGTATTAGTATCTTCCTATCCATTTGCAAGATGAGATTCTCACCGAAATGTGTCATACTCGTAGCCTCTCCAGCGAACCAAAGCTTGCCAACATTGGCACGAAGGTTGACGTGATGCTCGGTGTATAATGAAGGTGGCCAGTTCGAGTATGAGCCACGGAAAAGAGGATCTGCACGCCATCTCTTGAAGTAAAAGTCAAGTGGCTCAGGAACATCCACATTGGGGTACATCGTCCGGAGAACATCCATTACTTCAGCCTGAACCTGAGCATCGGTCATGGCTTCAATACGCTTCGAGAAGTCGCCCTAATGCGATGTCAGATGATTTTTGGTGCTGGAGCTGCGAAGGACTTACGGTTACTGTCGTGAAGAGTATGCCAGAACCTTCCAAGAAATCTGGATGGTCCAAGCTTTGCCAAACGGGGTATCGACCGCGCTCAGCGTCTGCGTATAACCCGTTCTTTGAAGGAACTGAGATTGTATTCTTGAACAACATCGTATTGGCATACCTCGGTCTCGAACCAGAATTTCTTCTCGAACTTCATAAAGATCTTGGTATATGTATTCTAGACAGAGAGTCAGCATGCGTAGCAATGCTATTTTGCACTAAATCGACTCACCATGCTCATACTATGCACTGCTTCCTGTTTCCACTCTACATCGAACTTCAGTCATGATCTACAAGAAAACAGCAAAAACACCTACTAGGTAACCTAGGCTGGAATACAACGTCGTCATTTTGCAAGACACCCAAGCTGAATGTGCATATTGCGTAACGTGCGCTGATTCGCTGTCCATTTTCCAGAGTAACCGTGACTCCAGAATTAGAGTACGCGATACTCTTGACGATAGAGTTGAGTTGGACTTGAGACTCTGATAAAAACTGCTTGGCTTCTTGTTGAATAACATGTTTGAAGCCCCGTTGGTCAATCGATAAACGTGACTCTGGTGAGAAACCGCCTTCTCCTGGAACAAAAGTGTGATTTTCGTTCTGCAACAACATGTGAGGACAGTTCACAGTTTCAGTGGGTGAGTACAGACCCATGCTGCTGCGATCCAAGAGGTTTGATCCGGTGACTGTGCATATTCAAAGTCGAACTAGGAGAACGTCAGAATCGCGTTCCTCCACCTGAAGGTCTGAGAGACTGACTCGGTAGTATTCTGTTGCCTTCTCTTCAGGAGTAGCGGGCTTGATACCCATTAGTGAGTAGCCAGCTCGGGCACTCATGTCGACAAGTGAGCCGGAAACACGTGCACCTAGGGAGAGTGATTAGGCTATTTAGGTTTCCTTAATCATATACCACACACCGGCTTCAACGAATAGTTGTTTATAATACTGGGCATTCTTCTCATAGACGTCTTTCCAATCATGTTCCCCAAGAGAATTGAATGTAGCTGTTTTAAGCAAGCGTTAGGAGGTGGTGCAGTGTGGATGTAGGCAAACTTACTGATGCTATTTTCCAGGTCACTATCCTGCGTCCGGAGGCCATATTTCTTCGCTAATTCGAATATAGGGTTTGTATTGTTTCCATGCCCCACGCCCTGAATCCAATTAGCGCCAAGCTCGACAAACTCTCCACCCTTCAGCTCGTAGTTCATCATTCGGCCACCAAGCTGATCACGTCCCTCGATGACGAGGAAGTCGTGTGCACCCTTCTTGTGCAGCTCTCGAGCAGCGATTACACCCGCCACACCGCCTCCCAAGATGAGGACGTCATGGTCGTACAGTTCTTGGTACCCGGATGTCGTTGCATCTTGAACCTGTAGAGGTGGTCTAGGCAAGGCAGCGCTGGGGAGAGTGACCGCGAGGAGAGCGAGGAGAGCGAAACCCAAGCCTCTATTCGACGCTGTGAGAACCATAGGGAAGAGAAGTGTAGACCTCGTGTGAGCCCACAAGTAGTGGTTTATCTGGATATGTTCCGCCATAACCTCTTCCTGTTATATACCCAATCGACCTGGGGTCGCTTCCCTTCCCAACCCAATCCAGATAGCCAAAATAACGTATCGCCTGCTCACGGGTTAGTGGCGTGTCGTTGTGCATGAATAGGGTTCCTTGAAACTAAGTGGTTTTTTGACTGAGGTACGCGATTTTGAAGTGTCGAACGCGAAAATGTTGTGGATGAGACGGTAGTTGTTCATCGCCGAACGTGGATGTCGTACTAATGCGTTCCTTGAATGAGAGAAAACGACCAAGCCGTTGAGCGCTTCCGCAAACCTTGAAGTGGTGCAGATACTCACCTGGTGGCCCGTTGTTCAATGATCCGGTCGTGAATGCACGAAAAGAGACTCATTCCCGGTGAGAAGTCATCCAAATCGGCTGAAATTGGTAGAGGGTAACATCACTTGAACTCTCCTGATTCAATTGACGGGCGTCATGGACTCTTGGCCTGACTACGACAGCTGCTAGTCCTGAGGCATCCTTTCAAGGCACTCTGCATACACGCACGGCACGTTGTCGTATCTCTCCCGCTTTGATAACGAGGGACTATTAACAAAGATAAGAAAAATGCGTGGGGTAGTAAAAGTAAGTGTGTAACCATACCTCCGATGCTGCTTTCCAAAGTCTTCATCTGACCTTTATTTTGACAGATGACACGCAGGAATTCTCTTGTCTTGATTGTTGGAAGACGTGTTGTGGCCAGGTAATAGTGACGCTAGTGGTCACTGGTGAAAGTTGGGAGGACGCGGCCGCGGAGCGCTGAGCCCCAACCTTGCACGATAACGATGTCGATTCGGAGACACAGAAACTGCTGAGCGCAGCGCTGAACCATCGACCACGGTGCTTCAGACTTGACTAGGAATAGCAAACTCACCCTGTCCAAGATCTTGAAGTTTATTCTCACAGGCCTCAAATCAACGACTTCGAGACGCAGGCTAAGCAACAATCGTGAGCTACTCGAGGCCGAAGTTCTTTATGAAGCTTCCGCGTGTCGCCGGCAAGTGTCGGGAGAGTTAGGTGCGTATTCTGTTGAGGTATTTACACTTCTGTATATTGATCCCTATACAGACCGACGAACGTGAACCTGCTGCGCAGGCCGAAGAGTCGTTAGACAGCCTATTTTGGATGCAACATGAAGAAGGTACCCAGCAGACCGACTGGCAAACACGAACCTGACATGCTGGAGAACTGATAGGATTCGACACACTCCGCTCATACAATACCCATCGGAAGGCTGTCGGGTCATATCGATGGTTAGAAGAAGAGGAACATTGCCAGCAACAGCTCTTCTTCGGGCAGATACCGGACGTTCAGCACTCAGCCCACGTCATCATTCATTCAACTCTCGCAATCCCGATTAGCGAGCTTTATGTGTCTAGGCGCACAAAGCTCTAGAGGACCTTCATGGAAGCATACACGAAGCACGATCGTTCCCGCTATATGTCCCCCAAAGGCTCTTCCAACACCCTTGTATTCGAATGACAGATGAATAGACAGTTGTCCTGCAGTTGTTCTTATCCCAAGTTGAGTTGTTTCACAGCCATCTGCCCTTTCAAGGCACCTAAACGGTCCCGTATCTCTGCCGCTCTCGATGACGAGAACGTGTGCCTTTCACTTGTTGCCATGTTCACTGCGTCGGCCGCCTTATACGCAGCGGCTTCAGTCTAACCGGTCTAGAACAGCTCGAGGCTTCAGCCGTATTCCCGCAACTCGCTCCTAGCTCGTGATTTTCATGAGTGATCCATTCATCTACACGTTTACAAGAGTGAACAGAATGAGACGTAGCCAGCCATACAATCGTAGCGCGCAAGTAATCCGCCAACTTCGAATGAAAAAGGCTGACCTTCGCGCTTGGACGGAAAAAGGGTGTTCAACAAATAATATAGGGAAGGCAGAATGTTCTATGACCAACAACAGTTTGAAAAGAATGGGAAAAGAGCCGAAACAGTAAGGTAGGATAGGAGTTCGTAGTAAAATGGAAGCATAAAGCGAGGACCATCCCAAAAGCCTGAAAATCAACTGGTGGGTAGAACCACTCAAACTTAATCCATTCTTCACTCGGCAGCGTTGACGCGGTCCCGGAGGTTGTCGGCAGAGGCTTCAGTCTGTCTCACCACGGCAGACGAGCTGATGTTGGCCAAAACAGGCTTCAAGACAGTGAAGTAGGTCGTTTGCGCGCCCTGTGATAAAGTGAACACAAATGACGTAAGTAATCAGGACCGGGCACACGACATAAGAGCGGGTAGCAACGATATCGGTGGAGAGAGGTAGAACTGCCACCATGACAGTGCGACAGTGCGATTTATGGAGAAATGAGAAAAAAAAAATATGATGACTTACGCGAGTGAATGGCAATTGGAGCCACACGATGAAAACAGTCTTGAAGGCGAAATACCATGGAATGTAGTAGAGAACGACACGAAGGGCGAAGCTTTCGAGGAAGTTGAAGAAGCCGAATACGACCCAGTATGTCAACCACTGAATATCATCCTGGGGAGAGGGCGACTCAATAGCCTTGAAGGAGAGATAAGCTGGAATAGCCCAGCCAACAAGGTTGGAGACAGGAGCGGCGAGGGGGTTGAAAAGGTGAAGAATGACAACAAGGGCACCGGCACCGAGAACAGCGTATGTCTTGGGAACTTGAGTCTTCTGCTCAAAGTTGACGAGGACAGGATATTTCGTGAGCTATAGTGAGACGCATACGCGTTAGTAACCGAATAACGAACAGCAACACATAAGCTACAGGGCGAATTTACTCACCTCCTTGTCAAGCTGGCTATGGTAGTAAGTGAACTTGTCCTGAGCTTGCGTGACCACGGGGTGCTGCTGCACTTTTTGAGCTGACATCTGGGTGTGGTTCAGGCGCAAAAAGATAAGACAAAAGGCGAGAAAATGAGCACAGAAACCAAAGAAAGAGCGAGATATACTGACTTTGGAGTATTGGCGTGTCAAGAAAGAGATTCGTGAGCTAAGAAGCTGGTCGTGGATGTGGTTGAGGAAAGGAAAGGCGGTTCACCGGTTGCTCAAATGTCAGCTGCTTACACGTGTTTGGCCCAGGCTTTCCGCTGACGTAGCGATAATTTCCTCTCACTCAGCTCCTTCATCTCATCATGGCTGACTATGAGGCCATAAAGGTATGTGATGGCTCCAATTTTCATGCATACGTCTTCTCATACGTCTGTTATAGACCCTACATGAATCTTTACCACCATTTCAACCCATAGTCAACGTCGGACTATTACCATACTTCGCCTTCGTTCTCCTCGCGTCCACCTTTGCTCTCGCTTTCTACTTCTCCACGTACGTGTCACAAGCTGTCCAAGATACATTCGTTCTCATATATCTTCAGTCTCCCAAAAACAACCGTGCCTACCCGGGAATTACCAGTAGCTGCGTTGGCGAGCGTGTTGGGCGGATTTGGTGTCGTCGCGCTTTTTTGTTCAGTCGGGGTGTATGTTTAGAGGTTCTGGAATATGGTGGGGCTAGAATCCATCAATTGTTGATCTTCCAACCATGTTTACAATCCGCGCACTGAGCGGTGTGGGTTAGCGAAGGTGGTCGTTTGAAAAGACAAAAAGAACGCACAGTGTAGAAGATAGTCGCTCCTTCATCAGCACTCCGAGTCTAGGAGAACATTCATTAGAACTCATCCACAGCCTCCGGCTTTCGCACGTTCGCACCTGCATCTCCTTGTAAAACGCTTTCATATGTCCACATGCTGGACATTTTTCTTCAGTCTGTTAGAGCAAAGCATAGACAAAAGACAAAAAGGTCTTGTCAATCACTGATGGCAGCAAAAGTACTCTTCTCGTACCATCGTTCCTTTATCTCCACTATCATGAGACTTGGTTTGAGTCTTCCTTTTCTGCCTCAACGGTGAAGGAAATGCATCAGGATGTGATCTTGTGGTAACTTCAATGTCTTCGTAAGCTGATAAAGGTAGGTTTTTTGAGCATCCCGTTCCGAAGTTGAAATCGATTGATAGGCATACAGGTTGCGGGTTCCTCGTGTCCACATTGGTCGCAAATCACGTTTGGTTCACTATCTTCTGGTAGCTTCAATAGGGACCCACAAGTTGGGCAGAACAATAGAGATCCTATGGGCGTTCAGACCATTAAGGTAAGTTTGGCTTGGAATTGAAAATGCACCCGAACTCACCAATTTTATGAGCTCTCGGGGCAGGCATGTTGTAAGTTGAGAGTAGATATTTGTCAAAGCAGTTTCTCCGCCGATAGAGGTCGCCTTGATTGCAAGGGTCGAAGCGGATTTGTACACGCTTTTAGGAAAAATTGCACTCACGTGAGATCGCGTTAGGCGTTTGTACGCGGTTAGCGCCCGGCACCGACTTACTTTTAACCGTTTCTTGGCCGGTTCAATCGCAAGAAAAACAAAAAGGACCTCCTCGGAAAGGTAGTCGACGTCAAGTGTCTGCGCACAAGCGGTCGAGGGCACCTTCTCATGGAATAGCGCTCGTGGCTCTTGTTCTCTTCTTTGATGGCAGAGTCGCTTGAACTCCGCACAACAATAAGGCGCTCCCTTTTTGGGACAGCCATTTGTTCTTTCAAGGATCTGGTGTGAAATTCCATATCCGTTGTGGGTCCAAGTATGATTTCGATAAAATATGGACGAGACAAGAAGGATGTCTCATCAGCTTCTCCTCAGATATATTGGGTACGGGCACCACCTAACCCTCTTTTCCCGTCTCTTTTTCCTCTCTCATTTCTCCTCACGCAGTGCGTGAATCTTCCAGTCCACGAATCCATAACGGAACAAACGAGAACCTTTGTCTCCGGATCCTTTGTCATAAACGTGCTTTCGTTCAAGCCCCTGACTGTATCGATATTCCAGCTGCTTTGTCCAACGTCGAACATTTAACCCCTTTCCACATCTTAATACCACTCCTCTACATACCCAATACCCTCTCACTAGATTCATTCGTTCATTATGTCCTCTGACGCTTTCTCCACATCATCCATCTCCTTCCAATCCCATCATCTCCATGCCCAAGTTTTGGCCGTCCTTCGGAGGAGCAACGAGCACTACCGTCAGGTCGCAGAGTCGCTTAGACAGTCCATACGACCTACCTTTCACGCACGCAAGCGGGCGTACAACCTCGGGCTCTCCGTTGACATTCACAAGGCAATTAACTGCCCCCAACGCCAGGTCTCGGTCATTCCTCTCCCTATCATCGACACTTGCATGAGCCCCTCTTCGCCCTTTGCTCAGCCTTTGGAGGACCTTAACGCATGTCTTCCCCCAGTCATTCCTTACGACGTCCGACTTTCCGGACGCTCCAACGCCCACAAACGGTTGGCCATGATCCCACCCATTGTCATCCCCTCTGTCCACGACCCCCGTAGACGTCCCAGCATCACATCACAGCTAGGCTCCCACTTCTCGGCTATAACACCCGACCAAAACATCTCGGTTCCAATGTTTAACATACATGTTTGGAACTCTAACATGGATTTGCACCATATGGAGCAGGTTATTCCTGACGACGTGATTGATGATTCCGAGACAGATGTGAATTGGCAGTCGTTCACTCCGGTGTATCTGGAGGATTATGATGATGATGATTGTATGATGGTCTCGGAAGACGAGAGCTCGTCGCAGTCCTCAATGTACTCGACTTCGGGGTCTTCAGCTTCCTCAGGATCGTGCGGGCCCAGAACACCCGTAAGTTTCGATTGGCGTGATATGATGCGCCACACGGCTGATGATCTTGCATTTAGGTTGATGGCTCCCCTATGATCATTTGTAACAAACGCAAGTCGTTTGAGGAGGAAGAGAGACTGGATGGACAACCACCAAAGGTATGACATCTCAGACTACTTATTCTTCCCTTCAGTCCATGCTCATTCATAACCTAGTACATCCGTAAGCTGGACGGTCCCATCCCAGCTCGCCGATGAACGTTTCTCCCTGACATTCCCACGGACAACAGCTTTGATGACATTTACATCGGTTCCTTTATGTCAAAACGAGTTTAACGATTTATCCTCATGGCCAGTATGACTGGAATTCTGTCATTTCGACTTCGACATTCGTTTAACCTACTCGATCCTTTTAATCTCTGAACAATGCTTACCCTCGCCTACCTTTTAATTTGTTCTCTACGACACTAGATGTCCCCTCTCTTCCGGCTACCCTTTTAGTTCTTGGGGCAGAACCGTCCACGTTTTCCTTCATTTCATGATTTAAATCTTATGGTGCCCTTCATACCCTACTCTTACTTGGAATACCTAGCTTAGTTGGCTATTTAAAAGCCTTATTCGCTACGCCGATACGGCTCCTGTATATAATGTATCTATAATTTATCTCGGCGGTTTTTCGTCGGGCTTGTCCACTAGGAAAACGCAGTGCTAATGTACTCTTGCACATATATTGGAGACCTCCCGAACAGGCCAGATTCTGTACAGGGAACTAACAAATAAATAAAAGGTCGGTAAATACACGCATAAATAAAATCTATCGTCGCTCAATGCTCGAAGCCGAGGATCTAAAGTTCGTCCTCAGGCAAGGCATTGTAGATGGGGCAAAGCTCATCCCAAGCAGCTGTACGTAGAGCCAAGTGAGTTTACGGGACATTGTCAAATTGCCTGACGTACCAGGAGGGTGAATAGTACTGTTCCATTCGTCAATTCTCTCCGCCATGACCACGGCAAATCCACTAAGAACAGCCTTGAGCCATGTACGCCGCTCAGAGTTGTATGAAACTTACACCTCCAAATGCCAGTCGATGTGGCAATGCAAAAACCATGGCCCAGGGTTGTCGGTGGTGAAGCGAATGGTAGTGATTCCATATTAGAATCATTACGGGACTCACCCCGTGAAGATGCATAGGATGCTAATAAGTGCGTAAGTGCCACGTACCAATTAGTGGTGTTTTACATACCTCGAAACCCTTCTTACCAGCTCCCGTCATCGTTATTTCGATTGAGGCGTTCGGAGGAAGAGGGTACACGGATCCTGCAGGAAGAAGTTCGTTCGGCTGACGTGCTCCGCTGAGAATTTGGAGGAGCACGGGGAGAGTTGGTGGCTCAAACTTGACGTCGTTGATGAAAAATTCATCGGAAGACTATCATAATCCGAATATGTCAGGCTCAGATTCTTAAGGACATGAAGAGGCACACACAGTTGAGAAATCTAGATTGATAGAGTGGTCAACGCCACCTGGGAATGGTTGTCCGGGTGCACCGGGGTTCTCCAGCGGCTATATTTGAGGGGAGTTTAGCGGTGAGCAAACACCAAATAGATAGTACAGACGTGCAAGTCGAGTTCACTGAGCTCTCTCGATGGCTCCCAGTCAGAGTCCGCAGGCTCTTCCTCTGGGGCTCCAATATATCGCAGAATGGCAGAGTTGATGCCGCCGTTAAAACCGCCATCCCCATCGCTCGGGTCGGCGCGAATCCCTAGTTCAAAAGGTAATAAATACCCCCTCGACAATGAAGCTCAGTCCACTCACAGTAGTTGCCGATAGGCTGGTCTGCAGTCAACTGCAACAGTGTTCAGCGTGGAATCATAACGTATTCAATGGTTGATTGTGCCAACTCACAACATAAGCATAACGTTGCGCTGTGGGATAATATGAGCATACGCATACTAATGGACAAAAAGGACCATTACCGACGAAGATACGGAATGAGTCGGTCTCCACGGGTTGATGATTGACCGAGTCCACTTCGATTACATTCCTTGCGACAAATCAACGAATGAGCCATCAAGTATCGTTGATTCAGGCTTACATCGTGTGCTTGTCGATCCAAAACGTATAGTCAGGTTGGCAAGCGATGTTGACGACACGCATACGGTAGCTGGGATGCTGGGATGAGTGATAGCTTGTAGATGCTTGAACAAAGACCTACCGCTTCCCTTGCTCTACTTGGATGACGGCCAACTCGGTGACCGGGCCTCCCTTGTGGCTGTCAAAAGATGAACGATCGCGAACCGCACTCGAACAGGAAGAAAATTACCGGCCTAGCCCATTGATCAAAGTAGTGTCCGGCGTACTGCTTAGATGTCAACGACCGAGCGAGGGATGTCGAAAAAAGAAGCATACGGAAGATCCAGGTTCGGGGCCTTTTCGTGGTACCAGTCGGCCAGTGTTATGACAGTAGACTCTGGAACAAAGAACTCAGCCCGAGGGTCTTTGCACAGAAAAATAGACTTACCGTCATCGACGTCGTATAGATCAGCGAATGGGTCATTCGGATCATAGATTACCAAGGGTCCCCTCAGACCGTCACAGTATTGCGTGGCTAAGATCAATTTAGTCAATGGAGTGTCTGACCGCACTAAATGGACACTCACAAAGATGGGAGTGATACCAGAACGTCCCAGCTTGGTCGGGGACATCAAACTGGTAAAGGAAACTATGTCCGTGGGCGATCGGGCATTGGTTGATGAAGGCGGGCCCATCAGCCCAGTTAGTACCCTTCTGGAAGAAGCCGTGCCAGTGCTTGGAACACAAGCTCAGTATATGACTAGTTCTGAATCGAAGCCTAAGATATCGCTTACGATGCTGGTGGACTGCAACATGGTCCCATCGTTCAGGTTGTTGACAACATTGATCTTCATGGTGTCTCCCTGTGGTATGGTCAATGTAAATATCGACTCGCGGACGAGAAAATGCCACTTTCCTTGTTGCCGACGATCAGAGGACCAGTGACAGTTCCTCCAGCCAAAGAGGCGCTTCGAGAAAACCCATCTGGTGCAACGACCTCGTTGGACAGAACGAGGTCGGTGACGGGTCCAATGGCCCCAAGAGCCATTCCGAAGAGAACAGAGGCGGTTACGAAGGATAGGAGAGTCTTTACAGGAGCCATGAAAGTATTCTGAACGAGAGGCAATTTGTGTGCTGAGGCAAAAAGGCGACCTAGTTCAGCATTTATACCTCGCCGTTTGCTCTACTGTCCAATGTCGTCGATTGGGGCAAATCTAACAGCTGTTGAGCCTGTGAATGAACCTCGGGATTTTCGCTGACCCCGAAGACTGTGTGAAGATGGTTCAGTTGAAGCGAGTATGAGCTTGCTCGTTCGACGTGGTGAAGGAGCAGAAACATGTTTGTTGGTCGACAACCTCTGATGCTTGCCCCGCTTTACAAGATAAATAAGTGAAGATGTGTCTCACAACGAAGAAAACTCGTCTTCACTTATCCTAGGGCTTTGCTATCGTCAGGGGGGTTGTGATTACTTTGCGGGTGTCATCGACACGACGACTGTCATCAGGGCGCATCGGTAAACAGTACCCCGTTGGATAAACGACGGTGAAATTGGCAAGCTACCCCGTTTGAGTATTGTTTTACCTAGCCATTTTCAGAGGTCAATAAAATTCCAATGATGAACACAGGCAGACTCACAGGTAACGCCGCTGTTGTCGTAAGACGGCCAACTTCCGAGTTGATAGACAAAATTTTGACGTGCCTCGGGGAAGGCGGTAAGGTAGTTACCGACTCATCTGGTTCTAACACTTCCCTAGACTTTATTCTCACGACATGTTGACGCAGCAGGCTTATCGGGGCTTCAAGCGTGAATTCTGAACGGAATGAAAGTGAATTGAAGCGCGCCGATGACGTCCGGAAGAGATGTTTGTGGGAGACCGAGGAAGTCAGTCGCACAATTGCAAAAAGGGCGATGTGAATCCTTACAGAGATAGTTCAAAATCTAGGAACCGAGCGCATCAGGAAGATAGGATTAGCCAAAAACATACACTCAAAGTTGCTCTAATCTCCCCTCAAACCTCCGGAGTAACAGCCTCTCCACCCAGCCACCCTTCGGGAACTCCTTCTCCCACTGATTATGCAAGTGCACACTAAACACATTGCCCAAAACTTTATCTAGTTCGGCGCCTTCCTCCATACCTCTACCCTGTATGCCCCATCTACCTTCTCTGTTTCTGTCATCCGCGACAAAAGGATCAGGAAGCCTGTTATCCAGCCTGCATGACCTCGCATCACTGAAGCACCATGGTAAAATTTTGAATGGTTGTACGCCGCCTTTTACCAGTCTCCTATACAGCTTCAAGTATAAAAGAGAGCCCCAGTCGGTCGAACCGGGTCGAGGAGACGGAGAAGTGGCCATGATGTCGAATGCTTCACATAGGTAAGGTGAATGTTGCGTAAAGTGCATTAAGGCCCCGTTGAGGGGCGAATAAGGTTTATCTAAAGCATGATACGCATTTTTAGAGATTGCAGGAGGAAAAGAAGGGAAAGAAACGTACCGTAGCAATCCCACTGTGTTACCCATTCCTGCCCGTCCTGAGTCAACGGATTCATATCCCTTGTTATAAGGGTATCCATATCCACCCAGACACCTCCAAAGTTCCACAATAGGAGCAATCTTAATAGATCCCCATCTACCCAAGCTTTCTTATCCACCAAACCCCCATTCGCATAAGTCGAACCTTCTAGCGGCGTTCCACGCGCCAGAGCTGCGGTATCCACAATACGGAGTGAAAACGACTCGGGGAACTTTGAAAGGTATTTTTGAAGGATATGATTTGAAGAGAGGTCACCGTTGGACCAAAGGGTTAGATGTGAAGTCGGTAGATGTTGGGTCGCGAAGAAGGATTTTAACATGTATTCTTGTCTTGTACCGAATGCTGCTAGGTCGGCGCGCCAATACGTATGATAATAGCTCTTTTCAGAGGGATGGGAAGGGGCGGAAATGGTCCCGGCAAAGTTATAGCAGTCCAACCCAAATCTCAGGTTCATCCCCGTCTGCAGTTCGACTTGGTGTGTGCGTGTATGGTTGTAATCCCGCCAACATGAGCTCCTCAACAAGCCGGGTTCGGTCGTTATTTCGGAGCCTATCCATGAATATGGATATGCCGATATTTCAACGTGAAGTTCATAGTGCCAGAAGAAATAGACGATTAGGAAGAAGACGGTGAAAACGGCGAGTAAGATGTATTTGATTGTACGAGGGCGTGTACGGAGGGGTAAGAAGATGGGAGGACGACCATTAGATGACCTAAAAGGCGTTCGAGCCATAAGAACATGCGAGCAGTAAAAGAAAGACTTACAGCGGTATATAATCTCCATGACTCATGGTCACGGTGGTGTAAAAGGTAAAGCGCTTCGTATCACGGGCGCTCAAACATTCTACTATCCAGGTTCAGGCTGGGGCTCGCGTACAGAATCTATCCCTATCCGTTGCTATTAATGATGATGTACAGATGATAGTCTACAGTAGTGAGCATGTACAACATTAAATCTTCGCTATATTCCAGCTCGTCTGCGAGGCGTCTGAGAAACCCGGACACCTGCACCTATACCAGTATGGCGAGGTGTACCGGGAACGATGATCTTTGAGCTTCCCTTTGCCGCCTTGACCGCCAGGGCTTCTTCTGCGGCTTTCTTCGCGCTCCTGGATAATATGCGGTCAGCTGTGAACATCGTGGTATTCCAAGAGCTTACTCACTCTTCACGTTGTTTAGCCATCTCCGTCTCCAACTCTGCTCTTTTCGAAAATTCTCGATCCTGCTTGCGCCTATTTCCTCGGTCATCGAAATTCTTCTCTTTGACTGAGTAAAAGACAGAGCCAAGCTCAGCTGTCACCATATGTCAGTGTTCATTCCAGGGTCGACAAGACAAGGAAAGAAACATACCAAGCCAATACGCATCAATTGCAGTCACTTGCGTCATATACTCCTTCGAGGTAAGGATCAATTCATGGTATACCACATAAGTCGGGGTATCTAGTCAACGTCATTGTCAAAAAAGCGCCCGGTCCGATAGCACAGGACAAGATACTTACAGCCTAGGCCGTACAAGGCACTCGTTGGATGCAAGTGAGTCGGAAGGCCGGATCGAATATTGACAAATTCGCCAATTCCCTTGACCCGCGCAGCTTGATGGAAATATCCTGCTGTGATCGCTTTTCTGTAGTTGAGTTAGCATACCCCATTGATACATGAAAAGAATCCAAGGATCACCTTATGACATCGAAGTCCGTGCCAGCGGAGATGATTTCCATCTTCTGGAATTTCATGATGTCTTCGAGTTGTACGCGAACCTCCCGCGCCTTTCTGAGCAACTTTGGATGCAGGAAATGTCGCATTGCCCATTCGTCTCGGAATCTGCAACGACGTGAGCACGCGGTACCGAAGCCTCAAATAGGAGACTTACCCATGGCTCTTCCACTGGTTGAAAACATTCAACAACGTAAGATGGTCACTCTCTGGTACGTTGAACTTCTCCCTCGCAGCATCGGCCTCCTCCATGCGCTCCTTCGGTCGGTAAAAGACGCTAGGAACAGACAACATAGACACGATGGTCAGCATCTCTGCTGAACACTTGTATTCGACCGACGCGATCAACATCTTCGCCATGGATGGCTCCATTGGGAATTCTGACATCTTGCGTCCCACGGGAGTTAAATCTCCGACATTGTCCAGAGCACCTAGTACCCAAAGTTGGTACATTGAATTTAGGATGTTCGCCTGCAAAGACGTCAGCGAAAAAGCCTAAGAAAGCGAAACGCCACGTACCTGAGGCGGAGGGTCCATAAAGTCAAATTCTAGCAAGTTCTTTACTCCTAACGATTTCAACAACAGCACGGTATTGGCCAAATTGGTCCGTTGGATTTCGGGAATCGTGTTCTCGAACATTTCGTTCCGGTATGCCATTTCAGTGTAGAGACGGTAACAATAACTAAACGTCAAATGGTTAATGAATAGACGGAAAAGTACGAATAGTAGGCAACATACCCACTCCCAGTCCGTCCTGCACGACCGGTACGTTGACCCGCATTTGCTTGGCTGATCGGCGTGATTTGCAGGGCATCCATACCAACTTTGGGGTTGTAGACCTTCAGCTTCGAATATCCTGCGTCCACGACATAGAGGATACCGTCCACTAGTAAAGAACATATGTCAGTTTGATTGAAAACGGTCAAGACCAGTGCTACGTACCTGTCAGCGACGTTTCAGCTATGTTGGTGGCAACGATAACCTTTCGTCTCCCATCACTTGTGGCATCGAAGATCTTGGCTTGCAGGTCAGCAGGCATCTGAGAATAGATTGGCAAGACCGCTAGGGGGGCCGGCTCGTCGAGCTGATCCAGTCGTTCTGTAGATGTGACAATGAAATACTGCAAATGCACATATAGATCTTTAATTACCTTGTACAACCTGGCACGTCACCTCGATATCTTCTTGACCAGTCATGAACACCAAGATATCCCCAGGTGGTAGCGACAAGTGAATCTGAAGAACTTGCTTGACTGCACTGTCCACGTAATCTTCGCAGGGCGACTTTGAATGAAATATCTCCACAGGGAAAGTACGACCAGGAATGGTGAAACATGGCGCATTACCATAGAACTTTGAGAACTGGAAAGAAATATGAGATGGACGCTCGTTCTGGAGAGGATATTGCATACCTTTTCAGCATTCATGGTCGCTGATGTAACAATCAGTTTCAGGTCTCGTCTACGTGATAGGACTTGAGAGCAGAGATCAGTGTTGGGCTCGTTCGGAGGCATTGTCTGGACACGTACTTTTTCTAAGGAGACCCATAAGAACATCCGTGCTCAGTGAACGTTCATGCGCCTCATCCAGTATGATGACGCTATAGCGGTCCAAATCGCCTTCGTTCAAAGATTCACGCAAGAGGACACCGTCGGTCATATCTATAAAGAGAAGGTATGAGCCGGCATAACACTTGAGGGTGGAATGAACCAACACTTGATTTTTGTTTCTGCCGAAGTGCAGTCCTCAAAACGAATCGCGTATCCGACAACACTCCCGAGCTGGCACTAAATGAAGAACAGCCAGTCAGATGTAGTGGCGCGACGCATAGGAAATTCGCTCGCCTCCATCTCTTCGCTGACTCGCTTGGCAACAGACATCGCAGCGACACGACGAGGCTGGGTACATCCGATGATTCCATATTGGCAATAGCCATCTTCGTAAAGGAATTGTGCAAGTTGGGTAGTTTTGCCAGAGCCTGTCTCGCCG
Source organism: Paramarasmius palmivorus (assembly GCA_037176845.1). Classification (NCBI taxonomy): domain Eukaryota; kingdom Fungi; phylum Basidiomycota; class Agaricomycetes; order Agaricales; family Marasmiaceae; genus Paramarasmius; species Paramarasmius palmivorus. The sequence goes on along the minus strand of JAYKXP010000032.1, from coordinate 259,560 downwards.
ACGACGATTACGACTGGATGTATTCTATTAACACACAAACACGCAAGGAGAACAAGTAATCACCTTGATTATCTCTCAGAGTTTGCATCAGGTCTTCCCTACATGCAAATGCAGGAAGATACTCTCTCTGTTCTCGCAGAGTCCTGGTCTTGGCAAATTGACTGACACCAGCGGAAGCTTTCAAGTGACTAGCAAACTTAGAGTCACCCTTGTAGTCTTCCTTTTCTCCTTTCTCCTTGGCTTCCTTCTCTTTCCTCTCGGCTTCGGCTAAAGAAGAAAAAGACCAGAAGAACTACGTGAATGTGCAACTCGAATACCGAAGAAATGAACAGAGGAATATAACTCACCCTCGGCTTCAGCCTCTTCGTCCTTGACACCCATAATATTACCCAGCTGAGTACCACCAAGAGCTGCGAGCTTGGCAGCTGCTTTCGCTCGTTCCGCCTGCTCGCGCTTCTCTTTCACGAGGGCACTACCCTTCTTGGAGAAGACAGCCATGTCGCTAGTAGGATCTCGTATCGGGTTGATCGGGTCCAGCTGCTTGGTAAATACCGTCCGTCCATCAAGGAAAGGTGGCTTGAGATCATGGACCATTACATGAACCGTGGATTCCGATTCGTCCTCGAAGTCCAGATCCACGGCCTTGCGCGTGGCAACACCAGATGTTAACATACGGTTTGCTTCCCACAAGTCGTTATCGGCATTCTAGTTCGAACAAAGGTGAGCATACCCCGAATGGAGATGTAAAAATTGTACCTACATATTGAGCTTGCCGCGCGGATATTTTTTTCTGTAATTCTTCAAGTTAGAAACTTCAAGCATGGGAATGGATGTCAACTGACTGTTTGCTTCTTGGCTATCTCGGCCTCTTTGAGCACACTCAGATCTTCGTACTGAGCCAGTGGATTGTGCTCGTCATCACCAGCCATTCCGCCATCCTCTGCACCAGTATACCAATCCCGATCTAGCCTGACTTGCTCTTCTTCCCACTCTCGCGAATCGACAGCCCAGGCTCCTTCTTCACCATCTGGACTGCCGCCCCTGGCCGCTCTTGGTGTTGGAGCATCCCAGCCTCTGTTGCGTGCGCCTCCCCAACCTCCACCTTCTTCTCCACGCCCATTTCGAGGTGTTGAGTCCCATCCAACATTTGGCACTCGTACACTTGGAGCATCACGGCCGGATCCACGTTCTGAGCGAGGCGTCTGAGCATCCCATCCACCCCTACTTCGATCATCATGTCGGTCACGTCGGTTTCCCCATCCTCTATCACGGTCACGATTCGAGCGCCGCTGGAAGTCTCCCAAACCTTTAGGCCCATCGTCGCGATGTTCTTGTGCGGCAGTGATACCCTCTGTAAAAAAAATGATTAGTAACATAGTCTAATACCGCTAGAGCACTGACATACCTCGCTGCCGCTCCCTTCGACGCTCGTCCAGCCGCTTCCTCGCAACTTCCGATAGACCACCAGGATGTGAGGGTGTTTCTTCGCCTCGTTGTCTCGGGTTGCTGTTTCTAACCGGCAGGGAAGGAACTTGTACAAAATTCAGTTCAGAATAAGTGAAATAGTGAAGGTATCCTCACCTTTGAAAACAGGCTCGTCATCATTGTCCAGCCTCGGCTTCTTTCTGCTACCGTCGCCATTTGCATTATTAGCTGCTCTCTTCTCTTTTGCTAATCTATCCAAGCCAAGGACTGAAGTTCTCGGAGTCGGTGGTTCTAACGGTGTTGCGGGTTTTCTAAAAGTGTGTTGCTTCACTATAGTCAGTACAACACGTAGTCGTTACGCTGGACACACGCACCAAATCTTTTCGAACCAGTCCACCCTGCCTAACCTGTTCCGGCTGAAGAACATCGCTGTCGTGTACCGTTATACCAGCAACAGGTTGAGGAGCAATACCTGTTTCTTCTTGCTTGATATGTGATATAATCTCCGAGTGTATTTCTGCAAGAAACGAATCCTTGAACTTGCCAAACGAGGCGGCAGCTGCTTTTTTTTTAGCTTACAGCTTCACGAAAACAAAGTTAGAAAGACACACCTTTTGTAAAGCCCTCAAGGGAATTTGTTCTTGCAATATCGGTGACTCGTTGCGCTAGTAAATCATTTGGATTAACGATGTTAAGAGCTCGAGAAAGTTTGATAGCCAAATGGTGATTGAAATCTTCTGCAGGGGGAGGTGAAGCCATTCTGTAAAATGGAACTTGACCCAGGTCAAGCCAGTCGATGTCGAGGAGTGTCGAGCCTGAGGGTCAAGAGTGTGACGCTCGTGACGTATCACACGCTCGACGCGCTTTCCCCCGACTCAACGACCATCATCCTATGTGTATCTTTCTTAAACTTTCTTGCACCTGGACGAACTATGTATACGAGTGCAGCTAATTGATCAGCATGCTGTTCACACCCTACCGCTTGTGTCAGCTTCCCGAACGGTCAAAAGTACAATCCAAAAACAAGCAAGATTTGAAAGACCTTCAACCGGGATTCCGATCTATACAGCGGCTTGTGCAAGCGTACAGGTCAAGGGACGTGTCGTTTCACGCATAAAAAACTAATCTTTGGTCTGTGGTCTAACTCTGGGTGAAGTTGGCGGCAGGTACCCCGATTTCGTCTGTGTGCAATCTGGACTAGAGAACATACATGCTTACAGAGAGCGGTCTGATCAATATATGACCTTCCCTTCTGTATCACTTTTTCCAGAACCCTTCGAATTTCTGGAATGCATTTGTTATCCAATTCAGTATTACTGGCAGACATCACTCTTCACAGGGCTCAGACGAAGTACGACCCCAGTACTATCATACTGATATGTTCACAGTTGAAACGTTGACAGATGCATATGGTAGAGCCACTTTCAAATGTGAATACCCTGGTGTCTCCACCTTTCGTGTTCGCGTTCCTCACCCCGTTTCTGACCCAGTTCTGACCCCTAAAGATGCTGGTACGGTATTACTTTGAGCCCAGTCACTCGTGGAGCCAAGCTCGACGACTACTGTAGGGCACTATTCCTCAAAGCCACATACGACTGAATTATGTGCGTCATTCTCATTGACAAGAATGACCTCACTCGCCTCAGGCTGATGTGCACTCATTTCACAGAAGCTTGACACTGAACGTATTCCACAGTTTTACTGTCAAAGCTTACGACGAGATCATCACCTTCTTTCGGATCGGAACAATGTGGTTAGAGTGGACCAATCTTGCCCATTCACAGGCACTGTAAGTCATCGAGTCGTTGAGCGCATGAACTTAGATCCTCATCATCAGTTGACTAGGTCAGAAGATGGCTGTGGCCATTCAGACGTCAAGGGCTTTGAGAAAATCACGTCCGTCAGCGAATGACAGAAGTGTGAAAAATCTATCTTCACTCACGCAGCCGACTAGAAACAGGCAATAAGAGTTCCAACTTGCACCAAATTTTCCGCGTCCTCCGGGATTGCAGTGTAAAGCGAAGGGGCTGGACACCGAGCATAGGAGTTTCAAGAGGGTGAGGCAAGATGCACGAAAACTGACTGCACCCTCGAGTGACAGGAGCTGACGAACACGAAGCAACCAAGACTCCGCGCGGAGTTTTCATCTATCAGTCCCGGACAAAAGAACCACCCGAGAGTAACACAGCGGCGTCTCTTGAACAAGGAGGTGGCCGTATATGGAACACCATTGGAAGTACCGTTTCTGGCTACTGCATACCTGCGGTCGTACAACCTAATCACCGAATAAACCTAGTTATAGTTCATCTAGCGAGCGCTCTAAGTAGGGGTGAGGGTTCTTCACGGCTTCCGTACGCTTCAAATCCACACATCCGCCTCCCTTAACGCATTTGGCCACCTGTGATGCAATGTCTCTACCTTCGAAATATGCTCCGTGAAGGAACCCTGAGGGCTGAGATTGAGGACCCTGTTCTGATGTGTGAACAGAAGCGCTTACCAAAATACTTGAAACTTGTCGCTTCACCAGCAAACCATAACCTATCAACGTTTGCTCGCAAATTGTCGAAGTGTTCAGGTAAGAAGGACGGCGGCCAGTTAGAGTAGGTGCCACGGTAAAGCGGGTCGGAATGCCACCTCTGGAAGTAAAAATCTTCCAGGTGAGGAAGTTTTCGGTTCGGGAACATCGTTCCCAGGACACTCAAAACCTCGGCACGGACTTGATCGTCAGGAAGTGCCTCAATGCGCTCAGAGAAATCACCCTAGTTGACTCAATTAGTCGCATTCTGCGCGTTGACAGGGGGAACTCACCGTTACTGTCACGAAGATGATCTTGGATCCAGGCAGGAAATCCACATGGTCCAGGCTTTGCCAGATCGTATAACGTCCTCTTTCAGGATCCGCATACAAACCCATCTGTGAAATTCTTTGACGGAGGTTGAAAAGAATACCGTCGAAAGCGACGTACCTCAGTATCAAACCAAAACTTCTCAGAGAAGCGTAGAAAGATCTTGGTGTATGTCGCCATTACCTAGTATGTCTGTCAGACCACCTGTTCAATGCAATATTTATTTGCTCACCGAGCTCTGAATCGCTTCGAGTTTCCAATCTGTATGTCGCGTTAAACCATGTGAACAAGCATGGTAATAGAAAGCACTCACCCGGAAACTGAGGTTCAAAAAGCACATCGTTCCATTGGAGAACTCCAAGACTGAAGGTGCATATCGCGTACGAGCCACTGTACGTTCTCCCATCTTTGAGAGTTACCATTACTCCAGAATCGGAGTATGATATGTTGCTTACTACAGAGTTTAGCTGTACCTGCCCTGCCTTCAAGAAACTCTGGGCTTCAGCCTGGATAAGGTATTTGAAGCCTCGTTGGTCGATTGACAACAGATTATCCTCAGAAAAGCCGCCTTGTTCAACAACATATGTGTAGTTATTGTTCTGAGAGCGATTAGTATGTATGACGCTTATGAAGCAAAGTCACACGCACCAAAGCACCAGCAACCCAGGAGGATTCCTCGGGCGTCTGAGCGTATTCGAAGTCCCACTAGAAAAAACCAATCACCGAGAGTCTACAAATGAGTACGTGTTTGCACTCACATCAAAATACTCAGCAGCTTGCTGTTCCGGGGTGAGTGGTCTTGCTTTCGAGAGCGAGTAGCCAGATCTTGCGCTAAGGTCAACTAATGACTTATCCACTCGTTCTCCCGCCCTTGCGACCATTGCCTCGAAGTAGTTATCCGCTTCACTAGAGTCCTCTGAGAAATTGGCCGGGCCCTTTGAGTTGTAGAATGCTACATTACGGTGTCAATGTTGCACGAGAAACCATAACGCAAGGTTGACTCTCACATATGCTACCATATAAATCGTTGAGCTGGGTCTTGACTCCGTGTTTTTCAGCCAATTCAAATATTGGGTTGGCGGGTCCGCCATCCGTTTGAGTTCCCTGAATCCAATTCGCGCCCAATTCCACCGTAAAGTTTCCCAGCTTGTGACTCATCATTCTTCCTCCCAACTCATCGCGAGCTTCGAGAATCAAGAAGTCGTTGATACCCTGAGTATGTAATGTTCGGGCAGCAATGACACCAGCTACGCCTCCTCCGAGAATCAGCACCGTGTGATTGGCTTGCGAGGGGAGTGCGAAGGCACCGCCAGAGAAAAGAGCAGACCAAAGCAAGAGAAGAACGGTCGACATAGTGGGCGATAGTAGCGTTGTCGTCCAACGTGCTGACAGTGAGCATTTTTGAGTTGGCCGGTCAGCGTCATTCGCATCAAGTTCTCATGCCAGTGTTTAGCTTCTAAATCTGATGATCTAGCTGTCGTCGGGGCTTATAAGGCCGCTATATATAAAGAACAACACAACGAATGTGCAAAACTGGGCAACTTGCCTTGCGAAACAGAACCGCAGACCATAGGATGGAGTCTTGAGCTTGAACTTTGAGAACTTTGTCAAACTTTGTCATTCCGACAAATACGGGACGTCGTGGGACCAAGCAGACCAAAAGCAGGCACAATTCGAGAGATGTCGTGTGCAGCAATGGCCTCGAATGCAGCACAAACGTAAGGGAATTTCGATGATCATTTCGCCTCGGTCGTTGACTTTACCGAGCTGATTTCGAGAAATTTAGGATGGAAGGAAACCTGGGGAGACGCGTAAAGCTATCGACATCGATGAAGTTGTCCATCCTTTTCGTTGGCGCTGTGTCAAGACGAAGCTCCGGGGAATTTAATTTTATGGCGTCGGGACCAATAAAATCACTCGAGATGATGATTGATCTTCGCAGAACAAACCCCTAGGAGAAATATGTGAGTAAAGATCAGCAACCAATACATGTAGCTTCATAGAATATCCATCAGAAATACGTTGAAGATTCCTGAGGTCGTCCAACATATCCACCCCGAAGGTTCGCCGAAAATGACCGTTTAGAGAGTACGTTGAGGTCGCGAGTGGCCAATAATAATGGTACGCGTGTGAGACGAAGTTACACGTGATGGAGGACGTGGCCAAACCTGTGCATAGCGCAGTGCGCACGGACCACCTCCGGCTTCTCGTCCTCACCGACCATTTCACAGTCTATACGCGGCGTCCAGCGCAGCAGTCTTCAACTTTCAAGCCGTGAGCACGCTACTCTCAGCATCGCCGGACTATCCATCGCCGCCTTGCAGATGGCAGACAATCTGCGGATTATAGTTGTACGTCGATCCCAAATTTCTTCCGTTCCTCACGTGTAACGGCATCTTTTGTCAAATCCACGATTCTGTTGGCAGTTTCCATCTGATTGTCAGGAAAAAGCCATGCGTACGGCTTGCTTGGACCGATCGTTGCTGCGTACGATGCTGAAACCTCTCCCGCTTAGCTTCCCGCGGCGCTTGAACTTTGCTGGCATTGGGAGGTATTGGCGGTGTTTCGAATGAAGTGGTCGTGTGTGAGTAAGTTTCTTCCACCTTCCGCCCGCATCTATCTCGGATGCAAATCTTGCAGATCAAAAATGGCTTACTGGTAAAGCAATGCAGAAAAACGGTCTCGGGGGTGCTGAACTGTGCTCAAGGATGTTCAATAAGCTCACTGGACATGTATTGGAGCTAGTGGCGACGCCTGTAGGCCCGAATTGGTTCCACAAGCACCTGGCGCGCCTTTCCGCCACTACCATATGCCAATTGCAATACACTCCATAGTTTCTCCCGCCACATATCGTTTCGGCCAGCAGGAACAGGCCCTGAACGTTTGAACGACCACTCGGACCCATACGAGCCAATTTCACCTATGAGCTCGCTCATCGCGATCAAGGACTTAACATACCCAATTTGGACATAATCGATCTGACCACTTTGTTTTCGCCGAGAGCCACATTGATCAATTTCGACCAAGCTCAACCCTTGCAGACCCTTTGCACACAGCATATGCTTTTCGAATTTCTCAATGCCAGGTTCACAGGATCTGCGACACGATGGCAACGCGAACACCGAGACCACCAGGTTCCCTGCCGACGTCGTCGCACACCGAAAGTACGCAGAAAACTTCTAGTAGGCCCTGTTATTATATCGATTGAAGGCTATGAATCTGATTTCCTGACTGGATCCATTAGATGAGGCCGGGCAAATCATGATCAGTGAGTTTTTCCTCCTCCCAGATCCCGGGCATTTTCCGCCTGATTCTCCACGTTTGAGACCGTAGCGGAATCAAATTTCACGGCGTAATCACGCTTATAATCAGATGCTCCTGGTTGGCTCTGGTTGGGTTTTTCCATGCCAAGTTCCTGAGCGAGAGCGAATTGGCTCCATCTTGTCCATCAAATTCAATGATTTTTGGAGGATCTCGGTAATGAAATGCACCACACTGACACTAACGGAACCGCTTGTGTGGCTACCACCCAGACGATCTTTTCTTGGAGTCGTGTGCAACGAAAATAATCTTCAAGCCGAACTCAGGTCGGAGAGGCTCGGGGGGTGATTCAGACGCTCAATGCAAGTTCCGTCCACCATATTCCTTGTTACAGCCTCTGCTTACAACACGAGACCCAATGAAGAAGCAGAACTGTCAATGTCAGGCCCACGGGAAGTCTACCCTCGTTACTTTAGAATCATCGTCCAATCCTGGGCTATCCTGGCCCGCAACCTCATTGGAAGCTGTTACTATTCTAGAATAGAAGGTGCGTCGCTGATTCTGTCAGGTTTTGACACCAAGTTCACGTACCTTCAATTCATACGGTTGTTTAAGCTTCATTGCCAAAATGTACAGAAGGTCAAGTGCCAGGCATCACTGCCTCGTTTTGCAGAACTGGTCTCGACGCTACCTTCTACGCCTCGTTCTCTCCTGTCAACAACGATCTACGCGTTCTGCGCTCCACTTCTCGCGTTCTCAAAAGTATCCTCTCTTTATGACTCAGGAACAAGAAACCTGCCACCGCCTGGACCCATATTCCTCCACCGACTCCATAAATTGCTATTCTCCTGAACGTCGTCTTTGCCACGAGTCTATTCGCTCTACCGAAATAGCAAGTTGAAGAAGTTCAAGTCTTTTTTCTTCCACCAATCACAGCGCGTAGAGATACTTCTTGACACCTTACGGCATTCATTTGAGACGCATTCATTCATACCTCCCCCCGAATTTCCTCGATAATCCTTTCCTCTGTCGCGTCCAATCGTCCTGTCTGCCAGAGTCTCCTGGCCAATCCCATCGTGCCGCCGGTCGTATCTTCGCTTTGCCCAATCAAAGCTGAGTACACCACCAAACGACTCCAGCTTCCCTCGCCTCCTCCGCGGGTGTAGCCGACAAAAGCGGACGACCTGTCGGCCTTCGTATCCTCGTGTCGACTATTTTACAGAATACCTCTTACGCTCTCGAGGTCTCCTATAGGCTATAGCACATCCAGGTTCAAGAATCATCTCGCTTAGAACAACTACTTGGCTAGTACTAGCTTCAATTCAATTTCAGGTTTCGTACGATGGTAATTCTCCGTCCAACTGCCACGATATCGACATCCACTCGGATAAGGGTTCAAAGACAACTTGATATACATCCTACTCAGGCCCGCGGTGAACAGTATCTCTGCAATTACACGGAAGACAAGGCGTATCTTTGACAGACACTGCAACCAAGGTTAAAAATGACCCTGGTGATGCCGAAGGAAACGTTTCCCACAGGACGGGAGGACGGGACGAAGTACTGTAACAGCTTGGGCTCAGGGACTTGTCGACGAAGAGTAGTCTTCCTTCCGTCGTCGGTAGCCGCTAGTTTGCAAATTGAAGGAAGAATTCAATGTGAACCTAGTCTTCTGCTCTTCTCTTCGGCGTCTTCGGACGGTGGCGGAAGTCGTGTGTGGCTGGAGGAAGTGGATGTTGCTAGATGGGGTCGTGTGAGGGTAAAGGTTGGCAACGATAGACGTAATTAGCGGTAGGAGCGTCAGTTATTCGGAGGTGGTAAACAGTTGCTGATAATTGTGGAGAGGAAGGTGGTGTTGGGAAAGATGAGAGTCGTCGGTAGCGGTGAGCTCGGAATTTGCTCAGATTCGACTTGAACATTTACGGGAGGTTCAGAGCGAGGGACAGGGTGATGATGATGTTGATGGTGTTGACGGCAAGGATGGGATCCGGTTGCTCAGGGAAAGCGTTTTAGATGCCCTTTTGGGTTTGATATCCTGTCAGAGATATGATGCGTTGTCATCACCCGCCAGAAGAGGATAGGCGGAGGATACACTTTGACCTGGGGAGGAAGTGGGGAATAGTAGACAAGGCGAATAGACGAGAGAGTACTGGCAGGGACACAAGCGGCAACGGTTTCAGAGAGGCGAAGAGGACCTGATGAGGGTCAGGCTGAAACAGCTACGGCGGCTAGATTGGATAGAAATCTGACCGCGGACGACAAGGTTGTGAGTACTGGTACTAGTACTGCAAGCGGAGGTATGAGAGGATACTGGTAATTGAACGGTAATACTGGGTGCGGTCACCCATCATGGAAGAGTAGCAGCGCTGACGCACTCTTTTTTGGACTGTAATGTATGGCCTCAAGTCTGATAGATGATTCATGTTGGTATCTCGTTTTGATGCGCTCAAAACTCATATGTCAATCGATGCCCAAGCCTGGGTGTTTGTTCACAGCGAAGTGTACAAACTTTCCTACACGAGGCTGATTGACGCTGTGTAAGTGGCGTCAGAAGCTTACGACAGCAATGTCCTGAAGAGCAGGAGAACGAAGGTGTACAAAACCGACGGCAGAGGCATCCATATGTTCATCCTCCCTCGAGGTGAAGGGACTATTTCCTTAGGTCCTAGAGTACCGGAAGGGAACACTAGGCCAGATGAATGATTACGCCAGTTATTTAACCTTTCTAAATAAATATTGGTGTAGCTGGATTTCTGTCGTAAGAAACAGTTGCGACGGGGCCCGGAATGGGGGAGTAAAATGACAACGAAGGGCAGGGTCGGGGGACAGAGAGCATGCACATTGCTGAGGAACCGGCGTCTGTGGCGATTCCGGCAGCATATTCACGTGGCGAAACTGATCCATGGAGACTGGAGATTATCTACAAGCGGTAACTAGTTTGGAAACTTCGGTTTTGAACACCAAACACGCCGCCTGGAAAATAGAAATTGCGTAGAAACAGGGAGGAACATATGATCCAACACTGCCTGACGGTAACTTGGATTCCAGCTGCGAAGGCAAGTTGAGACCGGACTGCGGTCGAATGTAGAGCTATTGTAGGCTACTGCTGAAGGGAAATTGGGCATAAGAGGAGAAGAAGGAAGAAAGAGAGAACGGGGAGGATTCGGCGAAACCCTTTCGCTCGGGGATATTTGATGAAGCCACATGCTTGTCCCCCGTAAAATAAATAAATAATTAAATAAATAAATGCGTAATGGGTACAGACGCCGAAAGATCTCGATCAAGAGATCAGATAATCCCACGCTTTAAGCGACACCCAATGGGTGCAGATACATAAATCAACACCATAATCTTCCGATGGTTGGTATTCTCCCCATCATCAATGTCAGCCCTGACTGCCGCTCTTGCTGCCTGTAATTCCCCCCCTCATGTCGCTCTCGTCACCGTTGTTGACGACGACAAGGCCACCCATACGAAGTCATTAACTTGTTCTTCACCCTTATCTCGTGCGTATACTATACTCTTTCAACCATCATCACATTTCCTGACGCGTGTCAATATAGAATCTCCACGTTCCACATACTCAATCTTATCCGACGACGACAGTTGTGGACAATCATCTTCTTCCAGTCTGGCTCTTCAATTACCCATGCTTTCTATCCAGCAACCTTCAGTTCGACCTAACGAACATCTCGCTGTGTTGATGCCCAGACAACTTTGGAAGGTACGAACCCAGCCCCTATGACGCGTCTTTCAACTTGCTCACTCTGGCCTTGTTCTTCTCTAGCCCGATCATCTGGCCGCTGGTTGCGACAGCTTCTACTGCAGAGTGCCTTTCTCTATGTGGGAGCGCAGGCACCACTGTCGCAAATGCGGCGGTGTGTTTTGCAAGGCGTGTACGTCGCGCTCGACTCCTCTCTTGGACACCTCCAAACTTCCCTTCTTACATCCCCCAAGAAACACTCCCATTACCTCCTACGAATCTCCCGAGTCACCTATTGTTGATTCTCGGATATGTGACGACTGTTGGGATCAGCTTCATGGATGTCCATCGACGCCTAGAACACCCGAACTAGTTCGCCCATCATTACCTATCACTCTCCTCACTAAACGACCACTGTCGCCTAGCGGCGGTAGCCGTGCCAGTTCGCCGTCATCTTCTAGTCCGAGAACGCCACCTAATGGCCTCGGGCTAGTCCTTCCTGCCGAAACTGCTTCCCTTAAGCGGAGTCGCTCGCGCTGTTCAAATCCGGATCTTCGTCGTAGAGCCACCATGCGTGGTTCATCTATGACTCTACCCGACGAGGAGCGCTCATTTGGAGAGCTTGACTCATACCCGCTCAGACGGTCATCCGTGCTGTGTAAAGCTACGGGTGGTGGTCGCTGGGAACCGAAGCAAGGTCCGGTCTCAGACGGCCAACGTGTGCCCATTCCTGGAGGCAAGGCCCCTTATGAGATTCGTCTGGAAAGGGAGCTCGAGGAGGAACGGTTACGCAGGGAGAATCCTGTCATCAGAGACGGAGGTTCGTACTCGGATATTCCTGTCATTGGTCTAGTTCACTAACCTTTTCCATTCATTAGACTTCCAATACCGATTCCCACGGGAACCCGAGGTCGTCAGTCCAAGAAGCCTCTCCCTCTCTACCTTCTGAACAACAACTCGTCAATGGGCGCTGTTGTCTGTTTCCTCGTTCTCGATTGTTTATCTCCGCTATCGCTTGTTTAGCTGCAGCCGCCAGCTACTATCGTTATTGCTGTATATTTGCCATTCGTTATCTGTATCACCACCATCACCAACATCATCACCACCTCACCAACATCATCGCCTTTCCCGATCACCATTTTCTATAATCTCCCTTGACCTGGGTCTTCGTTGCCTATATTTGCCTGGTACCCCTTGCTCTTAGCTGTCTATACCTCTTGTTTTGCGTTACCCCATCCCTGTGCTTCTCTTTCGGTCTTCCCCGTTACCCCAGATCCGATAATTTTTTGGTTTCCGTTTTCGTTCTTCGAACTTCCTCTCCCTTCGACTCCCAGTGCCCCTCACACTCCCCAACCCGTATATTAAGTCTCCATGCATATTGCTGTCCTTATGCTGTCTCTTATTACCTATCATTATGCCCACCAACCTTCCTCTCTCTACCTAGACTAGGTTGGTTTGGTTCTTGTTTCCTCATCACTGTTTGCTGGGATTGTGTTGTCGGTACTCGTACACTCCTCGTACTTACTAGAGTAGATATGTACACCAGAGTTCGTCTTTAGTAGTTCTTGTACTCTATGTTGATTAGTCTGTGTTAATTCAACACTGTTGTTCCTTCCCGCATCCATATTGATTGATTAAACAAGCTCGGAGTCGGCGCTGAACTACATAGGATAACCTTTGTTCCAGAAATCAGAGGCAGTGAGCGCAAGTGTGAGCGAATAAAGTTGAACAGATTGTGGCGTAAGCCGCTCGAGGCTGTAGCACAACAAAGCCAAACATCGCGTCCCATTCGACTCCGGACTTACGCGAAAAATTTCTACTGAACCGTGAACGACTCGTCCAGCACAGCACAACAATGCTGGCACTGCGTCGGGGTCCAATTTCATCTAGAATCTTCTCAGTGGGTGCTAGGAGATTCAATGCATCGCTTCAGTCCTCTGCCTCTTCGATAGAGGCTTCCTCTTCCGGTCCTCGTACAAAGGAAACTCTATTGACGCCTACGCTATTGAAACCGCAACACCGACGGCCGAGTACGCTACCAAAACCTTTGAAGGTGGATGCTGTGAAGAAGACGAGTGGGAGGAAGGCTTCGGCGGTGAAGGAGAGAGCAAAGGAGGCGGCACGGGTAAAGGCGAATGCAAGGGCTAATGTGGAAGGCACACTGGGCGCAAACGACGGTCTTAACAGCGAGGCTACTACCACTGCTACCTCTGGAGACTCGGAAACCCCAACAAGAGGACGCACTGGACGCACGAAAACTGGTCGTCCGACTCAGACCAAGGCCGACGGTGGTGTCACTCCAGACCGTGGTCTGCAGAAGGATGGCAATGGACGTACAAAGGGCAAGAGACGCGTTATCACTCGTTCGCGACCTCGTATTTCATTGACGAAGACACGCAAGTGGAACCGTCCTCTACGGGAAGGTGTGCTTCCGGCATATGACGAAGCGCTAAAGGTCATATACAAGGATTCGCGGCTACTGAAGAAGGAAGCGGCAGCTTATAGTCTTCAAATCAAAAGCAAGGCTAAAGAACTGGCGGCAGCTTTGGAGGCGGCAAAGAATGGTAGTGAGAAGGACAAGGAGGAAGCGGTCCGGTTGGACGCAGAATTGGAGAAGATGAGGGAAAAGTTGGGCATTCTAGAAGTGCAAAGTGAGGTTAATTTGCCTCACGTACGATGGGCAGTCGCCAATGCTATGGGTCAGTACTCTATTTTTGACCATTGAACGCGTATGCTAACCAAGACACCGCAGCTGATATGACCAAACGCTCCCACCGTCATCTCGCTGAGCAACGATGGAGAAGTGACGGGAAACTTGACCTATTGGTACGTGCCTCTTCACATTATTCTGCAACATGACTCGTTAATATTATATATTCGTTCAGATGGAACGTATTCATCAAATGAATATCTGTCCTGACGTACTTCCTGTCATACACCCCACCGTGGACTTGGACGTCAATGTGAAGCCTGCACTTAGCGAAGTACCCCTCACAGGGGCTGCGAGACGTTTCTTCCTTGTCGAACCAGGCAGTTTTGTCACATCTTTGCAGGTATGCTTACGTTTCGCTTCGCCCCATTCACACTTACCGATGTTATGTCTCTGTTATGTTCTTTTTTAGACACTCAAGCCACCTACGCTATTCCCTCATGTTTTCCACACAGACACGAGGCTCTACACGATGCTAATGGTTGACCCTGGTTAGTACTTCTATCTAATCAGCGACGATCTATTGCATACTCATCACATTGTTATTCTTTCACAGACGTTCCAGATGAAACGAATCAAACCTTCACTACATACCTTCACTGGCTCAAGTAGGTTCTTCGGCCTTCTTTCTGCGGTCCGATCAGAGTCAAAACTTGTCCCCTTACCCTCTATCTTTACAGGCCCAATATTCCTCTTTCCGCCACTCACCGCGGACCCATTACTCATCTCAACACGCACACGAGATACATACCTCCGCACCCTCAGCGTGGCACCCCGTATCACCGATACACCGTTCTTCTTCTCCCTAATCCGCCGAAAACATCGTATAGCCTCAACACGGAGGCGACGGCCACGCGTGGCGTACCCACTTCGAAGAGCCTCGATATTCCCGTCGTTCCTGATGACCAACGCTTAGGATTTAATGTCCGCGACTTTGTCAAGAAATGGGGTCTGAACGCTGCCATGGGAGGTGGTTATCATATGTTCAGAGAAGTTTGGGATGAGCATGTCACTCATATCTATGAAGCCGTTTTGGGTGAGTGTTATCGTCTGGTTTCTCGCGTCTTCAGTCCGCTGATGCCTGTTCAGGACGATCGGAACCTCGTTATGGTCTTCCGCCAAAGGAGAACCGACATGAGGTCTTCAAGACACTCAAAAAGTACCCTTAGATTGGTTATGGTACACGGTCGAGGCAAACCCTCGGCATACACTATACAGATATCTCACCTTCCATTGCTTATACATCGGTAACTAATGATTATGGTTTAATGGCCTGCCACCGGTCGGTTCATCATTCATTCCTCAAGTGTTTCGATTCTATGAAGCAACTGCGGAGCCCGTACATCCTTCACCTGCCTTCAAGCTGCTACCGAAGATTATCTCTTTTTCCGTGGAGAACCGTGAGTACCATAGATGGAACGATGACATGGAATGCGCTCGCCTTTTTGAAACTGAACTTCCAAGTTGGCATTCTAACTTGACTTCACTCTGACATGCACGTCTTCGCAGGCGAAAGCAATCTCTTAGCTGTCTATGTCATTCCAGGAACATCGTCCATCTCTGAAGTCATACTTGGAGCTCACGGCTGAGCTTCTTCCCCACTTTCGTGTGTTCAAGACCATCTACCGTGCAC
This sequence comes from Paramarasmius palmivorus, assembly GCA_037176845.1. Taxonomy (NCBI): domain Eukaryota; kingdom Fungi; phylum Basidiomycota; class Agaricomycetes; order Agaricales; family Marasmiaceae; genus Paramarasmius; species Paramarasmius palmivorus. Next base: position 243,983 of record JAYKXP010000032.1, on the reverse strand, counting down.
GATTTGATCCAAGGCCGCTGATGGATCTCTCGCACGTCTGGATCGCGCTTCGGGGTCGCTGAGATAAATGAAAGGGTTTATTACCATGAATATACACACCTCCGAGCCTGCAGGCTGAGAGGTCTCCAATCGGTTAGCTGGAGTTCTTTCTTCATCTTGACGAAAAACTTGCGTCAAGGGTGGAGTTCGAGTGACTCGCGCAACTCGGTTTCTTATAGGCTTTCTTTTAGCTTAGCTACCGGTGGGCCTCTTGCATATGGTAGATTTACCCGTCGGTGCGAGCGATTTGCGAAGCGCTGGCGGCGTGCTCTGTGAGCGCGCTATAACGGGTTACTAAAGCCGAGTCATCTGCTTCGCAACATTTGGAGTCAACATGGAGCGTGGGCAACCGCCGGTATTCACTTCTCTCTAGTCCATACGAGGACGTTGTAACTTCCGAAGAGGAAGACGAGAGATTAATTGTTGTAAGGTTCAGATATCATTGGAATGTGTTCGGAGGGTTTTGTGTTCGAGTCATGCGTTCCCTGAAATAATGTGAATTTTGCATACGCATGAGCAATGTACACTCACACAGTCCATGTTGCGGACCGTTCATCGCCCGTCGACCGCAGTCGTCGACGAGGTGGTCGTCCTCTATTAGCTTGAATTTTTAGAACGGGTCCTTAATTGCCTCGGGACGGGAGAGCATAAATGATCCATGCCTATTATCGGCTTTACCAAGACAGAGACACCACTCATTGATGTAATGTCAGAACATCTGATGTGAAGTCTAAACCCGTCCTCCCTGCCTCCGAGCTCCTGCATACATAGTTTCTTGCCAAGTGGACCTGTCGAGACGGGATTACCTTCTAAGTCCTGGTAGCACGCTTCCATCTCGTCCCACGATCATAATCCGCGAAGGCCTGTGGTAATCACAAGCTTACAGCTTGGATGGCAATTGGATATGAGACACGATGATTTCGGAGGGACGCATAAGAATGATATGGGTATGGGAGAAGTGTCCAAAGCCGTAAGATACTTACACCTGTATCCAGGTACATATGACAAAATGGGGAGGAGCCCAGGGCAGGATGAATTGAAGCGGGAGGTTGAGCAACATGTGCTCGGCTGATGGGGAATCCTGTGGCGACGGATGCAAAAGCCCTCGCGGCAAACAATCGTGTACCGCCAACTGTGTTTAACGCAGCCACGAAGTACACTTCTGGGGACAGGAAACATGTCGGTAGTGCCTCGTCCCATCATGATTGCCTGTGGGGTAATAACACAGAGCGGAGGTATTTAGGCCGCTATTGGTTCATTGGCATCTCGGGAACAGCTTGATAGAATCGTTTGGCAGGTAAGCCTAATACGAACATAGCAGATAACGAGCGGGAGAATTGATATATCGGGAATAACATACCGTACAATATGGTGTATCACGAAAGATATTGTCGTAAATAGACTTGACAGGCCTTGACAATGCTCTTGTGCAGCGCTGATGTACTTTGTACTCGGAGAAATTCAGAAATATCTCGGGATATAGAGCGTCGCGCCACGGACGAGCAGTCATGCGAGCAGGTCGACATGAAGAACCGTGGAGGCAGGAAACACAACTGGGGAATTCGAGGAACGGCCAAGGAAGAACAGGCCCGCAAGTGGAGATTGTCGGGGTCACATAGGGCGATGGCAAGGTCAGCTACAAGGTCAAGCCTGCATCCTTGAAAGCTAGCGAGCGATGGAAGTTTCGGCAAAGATGCTTGGTGACGGGCGTGGAAAGACAGCGTTATTTGTGCCGTGAGCAGGGGGGCATATGCAGCAAGCCCATCAACAAATTTGGAGGAAGGTCATCTCGAACAGGAAACCCAAAAGCATTTTACAGACTAGGACAGCCTCGAAACGTCTATTCATTGAACTCGAGCTTCTTGCACTCAATATGACCATAGAAGATATGCATGTTCCTGTCAATCCAAAATCTTGAATGGAAAGAATTGATATACTTCATAAAAAAGCCAATACCTGATTATAATGTTGCTTCCAGGAAAGATGAGAGACATGATGAGTGAGAACGGGCAATGTGATTGCCCGATGACAAGAGATTCCGAGCAAGAATGAGGTTGAGATCAAGCTTCAAAGTCGTTGGTGGAAGCATTCTGTTCTTGAGATTTCTAGGTTGAATTTGAGTAAAATATCTCAATTTCGGAACGTTTCTCCCTCGAAGTCGTGTCTTGAAGCATTATGAGAGTGTCGGACGAAGAATGAAAGAACTTGCAACAAGTAAGCTTCGGAAAACAGAGAGAGAGAAACCGTGGGAACCTATGATTAGCTCAGCGAAAATTCTACAGACGCCCACATCACATCCGAGTTATTTCAACTTGCGATCTGACGGTTAGTGTGTATCGTCAAATATTTTACTGCCTTTGTTCCATACTGACCTGCTCTTATATTTTTAGTGGCTGATAAACTTGAGATCTACGTCAAGACTCAAGAATTCAACGAGGAGTGTGCCGTCTACTCCAGGGGGTTCAGCAAGCGCTCCGACGGCGACAATAACTCAGACTACTACTGTGACCACAGTCTCTGGGACACCTCCGATTCGTCGAACATTTCAGAATCCTCTCCCTATGATGTCTCCAAGCTCGAGGCCCACCTCTACTTTGCTGGTGTTCGGGGTCCCAATCGCCACGGTCCCAAGTTGATTTTCAGGACTTCGAAGGATGTCTTCGAACCGCCTACGGGACCAGAGGCATATCGTCGTCTTATGCAGCTCCGCCCGGTGTACGAGCATCCAAAGCTTGGGAAGGACAATCTGTGGGAGTTCATTCGTTCTGAGGTTCGTGACCTTCGTAACGCGCGGCGATCTTGGATTGACATTCATTTCAAGGTTGTTAAACTCCTCGACCAGCGAGACATCCGGCATTCGAGCGTCGACCTCGTCCGTTTTAGCTGGCTCGAGAAGAACAAGGACAATAGGGATGACGACGAGACACTCTACATCACTCCTGTCACAGTTTGGGTTGGCGTCTTGCCAGACACTCTTACCGGTGAGGTTGCTTTCCATTCTTCCAACGATATCCTCGGACTCCTCAACGAGCATGGCATTGCTGACGTCGAGGTCTCGTACCGCGAGTCGGTGTACAGGCCCTCAAGTGGTCCCGAGCTGTTCGCACCTGTCTCGGACCTCGATCCGCTCAAGGCTGTTATCGATCCCTTGACTACTGCACTTGGCCTGCCGATCGCTGGCTTGAAGACACTCAAGATGCAGGGCACAATGGGTTTTTACTTTAGAGTGGGGACAGAGCTCTACGCCGTCACCGCCCGCCACGTCCTTTTCCCAGAAGACGAGAGAAACGATGAATATATCTACAAATCTGGGCCCAAGAAGGAGGTTGTTCTCATGGGAACAAGGGCATTTAACAACTTCCTCAAGAAAATCCAGGCTCATATCGGCACTCTCAACAATACCGCGTATATCTTGGAGCAGCGGGTCAAAATTTTATCGGCGAGGTCTCAGGATGGCGGCCTTAACGCTCAGCAGACGGCGAGCGAACTAGAGGAGACTCGTCGTGAGCAGGTCAAGACGCAGGCTGCAATCGGCGAACTCAAGAAGTTCTTTGTGAAGGTGAACAAGGAATGGACCAAACCGGCGGACCGTGTCATTGGACATGTCGTCTGGGCACCTCCTATCAGTGTCAATCCTGCTCCACATGGCTATACGAAGGACGTTTGCGTCGTCAAGCTTGATAAGCAGAAGTTCTGCAAGAACTTCAAGGGGAACACACTGGACTTGGGTGCGTGCCAGATCATCCTGTTAAGGGCGTCTAAGCCAATTGTTTATATTCCAGGCCCAGAGATCGACGCTGCCAAGTTCATAGACTTGATGTACCCTCGCACCAATACGGCGTCCGATTTCAAGTATCCGGACGAACGTCTCCTCAAACTCCGAGCCATTCTCTCCAAAGAAGAAATACGCAACGCCGCCAACAAAGATCACAAAGACGATCCCGCGTGCTACGTTATCAAACGTGGCCTCGCCACGCTCACCACCATCGGTTGTTTATCTGGATTCAATTCTCATTGTCGCCGGTACTTTCCCGACGGAGGCAAGCGCGACTCGGTGGAAGCAGCCATCCATCACTATGACAATGAGACTGGTTCGTTCTCCAGAGGCGGGGACTCTGGGTCGATAGTCGTCGATGCCTGCGGCAAATTTGTTGCCCTCCTTACTGGCGGAACGGGACCAACAGACTCGCCTGATATCACCTTTGGCACGCCAATGCACTGGCTCTGGGAGGTCATCAAAGCCCAATTCGAGGGTGCCGACCTCTACTTCGATGACAACTAGCTTCGTCTCTTCTATCTCATCCTGTTGTACCTCTTCGAAGTAGAAGCGGATGAACCTGTACGTTTTGTTTGTTCCCTCAACTATGTAGAATGATTGGCGTAGACGAATGCTTTGTCCAGGGGGCGGCCACGAGAGCAGTTACCAGGTGCCAACTCCCTCGACCACCCAGCCATCAAATTTCCTTTTTCGGTATTCCCACGACCTAGTCCTTTCTTTCAATCCATCACGATGTTTTGCGCTCATTTGACTTCTCAGAACTTGGGTTAGCAAGATAGGGAGTCACGTATGATACGTAGAATTTCTTTTACATATAGGGTCAATCCATCGCCAAATATCTACCTAGAGGTACTTCTGCTGATGATGCGCACCCAAGATGCAGTACTTACTGTACGCGACCAGTATGAGTCGTAATGGATTTTTCAGACATTCTTGTTCAACCAAGAACTATATAATTAGTATCGTATGAAATACTGCACTCATTTCGTCTCATCGGAGTGATTTAAGAGGCTTTAGCGTTTATGGCGGCGGTCATTACTTCTTGAGTTACCTATAGGATGTCCTGTCATTTCAACGTTTTACCCCACCCTCAAGATCGCTGGTACCATCACTCAACTTGCACGACATTTGGGGTCCCACTTCAACGTTGAGAAGCAGATGACTTGCAATTGCATCCGGAAGTGGTACCAGACACGGCTTAAAACCCAACGGTATATCGCGACTGATTTAATCGAATTCTTCAAGTTTATCTCTGAGCATTAAATACCAAGATATAAGTTGCCGATGTACTCCATTGGATACAAGATTGGGTGCATCTCAGAAATCGGTACAATACCAACGGTAAGTGAAGATCTGACCCGTCACTCGCCTCGCGTCGAATAAAAGAATCAGATATCTCAGAAACATTGACTAGGTAGACAGCTCACTCTTTAATTGATACTAAAAATCATCGTGCAACTGTAATACGAGTGTAGGCCACCCGCACCCACGCAAATACTGTATCGTGCTAGTGGAGGAAAGAAAGGACCAGGTCGTGGGAATACCGAAAAAGGAAATTTGATGGCTGGGTGGTCGAGGGAGTTGGCACCTGGTAACTGCTCTCGTGGCCGCCCCCTGGCTTTGTCTCGTCTTTTTCTTGCACTTAGTAGATCGAAGCGAGACTTGATGGTGAACTCGACTGAAGTGGAAATCTTCTGTGTCTGTCTAAGGGTATATGGGCAACCACTTACTTCATAAGAAAAGCCAATACCTGATTGTATTACTTGCACTTACAGAATTATCAGGGTAGACGAGAGACACGAGAATAACTCGAGAGTGTTTCAGGACTAGGTCCACGGACAGCCAAAATGCCACGTGCTTGGTTCGCGTTCTGCAGCCGCATTTGGGCAGCGCGATTCTGTCACCAATCTATACTGAGAATCAGGCTGCTAGGGATCCATCTCCTTGATCTTTCTAGTTCTCTGAACTTTTTTGCCGTCTCTTTCTCTTTCCCTGGCCAGTACTATGGCAGTTAATGCGGCTCGTGGCTCGCCAACAAAGCAGATCTCCGGTCTTCCTTCCGAAAGGGATTATTACCAGGACATACACATGAACACGGCAAAAGGGCTGCCTCCTTCATCCTTGAACGACATACACATGAATACCGCAAAAGGATACACCTTTGCAGACGACATACGTATGGATACCGCCAAAGGGACTGCCTCAACGATTAGACAGGGCGGATTACCTCTGAAAGATAGGGAGATCTTAGAGAGTGGCGAGGTGAAACGCAAAGCTACGGTAGCGCAACTATGTGAGTCCAGCCTTGAGACGAACGAATTGCCCTAATGATCAAACCATATCCTAGATTTCCTGGATTATTACTTCCAAGCATTGGGTTACATCGCTACACGAAAAGAACGCCGTGCTCTATTCGACAAGGACACAAAGGATCGAGGGTTGACACAATCCGAGTACGCAAAAGAGTTCAAATCGTACTGTGGCCGCGAGCGTGTTTTGCTTCGTAAACGACGTACGAAGCTGCGTGTGGATCAGTTCCATATCATCGCCCAAGTGGGTCAAGGTGGATATGGCGAGGTTTTTCTTGCAAGAAAGCAGGAAACGGGCGAAGTTTGTGCGCTGAAGAGGATGAAGAAGAGAACTTTACACAAAATGGACGAGGTGCGACACGTATGAATTGTTCGCTTTACTTTACTGATGAAAGCTAGATACGACACGTTCTCATCGAACGAGATATTTTAACTGCTACGAAGACAGCATGGCTTGTACGACTCCTCTATGCATTTCAAGATGCCGAACATGTATACTTGGCGATGGAATACGTCCCTGGCGGTGACTTCAGAACGTTGCTGAACAACTCCGGGGTACTGAAAGAGGAGCACGCAAGGTTCTATATAAGCGAAATGTTTGCCGCTGTGAATGAACTTCATAAACTTGGCTACATTCACCGTGACCTCAAACCGGAGGTGAGGACTAAATTCTCATTAATCAGCCCTTCAAACTAATCGGTAAGCAGAACTTCCTCGTTGACGGAAGCGGACACGTCAAATTGACGGATTTCGGACTGGCCACTGGAGCACTAAATCCTAAGCGTATCGAGTCAATGAAAGTTAAGGTGAACCCCGAGTCTCATTGACCAGAATAACGCACTAAACCAAGATCCCGCTGTTTTAGCTCGACAAAGTAAAAGACAATCAAGTCGTGCACCGGTCCACCCTCGAGAGGCGTTCCATTTACCGATCTATTCGCAACGAGGACCCTCGTTATGCGGACTCTATCGTTGGTTCCCCTGATTACATGGTAAGTTGCCACCCTTAGTGCGCTCGGACTTGTCTAGTAACTTGATGTATCTTTAAGGCGCCAGAGGTCCTCCGCGGAAAACCATATAGTTACTCGGTCGATTATTGGTCCCTCGGCTGTATCTTATTCGAGTTCCTGGCCGGCTTTCCACCTTTCAGCGGCAGTACCCCCGAAGAGACTTGGACCAACCTCAAGAACTGGACAACTGTTCTCCGCAGACCTGAGTATGACAAGCCTGAAGATCTTATCTTCAACTTAACTGATGTTGCCTGGGACTGTATTACTCGGTCAGTTTTGTGTCACTTATTCTATTGTATCTCGACTGAATGGAACTCGTGTGTACCAGATTGATTGCTCACGCCAGTGTACGATACGCTACCATGTCGCAAGTCACAGCACATCCGTTCTTCAAGAACTCGAAGCCTCCCGTCAACTGGGAAGACCTACGTTCTACTCGTGCACCATTTGTCCCCGCACTCGATTCCGAGATCGACACCGGCTACTATGATGACTTCACCAGTGTAGAAGACATGGCTAAGTACGCCGAGGTCCGGGAGAAGCAGAAGAATGTGGACAAGGTCAAGGAGAAGGAAGAAGCGTTCGGGCGAGGCGTTTGGGTCGGTTTTACTTTTGGAAAGAACGGACCTGGGGTCAATGCTGGCAAGATTGGCGGCTTGGGGGACACATATGGGGAAGGAGACGCATTGGCAACGATATTCTAACTTTTCTATTTCTATGGACATACCCTTTGCCTGTTGTAGATTACGATGTGGATGGATTTTCACCTTACAATTCAGTGTTATTTCGTGGCATGGCAACAATATCATTAGAGGGAGGGCCCCAGGTTGTCGATATTTTCTTTTTTGGAGAATTTTTGTATGTTCCATTCTGCTCAACTTGTTGGTTCTGTGGACCGCAATCCTCCACAACGCACTAGATGCATAGTACCCCCGATGTACGGCTCAACCGCGCAGAGATAGCGTTAGCAGCCCTCCTCGACCTAGAACCGATTCCTAGACGATGACAACCATACAGTACGTACTGGGTTACGCGTCACGTAGGGGCATGTCACAGGCCTAGTTTCCGACCGTTTCAAACTCCGAGAAGCAGTTCTTTTCGGAGGTTGAAGCGGTCTCTGTCATGCACATCCATCCACTTCTCGAGAAAGTTAAATACGAACGATCCTTTCCAGAGGCATGGGATCTTCATCGACTTGCATATGTAGAGAAGAAACGGGACGCCTTCTTCGGCGCGGTCATCGGTTCAGATGGAACACCTATCCTTGATCCTGATGGTTGCCCCTACGAACGACTCAAAGTTCCTTTCAGCCTTGAGTCCACTCGCATGCCGGATTCCATCCTGATAAGCTCAGAATATCGAACTGCATTAAAAGACATCGATCGCTGGTTTAAAGGCTACTTTGAGACCAAGATCCCTACCGTATTCCACCCTGACGACTACGTTTGGAACCGTTGGGCCGATCTGGATGGGGATGACGAAGACAAAGACCATGGAGGGGAACGGGCAGAAGGACAGAGATCCGAGAATCCCAAGGGCCAAGGTGTTGGCAATGATTCTTCTACGACTCCAAGTGAGGTCGTTACCTGTATTGGGCTTCTCGCAGAGCTTACCACGATGTAGAACCTCCTCTTCGTCAAGGAGTTACAGTCGTTGGTATCCTCGGGATAGGTGAGTCCTTGTCAGGTTTCAGTAACTGTGATTTTGATCTATCCTTTATCAGGGAAATCCCTCTTCCTCATCTATATACTTGTGGAACGGCTCCTTCTAGGTCTCGAGACCTGCATACAAATACAGGAAGGCAAGATGACACTGTGGTGTGCCGACGGAGCATTCGACATTCCCATAGATGATGATTTCAAGACAGTCGTCAGTCAAACTCAAAAAGGTGCTCTGCTCCCAGCAAGTACCTGGTATCTACTCGACTCCAACGCGCAGATTTTAAAGCCCCCTGAAGCGATACAATGCAGCCATGCCCGTATTGTGCAGGCCTCGTCCCCAAAGTCAGCCCGTTTGGATTGGATGGACAAGGCGTACGGCTGGTGTATTGTTTACATGATGAAGCCGCCTTCTTTGAACGAAGTAATTCTCATGTATGTGACCAGTTCTTCCAATTGATTCGATTGGGACTTATGTTCTTTTACAGGAAACTCTGTCAAACCTACCCTGAGATGGCATCTACTTCAGATCAGGCGATAGCCGAATTTTTCGACAAGTATGGCCCATCAGTTCGTTCGCTCTTCCACTACGTTTTAAGGCCACAGGCGTACGAGAGCAAGTTGAAGCGAAAGATCAACCAGATCAACGGCGAGACCCTTGCTTCACTCATTGAAGGCATGGCCGATATGTTAGACCCACAGGGTGTGTCTCATTTACTCTTCGGCGTCTATCCTGGCGTCACCCGGGATGACTTATTCGTTACCATCCTCACGAAGCATATCTATCAACTGCTCAAAAATGTACATGCCCAAAAGTGGGATATGGACGTGCGCCGGATGTATACATTATTCAAAAACAACCCTCAAACTCGAGCCGCGGCTGGCTACATACTCGAGGACCGGCTCCATGAACTCCTGCTGCATGGAGGCTCCTGGCCAGTCATAGAGTTAGTACGAGGGCGGCAGGGACCCAGGAATATCTCATATACCAGTCGCGATTCTCTGCCCCCTTCCAAATGGCTTTGCGTCAGCCATTCTACGATTCTCACTGACAGTAAACCCCATAGCACAGTTGTGCACCCACCCCTCGAACTTCGCCGATACGATTCCCAGTCCATTGAAACAATGGACTTGACAGAGACAGGCTATTACCAGCCATATTCGGCTATTCAGGCGACGTATGACTCTCATGTGGTCAACAAGCCACAGAAACAAGTCATGGTCTTCCGGTTTACCGTCGCACACAAACATGACGCAAAAGCTTCGGGGTTGAAATGGCTGAAACAGCACTACGGCAACTTCAAGGTCCACTACGTGGTCTTTGCAGACCCATCGGAGGATATCACAATCTACATACCAACTGACTTCGACCCCTTTCTGGATTCCAAGTTGTATGTGAAAATAACTGAAAAGGATCTATTTCCTGATGTGGTTGGGAAAGGCTCAGAGAAGAGGGGTGCTAGTGAAGATTCAGAGAACCAAGAAGCGAAAAGAGTACGGGGAGATGATACATAGCTGTGTTCTTGAGCATGTAGAAGGCTGTCTGTATCAGTATACGATCGTATACGGCGCTTCTTGACCTTTGAAAAGTTTCTAAAACTTTGATGTAGCGAATTGTTCGAGTCTAGGGAATGCCTACTCACGGAAGATAGACTTGGTACGACTGCCTAACACATCGCCCTGTTCTTCAGGAGAAACCATGGCCAGTAACGACACTCTTCAAAAAGATGTGGAATGTCAATGTTCTTGACAGTCTCCGTGATAGCTCATCCTGTCGACAACGTTCTGAACACTTCTGGCGCTTCTACTATTAGCCTTGATAGTACCAGTATCTCGAGAGAAGGCACATACAACGTCGAGGTTGATTCCCAAACCTGAGGATGGTGTGGAAAGCAGCCACTTGCACAGAGACGGCGAGCACGGTAAGCCGGCCAAGGGATTGCGATTCGTGCAAACTGGATCACTGGAGAGATACTCAGATCGAGTCTATCCTCACGGAAATGAGTGCTACATAACTCTGACCTTGAAACATCCTGTGTATACAAACGGCTTTTTAGTTTCATGCGAGTAAAGAGCAAAGAGGTGTCGAGGCGGCACGTGACGGCCCATGGCACCGCGATTCCAGTCTTACACAAACTCCTCCCGAGGTTATAGAATTCGCGAAGCGCATTTCCGTGCATCAATATTGCCTGCTGAGCGTCATACTAATGTACATATGAGCGGGCGTGTATAGTAAAGTGCTGTTAAGCTCTCATTGCATTGTTGAGCCTTCTAATACTCGCCGCGCTGACTCGAGTTCAAGCTAAGTTCAACTCAAACTCTCATGACATTGACAGATTCGCCCGAAGTATTTCGACTACCGACCCCGACCCCACCCTCTTTCCAGCAACCCACAGTCGAGTCATACGATAACCACCGTGACAAGCATACCCCAATCGTCATTGACAATGGGTCAACAACTCTTCGATGGGGATTTGGCACGTTTTCCGACCCGTTAACAGGACCAAACGTGATCTCAAAGTACAAGGAACGCAAGAATAACAGACCATTGCTGTTATTTGGGGATGCTGTTGAAGTGGAAGCAGGAGCAAAGGCACAAGGAAGAACACCATGGGAGGGGGATGTCTTGCTGAATTTCGATGCTCTGGTGCGTTTTTGTTATTCTGACAGGATTGACACTGTGATGAATGCCATCTTAACTTAGGTATAGGAAAACGCGCTAGACTACGCGTTCATACAACTAGGAATCGATACCGAAAATGTGAACCACCCAATCCTCATGACGGAGAGGCTCTGTTCACCTTTGCACTCTCGAGCACGTACGTGGCTCTTTTTTAAAAATAAACTTGGTCCTGATGAACCTTGAAACCATCAGTGACTTCTGAACTACTGTTCGAACAATACTGTGTGCCCTCTGTGGCCTACTGTGTCGACGGAATCATGTCGTTTTATTACAACAATCTACCGGCAGAAAACGCTCCGTTTACATCTGATGGAATAGTCATCTCTTTCAACACGGCCTCGACCTCTGTCATTCCAATAGTACATGGTAGAGGAATCCTGAGTAATGCAAAGAGGTCCGTTTCATCTCACTCCGCGTCATTGTGTACACTTCTAACGTTGCAAACAGAATACCATGGGGAACCTCGCAATCATCTGACTATCTTCTCAAACTCATACAGCTCAAGTATTCCAATTTCCCAACTCGTGTAACATCGCCGCAAGCAAACGTACGTTCCCTTTCCCTTTCTCGAGCCTTGCTGTTCATCCACCAACATTTCAGTGGATGCTACGAAACTTCTGCGAAGTTGCTGAAGACTATACTGCGCTCATTCGCTCATTCAGGGACCCCGATGTCCTCCGAGCATCGGAGAAGATTATCCAGTTCCCTTTCACTCTACCTGTGGCCGACGAGAAGACTGAGGAAGAACTGGCTAAGCAAGCTGAAAAGAGGAAAGAGCAAGGACGTAAGCTCCAGGAGATGGCCGCGAAGACTCGGATGGAGAAGGTATGTCCTGTTCCTCTCGTGTATCAGACCATTATTTGACGCTCGCTCCTGGAAAGCTTGTTCAAAAAGAAACAGACTTGCAATATCTCCTCAACCTGAAAGAGTCAAAGGGAGATGCTGGGAAAAGGGAATGGCAGGTATGTCGTATTCAAACGCCTGTTGAGCAGGAGCTGATTTTCCGTAATCAGAATAAGCTAAACTCTGAAGGTTTCGACGACGAGGCTACACTTGATGAGACCATCAAAAAGTTAGACACAGACCTCAAGAAGGCTAGGAAAAAGGAAGCAACCCTTGGCAGCGAAGAGCCCATGGTAAGTCTTCGTTTCCCCTTCTCGGCTTCAAACTAACACATCACCAGGAAGAAACGCCATCGTTCCCTCTGGTTGATGTACCAGACGATCAGGTAATTCTGCCCTTTAAATTCGACAAACTCTCATTGATATAACTGTCCTGTAAAGCTGGATGAGGAAGGCTTGAAAGAGAAGAAAAAGCAAAAACTCTTGAAGGCTGGCTTTGACGCTCGTGCTCGAGCACGCAAGGAGAAAGAACGTGAAAGGGAAGAAAAGGAGCGAGAAGAGAAACAGGAAGAGGAGGAGCGAGATGCAGATCTTGGTGGCTGGTCAAGAAAGATGAGGCAAGAACAAGAGGTTCGTCGAGTGCCTGTCTTTTCACCTTGACGCTCAACTCACGTCGGTCAGGCTCTGATGGGACGTATCAAAGACCGAGCTAAACGAAAGGCCGCTTTGAGCGATAGGAAGAGCGCCGCAGCTCAGGCTAGGATGAAGAACATTGCCAACTTGGCTTCTGATGAGCGTGTCCCGAAGAAGAAACGGAAAGGTGGAGGAGGTAGGGGTATACTACACTCTACCGAATAGCCCTGACTGATCCTTTGCGCCAGAGGATATGTTCGGCGCAGACGATGCAGATTGGATGATATATCGTAAAATTGTAAGTCTACATTTGGAAGTTGCTATCGTTGCTCGATGCTGACCACGAATGTAGAACACTGCCACGGCGTCGTCCGATGAGGAAGAAGACCTCGCCCAGCTACAAGTAATAGAACAAAAGCTGTTGCAATACGATCCAACCTTCACAAACGCGCAAACTCATGCGCATTTGACATCGCAACGATCAGCATTGCTCACAGCATTCCGACCTGTGTACGAAGAAGGGGATGTGGAAGGTATTCGACGGATGTCTGTCACTCAACGCGCAGCACTGACTCTTTCTCCGTTAGGAATCGCCAGGATCCATCTCAACACGGAGCGTTGGCGTGTTTGTGAGACTTGGTTTTCGCCGGGTATTGCTGGTGTCGATTCTGCTGGCTTGGGAGAGGTTCTGCAGAATATACTTTCTCGGTACGACGAGGCCCAGAAAGCGAAGCTTGTTAAGGTTGGTCTTTATTTCTTCTTTCACACGAGGAGGTGCTCACCTGGTAATTTTACAGAACGTTATGATAACCGGAACTCCAGCGCGTATCCCAGGTATCATACGCCGCCTGCACAGCACACTACGGCCGATTCTACCGCCAGAGATGGAGATCCAAATCAGGAGCGCTCAGGATCCTTCTAATGATGCGTGGCGAGGGATGGCCAAGTTTAGTTTGACAGATGAGTTTGCTAGCGTTGGTATCACCAAGGCCGATTACGAGGAATATGGTGGCGAACGAATAAAACGTTGGTGGGGTGGAAATTGGAATGGGTCTATCATATCATCAAGGGCTGGCTCCTCGGCTGCTGCAGCGAGGTCTACCCCCGGCGACGGCGACGTGGAGATGGGAGAGTAGTCAGGCCTCAGTGATTTCTACTGAACGAGTATTTCATATACAAGTCCATCGTTACTTTGGTGTATTACAATATGTATCGTCAAAAGGATCCTAAGCTGCTAGAAGATGAGGTGAAGAGACACGAGGATAAATAAATGTGTATGGATGGCATGGAGGGATGAACTGAGCATCGTGCCACTGGCGGAGGTAGGTGGTATGTGTACAGTATCTACATGCAGATAAACCCATATGCACCGCTTATGAACAGCAACCTTGTGAGGTGTTTGCAGAAGGTTGAGTAACCTTGACAGAACCATCAGCACCACCCGAGCCTTGTGCGTTTCCAGACTCTTGAGAATCGATCAGACGAGTCTTTATGTCCCTAGAGTTCCGGCAGTTAGTCCGAAGATATATCGATAGTACTATGATTGTATCGCACCTAGCGAGAGCGAAAAATGCCTCTTCTACGCCCTCGTTAGCCTTTGCCGAGGTCTCCATGAACTTGATACCGAGCTCATTTGCAAGCTCACGACCTTGCTCCTCTGTAACAGCTTTCTTGTCGACCCAGTCTGACTTGTTTCCGATGAGGATCTTGTTCACTCCTTCTGAAGCATGCTGCTCGATGTTAGCATGCCAAGTGCGAATGTCTGTACAGGGGCGGGTGATTATCAGTATCGGAACGACCTGGGTGATGAAGAGACGCACTATTGAAAGACCTCTCATCCGTAACATCATATACCAGCAAGATACCCATCGCCCCGCGATAATACGCCGTCGTTATCGTCCTGAACCGTTCTTGACCCGCAGTATCCCACTATAGCGATGATCCCCAAATTTAGAACCGAAAGTGACAGCGACACAGCAACCAATCCCATTTCAAAACGTCAGCGAGTGCTTTGAATAGCTATTAAGCGGTAAGAGACGAACGATTTGAAGTTTGATACGTTTCCCATCCAACTCAATCGTCCGGATTTTGAAGTCGATACCAATTGTTGTAATGAATGAAGGGGTCCACGCGTCGTCACAGAAGCGAAGTAAAAGACAAGACTTGCCAACACCTAGGTAGAATAGAAGCCTCAGTATACTCTGGACTCATATAGAAGTGACAAGAGGGATGAAACGGGAAGCATACCAGAGTCACCGATGAGCAAGAGCTTCAGGTAGGGAGCAATCAGCGACATTTTGAGCGGTTATTCAGTGTATTCTCTACACACCTTTATAAGAAAGTCATAGTGAGGTGGTGGCATGTTGTCGCAGTAGGGCGTATGGGAGTATCTGCCAACTCCTCCCGCAATTTCTCTCCCAATTGCCCTGCTTAGTAAGCAACAGCCACGATGCCATGGAATGTCATGTCAAGCGACACATAAGCACTGGTATGTCTTCAAAAGCTGTAACTGCTTTCTAAAATGTTCATTCTCAATGTCAGTAACGGCATGATACCGCTGAGGCCTTTTGGACGGACCACCACCGTCTGATTCATTAGTTTTACTGCTACAGTTCACCCGAATCTCGATCGGGGAAAGCTCGTAAGTATTCTTTTCTGTTTGTTGATGCTCTAATGATACTTTTTGGGGTAGCGTATTCGACGTCAAACCTTCCCGGTCGCACTGCCTTTGTATGGTATGCATCATGATCATCCTGGTAATGCTGTTGAATGGCTTGACTGACTTTTAGGCCTAGGGCAACTTTTTCAGCCCGTCTCAAACTCTATCGGCCGCGGACTCTATGCCTCTTCCATATCAATGCTTGTAGCTTAGGATGAGCGAACTCGACTTGCCTTCGACTTCGCACCGACTTGAACGTTAAAAATGGAATCGCAGTGAGCCCCGCTGTACAGTGTATCGCTGATGGCTAGAACCAGAGCTCAGAGTTTCGAGGTATATTTACTACGTGGAAATCCACAATATCGGAGAAGAAAATGAATCGAGTTTCATTCAACTTCTTTGGTACCAACCCGTAAAAGCATGTTGTCTTCCAGGTAATCAACGCTTCACTCGTTTATGAGAAGCACCTTTGGGTGTACCAGCTTAGCTTGTATTGTTCAATGGACGGGTGTTAGCAATGGAATAGTTCGGTGGGACGACCCGTGCCTTTGCTTTCAACCATTGGGCAACAAGCGCAGGGTACAGAAGCGCGAAGTCTATAGGCCCTAGTCAGTATCCAATGGAAGGGAATAAACATAGTTAGATGAACTCCAAGTTCAACCATCTCGACGCCTCTTAAAAAAGCGTCCGAATTGTAATGGGAACGGTGCTGTTAGTAAATGATTGATTCGTTGTGCGAGTTCAAATGAAAATACTCTTATTTCCGCCCCAAGTCGAAACATGGATATTCCTGTGACTGAGAGAGCAGTCTAGCGAAATGCTGGGGATACGGTCGCGTAGAGGAAGGAAACTTGAAATGGCGCGCCGCGATTGTCCTTTCTCTCAGTCTGTTCCCACAACCACGTCAAGCCTCGGTACTCAAAAACCCAGTACTCCCTCCTCCATCACATATCGCAGACCATAATTCTGGAAGAAAACATTCTCAAATTCATCGAAAGGCGAGGGGTTGGCAATACCTGCGAAAATATTATTTTTGCAGTACC
Source organism: Paramarasmius palmivorus (assembly GCA_037176845.1). NCBI lineage: Eukaryota > Fungi > Basidiomycota > Agaricomycetes > Agaricales > Marasmiaceae > Paramarasmius > Paramarasmius palmivorus. Next base: position 227,330 of record JAYKXP010000032.1, on the reverse strand, counting down.
TGTAAGCACTCACGACTCTTGACCCTTTCAACGCGTCCTGAGCACAATAACTGTGACAATAGGGTCCTTTCTCTCGACCAGAAGCGTTGATATGGATGCTTCAAGGATGAATACACTCGTGAGACGTGTTGTCTCGCCGTCAGACAGAGACTCCGCTTCGCAGTTTTTAGTGGACATTCAGAAGGCATTAGAAGTTTGTCAAGCGGAAACAGACGCGTTGAAGGATAGGCTATCGATTTTGGACGCGGAAAGGAAACGTTTGTTGGAGGCAGAGAAGACGTATAAATCATTGCTGGCACCCATTCATCGACTCCCCACCGAACTTTTGGCGCACATATTTATGATTTTGCGCGGAGAATTCACCCTGGACCTGTCTTCACTTCCGCCACCAGTACAACTTTCTATGGTCTGTGGCCGTTGGAGAGAAGTTGCCTTCGCAACGCCATACCTGTGGTCCTATCTTGAACTTGTCGTACTCCATGATCATCCTATCCCTCCGGACCTTCCGAGGGATATGTTGTCCTCGACGGATGGGAACCGCCTAGTACGCGTTTTGCAACGTTTTTTGGATCGTTCGGGCGACTATCCTTTGGTATTGAAGTTAGATCTATTCGGGGTTCCCGAATCCCCTCCGCCCTCATATCTTGTGAATATGATCAGTGCTCTTGTTCACCATTCACATCGCTGGGCATCGCTGGATCTCTTTATTCAGGAACACACACTCAACCTACCTCTTTGGGCACCCATCCGTGGACGACTCCCCTTACTCCGAGAATTGTGCGTCGGGGGCCTGGGCGAATACGAGGTCGTTCAAGAGCCTACTCTCGATTTGTTCAGTGCCTGCCCCATTCTGAGCGTCGCTCGGATTGATAGCGCGGACGAGTTGATTTTGCAGAAAAGACAAATCGCATGTTTGAAGCTCGGCGACTGGTATGCCTCTTCAGCATTCTACTTTCTCAACGATCCAAGCTGGGACTGTCTGGAGCATTTAGGCTTGCATGACTTTGGTTACAATGTGGATGAAGGTTATAGGGGTCAGATTCTCATGAAGAAGTTGAAAAAACTTGAAGTAGGGGCGATGCAGCATACACACATCATCCACAGTTTCAATTCTTTAACGGCCCCGGGGCTAGTTTCTTTAGCGATTGGTGGACCTTCCCCTAAACACGAAGGCCTCCAATTCCAATTTTCACCGCACTCCTGGGATAATAAACCCATTGTCGATTTCCTAGCACGATCCTCGTGCAACATCACGCGCCTTCACTTCAAATGGGCTCCCATAACCGGCAAGGACGTTTTGCATCTTTTCCAGCAGATGCCACACATCTCAAGCCTTACCATCGAGGAATGTAGTCTGCATGCAGACGGGCGTCAGGAGAACAATATCGTGATCCCTGCCTTCCTAGAAAGCTTTTGTCTCGACAATTCCTCTTCATCCTCCAAACCATTGCTTCCTCATCTTGCCAGCATTGCTCTAGTGGTGCACGCTGACGTCAACCTACAGCTCTTACTGGAAGTGTTACGATCCAGGCAAGGTCGGCTGCGAGCTGCGGACATCGCTATAATCGGTCATAGCGATGATGCGGATATAGAGGAGTTTTCTGCTTTTCGCTGCTTGGGGTTAGAGATGACGATTGAAAGGTATCATAGTTGGATTGAACACTAGGTTACACCAGAGGTATCTAACTATTTTTCACTCTGTTGACGTTTGCTAACGTTGTAAATCTATTCAGTCTCGACCCAAAGATATTGTAAAACGTATTGGCCTAGTAGACTTGTACAGTGCAACGCAAGCACTGTGGCGCTAATCACTATTAACGAACCTTTCAATATATCAGTGGCTCTTCATCAGCATCCAATTCCCAGACCTCCTCAGCCGCCGATTGCTCAAGCTTCAAAATAAGTTCGCATTCTAGTCCCTTAGTACCAAGCACCAGGCATTCATCCTTCAACATATGAGAGGTTTGCCCTTTATCCCCGGACTGTAAAACACACTCTACTCGTACTTTCTTCAGCACCTGCATCCCATCACTACCCAATCTCCGTGACTCCGCCATCCGAAGGGCTAATTCTGCTATACTGAGAGCAGTACTCTCCAGAACGACCCTCTCAGACAAATCGATCTGGGCCAATCGCGGGGCTAATGACAGCTCATGGGATGAACCTTCCGCGACAAGTTGCTGAAGTAGTTGAGGTACCATCGCCCATTGCTCCATGTTGTCTTCCGGCCTTGTCGATACTGAGACTTCCAAAGAAGTCAACTGAGGACACAAAGGCAGAAGTTTTGCCAATCTATCGGAGGTCATGTAGACGTCGTTGAAAAATAAATGGACCTCCTGCAATGGGGCCGCGGAACGTTCCAGCATGGAGATGAATTCGGTCTCGCTGTGCCATGCGACTGTCCTACCAAAGTCGCTATGCGGGGGAAGATGGGCGTCGATACTGAGGTACGTTGCCGACGGCAAAGTGACCGATTGGAAGAGTGCAGTTAGACAGTCAGTATTGCAACCGCGGAAGTCGAGATAGGTAAGGTTCTGCAAGACAGCAGGGACGGGAAGAGGAGCAACGGGGTCGCAGAGCCCCTCAACTGTCAATGCTGAGAGGCTCGTACAGACCTGCAGGATGTGCTTGGCGACAGTAAGAGATAGAGTGATCAGGTGTATCCTGGTGAGCTGGCCATATGGGAGCATGACGGTACGGATCAGATAATCGGACGCAAGGAATAATCTTCTCAGCCTCGGGGCGTTATGCAAGTGGGCACAGAAGCTTGAAACCACTTGGTTATCAGATGAGCTCCACGGACGGTGACCGTCCGTGAATTCGTCCGAAAACGACTCCAACATGGGGAATGAGCTTCCCTGAAGGCCTTTTTCCAGTAACAGGAGAAATTCATCTTCCACCCCAAGATAGAGCTCCTTGCAACGTGGTAACGCTCGGGCCATGGTTCGAAGGATAGAGTCTCCATGCGGACCAAGACGACTTTCAAATAACTCCTCCGGAGGCGCTTTTGTCTTCACTATAAGATGGAGCAACAATGGGTGACTTCCAGCTCTTTCAAGGTGAAGATTGATCAAATCATCCGCATTGCGAAACTTGATTGTGTCTTCCATGGAGACTGCAAAACGAGACCATAATCGTGGAAGGGAAATAATCACGTTACGCCACTGGGACGAAACATGCGACATGCGAAGAGTGTGCGCCGAAATTTCCTGGGTCCTGACTTCCAGATCGTATTCGTCCATATCGGACCACTCCTGGAGGACCTGGGACAAAATCTCTGGAGGAATGCGACGCAAAGCGGATATCCAACCCTTTCTATCCCTGATCTTTTCCCGCATCTCAGCCTTCTCTGACTCGAGGCAGTCCATGGCATGACGCAGCTTCAGAATTTCCACGTCGTAACGATCGATTTCCCTCTCTTCGTCTGCGATAAAAGAAAGGGTCTCGGAGATCTGTATGTTCGTTGGGACACCACAGGATTTCAACAGCTCCGTAGGTACAGGGGGATGCGGGGTGTGGGAAACAAATGTATTGTGACATTTATCGCACAAGGTCGTTCGTCGAGGAGTAGACTGGTGGATGTTGAGAAGAGGAACCTGTTCAGAGAACATGATCTGGTAAGAAAAAGGCAGATAAGTCTTGAGTTGGATCATGAGACACCCGAGAGCACTCACTAGTCTTGTTCTCTATTGCCTTTATTCCAGTTAGATGGCGATGGCCTGGAGTCAAAATAGCTCACCACGCGTCGATTAAATAGATAGCGCGAGGGACTACAGCCAGTCTCAAAATCCGAATATGGCACCATCATCAACGCGTCCTGTGGCGTATTTGTGAATGATGAGGGAGTTGTGGTCTACCCCATTGAGGTTCCAAGCATCGAAGGCTTGCCGGCAACGCGTTCAATCAGAAGATAGGCACTACTTCCATGCATGGGCACCGGTAAAAGTATTGGAAGTGTGAGGAGTTATGGCATGGCATGGTCGTTGGTGAGAGCTTAGGGTGCTAGTTAGGAAGAAATTCCACGGAGTTCGCGGAATACGCCACAACAGCGCCAACATTGATAACCGTTTAGGAAATATTACAGTCATATCCCTAATTGGCAGCAGTAATTGAATTATTCCAACGGCTCAACCCTGAAAAGAATCTTGAGTTCTGATCCTTTCTTCCCAAGTTCTAAACATTCATCCACGAACATCTGAGAAGTCCCCACTTCGCCTCTAGTTCCATCGCTACGGGGCTCGTGCAGAACAAGAACCACTTGTGTCTTCCTCAACACAGGTTCGCTAGCATTACTCGATCCCCGCGACTCTACCATCCCGAGGGCCGCTTCAGCAACACGAACTGCGGCGCTCTCGGAAAAGATCTCCTCTTGTAAATCAATCGCCGTCAATCGCGGGGCCAGCGTTGATCCATGTGAAGCTTCTGAAACAAGCTGCTGAAGTAGCTGAGGGACTATTGCCCATTGCTCCATGTCCTCCAACGGGCTTGTCGACGCATGGACTTTCAAAGAAGTCAACTGAGAACATAATGACAGGAGTTCCTTGACTCCGCTGGGGGTCAAGTAGACCTCGTTGAATTTGAGAGACAGCTCCTGCAAAGATGCAGAAGAACGTCGCAGCATAGAGATGAACTGAGATTCGCAATGCCAAATCATTGCTTCCCCCATGTCATCGTCTATAGGAATTGAAGCGTCGACACCAAGGCAGACCAATGATGGCAGTGTGACGGATTCAAATAAGCAGGAGAGGTCGTCGCTGAAACAATCGCGGAGGTCGAGGCGAGTGAGATTTTGTGCCATGGTTGGTGTATTGAGAGGCTCGGTCCCTTCGTACAGCCCCTCGAGCGTGAGGATCGACAGGTTCGTGCAGACTTGGAAGATGTGTAACGCATGGCGAAGGGGTGCACTGCACAGATGCACTGTTGTAAGCTGACCGTATGGGAGCATGTTGGCGTTAATGAGGAAATCGGACGAAAGGAAGACGCTCCTCAACATCGGGGCATCAGCTAAGGGTCTCCAGAAGGTGGCCTCCTCATCAAAGGGGCTCAGCTGGCGGTCGTAGTCCGTGAATATATCTGAAAAGGTCTCCAGCAGGGGGAATGAGATGCTGTTCAAGAGACTTTGATCGAAGGTCCATAGGAAGTCGTCCTGCACCCCGACCGATACTTCTTTACAACGAGGTAGTGCTTGAACGAGAATGCGCAGAATGGAGCGGCCATGCCTACCCAGGCGAGGTATCAACGTCTCCTGGGGTGCCGCTATGCCGACCCTCAGATGGAGCGTCAATGCGTGATTACCAGCCCTTTGAAGGTATAGGGCAATCAGATCCTCCGCACTACGAAGCTCAACGTTGTCGTTTATGGACACTGTAAAACGAGACCACATCTTTGGAAGAGAAATGGTGGTATTTCGCCAGTGGGACGATACGTGTGACAGATGAAGTGTGGGCGCTGATATGTGTTTGGTACCAATTTCGAGAGTGTGTTCATTATTCGTGAAGTACTCCAAGAAGATTGTGGACAGAATCTCGGAAGGGATTCGACGTGAAGCTGATATCCACCCTTTCCTGTCTCTGATCCTTCCCTGAATCTCAGCCTTCTCCGACTCCAAGCGATCCATTGCACGGCGCAACTTTTGAATCTCCACAATGTAACGGTTGACTTCCTTCTCTTCATCCACGATAACAGCAAGGGTTTGGGAGACCTGCATGTCTGTAGGAATTTCGTGAGATTTTAGCAGCTTCACAGGTACAGGCGGATGTGAGAGGTTGGAAATAAATGTGTTATGACATTTGTCGCATAGAATTGTTCGTCGAGGTGTAGATTGTTGTGCATTGGGGATAAGGAGCTGTTCAGAAAGCATAGCTTATGTGGTAAATGCATAAGTTTGAGGTGAATTAGGATTGTGGAAATGTTGGGAGTGCTCACCAATTTCTCCTGCGGAGTCGAGCGAAGTTGGAAAAAAAAATGACTGATCCTGGGGACAATCTGGGGACCCGGATTCACTACATCTCGACTACATCCAAAAAGAATCCACAAGGCTGTACTCCATGGTCCTCTAGACTGCCTCTAGATCCAAATGTGACATTATGTGCCATGCATTCAGTCGTATATGGGTGTGCCATGTAGAGCTCCCAAAACATCGAAGCCCGTCGGACAGCGTTGATCAACTGGACTGGAGAGTTGGCGTTTTGCGTGGCTAATGGTGTGAATGGAAGCGTCAAACTCGGAGTTGTGGAAGCGATGGTGGTGGTCGGGTGGTGGTGTAAGTGAAAGCTCAGTGAGTCATGCATTCAAGCCATGACTTTGTTATTTCGCTCCATCCCCGTTGAACTATCAAGGGCCAAGTCGTACAAAATTTCACTATGCGATGGTGGATAATCAAGGTGTACATACGGAACAAAATCTGCCATACGAATACTACTTAGTATGTTTGAACCACCTCCGCACTGGTCTTCCGGGAAGACACTTCCAGAAAAAATTCACATACCAATCCCTTCCTTGCCAGTTCAAAGCACTCCTCTTTTAGCATCTGAGAAGTCGAAGCCTCGACTCCAGGGTTGGCACGATATTTGAGGTTTAATTGTAGTCTCTTCAATGAGGGGGCCTCGCTCGAAACCCGGGACTGTGCCATGCTAAGGGCTGCTTCAGCTATACGAAGCGCGGCACTTTCTGAGGTTGCCTCCTCTTTCATAACGATCTCCGCGAGCCGTGGGGCCATACACGGGCCATGAGGGGAGCCTTCTGCCACCATGAGCCCTTCCAGCAGTTTTGGGACAAATGCTCGTTGCTCTGTGAAATTGTCGTATACTACCATCGAGGTATCAATTTCCAGCGACGTCAGTTGACGACACAGGCGAAGGATCTGCATGAGTCCATTGGAGGTCGGGTACACTTCTCCGAACAGCAAATTCAACTCCTGCAGTGGTGCCAAAGAGCGTTCCAACATCGAGATGAACTCATCCTCGCAAATCCACACCAACGATGGAGGGCCTCGTCCCGGGGAATAAGAGTCGACGCTGAGGGAAATCAAGGACGGTAAGGTGACTGATTTGAAGAAGGCGGCGAGGTCGTCGCTATTACAGCCGTGGAGTTTAAGGCACCGAAGGTTTTGTGCTACAACCGGTGTGTCAAGCAGTAAGGGGCTCCTTTCGTAAAATCCGGTGACCATGAAGGTTGTGATATTGGCGCAGACCTGTAGTATGTACACGGCATTGTATCCACTGAGTAGGTCAACGTCAGTGAGCTGCCCGTATGGAAGCACGTCGGCGTCGACGAGGAAATCTGATGAAAGGCAGATTTTCTTCAACCTTGGAGCGTTACCGAGAATCCTCCAGAAGCGCGAAATTTCGAGGAACGACCCCTGGCGATCATCTTCTGATATGTGGTCTGAAAATGATTCTAGCAAGGGATATGAAAGGGTTTCTTGGTAATGGTCGTACAGGAAGTCGAGAAACTCATCCGGTATCTCGACTACCAAACGTCTGCACCAAGGAAGCGCAGAAATCAAGACACGAAGGATAGAGCATCCCTGCTGGCCAAGATAATGTGGTAACATCGCCGGAGACGTGCCTGTCCTAACTACGAGATGGAGCTTTAGTGGATGGTTCTTGGCCCTTTGAAGGTACAGGGCAGCCAAGCTATCTGCGTCGTGAAATTCGGGTCTGGCGTCCAGGTATACTGTAATGGAAGACCACAGTTGTGGAAGGGAGATAGCAGCGTTTCGCCACTGAGACGACACGTGCGATAGAGAGAGCGTGCGCGAAGAGATGTGTTTGGGCGAGATGTAGAGCTCGAGGCCATCACCGTCATCATCGTCCGAACCTGCCCCGAGACACTCCAAAAAGATCAGAGATAAAATCTGAAGGAATCCGACGCGAAATGGATATCCAGCCTCTTCTATCTCTGATCTTTCCCTGTATTTCATCCTTCTCCGACTCGAGACGGTCCATGGCGCGACGCAGCTTCTGAATCTCTGTATCGTATCGTTCAACCTCCTTCTCTTCTTCCGTGATGAAAGTGAGGGTCTGGGAGACCTGTGGGCCTGTAGGAACCGCTCGAGATTTCAGCACCTCCATAGGCACCGGAGGGTGAGAGAGGTCGGAAACGAATGTTTGGTGACATTGATCACATAGAATCGTCTGTCGAGAAATGGGCTGGGATGTATCGAGTAAGTGCATTTGTTGGATTCAAGGAAGATGTTCTGGTGAGAGGAGAATGATAAGAAGTCGAGGCATAAAAAGGTAGAAATAAGGGCCCACTGCATCGCGTAAATTTATAGTACTGATATTGGTCAGAGACACTTCTTGACAACGTGTTTTTCGAAGAGCAAAAGAAGGCTTTGTATCGTAGCCCGGAGAGAAGACCACTACATGTGCGTCCATGATAGAGATGCTGTCTATGCTTGGCCCAGAGCTCTGGCACCGTTAAAATGTTCACACAGTAGTAACTCGTCTCTGCAGGGCACATAATTTTCTATAATACAAAACGACAATTAAGAGTGCTACAGGAGTCTGTAATTATGATAGAAACAGCAGTCCGTAAAGGACACCCACATGCGTGCCGGCGAAGGTATATAGTCAACAGACAATTCTGAGCGTATGATCAGCGAAAAGCTAACCCTGGCGAGATGAAAAGACCAACCTCACTCGGATTAGCACCGTCTAGGATCACGTTCGTGCGCCCGGTACACAAGAAAGGCCAGGCCTCAATTATTGAATCTTCGGTTCCAAGAATTACAAAGCTATCATATCTACCCAACGAGTTACATGTTAGCCAGCGATGGACAGAGTGTAGCGATACACACCTGATTCGTTGTAGACCATTCTACACTATGCGTTCAACGAAATTTGAGAGAAGACTGGCATCTACGACGTCGCTGAGTTCGGCCATGTATATGAGAACAGGAGAAAGGAACCTACCACAATAGCTGGCGAACTTGAAGAACAGCGATTTACAGGAAGATGCTTTTCCGTTTCATTCTGGGGGGCATTGTACTTGAGCTAGGATGTGGGGTAGAGATCGTTGGCACTGGGGAAGCGGGCTTGATGGGCGAGGGCTCCACGGACTCTGCCACTGATTCGGTATGTGGGTCGTCTGGGAGTGAGATAGTGGAGACAGCTGGGCTCGTGACATGAGGATCTGCAACTGGAAACTCGCGAGGATCGTCCGAGGGTAGTGATATCTCTGAGATGACTGTCGAGTGTTCATCCGAATGATTAGAGTGGGATGAGATCGACGAGAGATCTTCGGCACCATGCGACCCGAACGAAGATTCACCCTCGTTCTCAGAACCAGACTCTGTCGCCACGGAACCGCCTTTGGAGCACTTTCGGTATGAGATACCTGTTGGTAGAGGCTTGAACGCTAGGGTCGGTAGGGATGGAGATGGGTATGCGACGCGTGGTTTCTTTGGTGCAGGAGCTCGCTGTTTCGCATTCGACTCGCCCTTATCCGCAGGTGCTGGTCCTTGTGCTGGCCTATTCCATGGGTATTTCCTAGCTTCCTGTATCTGGGCGACAGCCATATGATGCCAACACGTTCTCCATTCCTCTACTGGTGTCTGAGACGTTTCATGAGGTTGCTTTGAGGCTTTCAGTTTCTTGGTTTCTCGGCGTGAGCTGAAGAATGACGAATCGACCCGGACGTCGACGGGTGCAGGTGCAGGTGGCTGATGGCTAGTTCCAAGGAATTTGTGTGGACGATATGGTTTTGGTAGCTTGATTTGAGAGTTACGAGCAGAAGAGTGTAGCTTGGGATTTGGATGCTTGTGCTTGTAAAGGTCTGGAGCCATAGTGATGATGGTGGTTGAGAGCAAGTGCGGAGCGACCTATTACAGTAACAATCTCCATGACCTTGTGAAGGAAAGTATCTCGCACGATACGACTTGAATGGACAACTATTGCAGAGCAGGCAACAGTGGTCGTCATGGTCGACGAGAGAGGCGCGCAAAGGTTACCTCGGCCCTCTCGGCGTCGCCAATAACGTAGCCGACACAGATTGTCAGCCAACCATCAACATGCTCGAGGTCGAACTTCTTAACCACAAACCTTTACCTTGCCTCGCAGACCAATCCAAATGGCTTTTTCAAACCTCACGGATTTCAACATTGGAGGGAAGGCCGTACTTCAGAACATCGAGCGCGACCAGTACAATGATCATAGTCGGACTGTCATTAACGCACAGGTCGTCAATGTGAAAACATCAGTCATACAACAACAGGGAGACAACAATGACGAATACAAGCAAGTAAGTTCCGACTATCTGGCGTATTGTGGTACTGATATCAATGGAATTCCTCTCAAGTTTCGTGAAATCATCCGCGGGGACCTCTACTGCGAAAAGGAACTCTATCGTGATACAAGAAACATCGGAGAGTGGCAGGAAGGCAGAAGGAACCAATTTCATTGGAAACAGATATTCAAAGCCCGAAGAACCATTCAGATTCAAACGTCGGAGATCTCAGGGAATGACCATAGGCCGTTTACCGTCATCTCGTATCACGGTGAGGAGGCATATGAGGTACATCTTTTACACCTTTGGGTTATACTAGGTGGTTGACATTGGCTGGGTACGGACTAGGCTTGGAGGCAAGACTTCGAGAAGTACTCTCAAGATCGGTTCGTGGACTTTTTGTATCTCTGGGCTGCGCGTAACTCATCGTCCGGTCTACAGGAGGCCGTACAGACTTCAGCTTTTTGGCATTACTCGGTCAAAGATTCCATCTTTGATCTTTTACGACGGTAAGCTTTGCCCGGCTTTACACGTATCTATCACTCACGCCGGCAGAAGAAATGATGCCATTTGCTCAAGTGCTTAAGACAGGGATGTTCTGGATGGAGATGTACGTTTCTATTCTTGCAGTGAGTTTGTCCATTATGCTCAGAGCCTCAGAGTTGACAAAGAAATCCATGGCAGGGACAACTAGAGTGTAATCCCCGAGAAGTGTGGATCGACTGGAAGAAAGGTCGTCTATGCGCTGGGATCGAAGGCCCCCAATTCGAAACCACAGTCATTCCTTGGCCACGCCTGTCACCTATCAAAATAACGCTGGAGATGCTCAATGAAGGTATCTTTGGTAGGTATCTACGCGAATATGGAACACAGGACATGGACAGGGCCGCGCTGGCGATTGCCCGTCACCATAGTTCACTTCTTGTCTATTACCACGAGGTTTTGGATTTGCACGATCACTGGGTCAATATCATGCATATACCTGAATACGAAGCTACGCCCCAACCTATCCCAAACGACTTCTTGGAGATCTTACGGTTTGATACCGTATACTCCGCTTCTTTGGAACCGATTGCCAGGCTACGAAAGAGGTATCGCACGATTTGGGAGTGGTCGCATATCACAGAATGCTTTGGTTATAGAAATGGCGTTATACTTGAAAGTGGAATGACATCGTAAGTTATGATCTACTCGGACAATCAAACAGATGCTAATATCTGCATGGTAGTGTGAATTTTAATATCGTCAATTGGAAGAGGGAAAGTATGAACCAGCAGAGTGAATGCTTATCCTTCTTGGTACCTGGTGTTAGGTTTCAACCGGAGCATGCGTTGACAGCACATTTCCACAGTATCCTTGCCGCTCGTCAACACGCTTCAGACATGTCTCGTATATGTATGTGACACGGCAACTCTCACTGACAAAGGGCTCATATGTCTCTAGTTCTACCTACCTGCTCGGTTCGAATAGAGCTCGTACCCAGGAACAACAATGCAGATGGACCCGGAAACTCTCCTTCAACCTCTGATCCATCAGACGTCTATCTCGTACTACCTACACCTCCAGCCAGTGTAGATTTCTGGAGTTTCAGATCCTGGTATCTCACCATTGCTCGGGAATACTACTGGTCGTCGGACGAAGCCGGCGAGAAGCGCATACCATACCACGAATGCATTCGCATGGGGCTTCCCAGACTCGTCCCAGGACCAATCAGACTTTCACTTCGTTCGTGGCCCAAGGATGCCTACGACAGTATCTACCAATACCAACTTGCAAGAGGTTTCGATCCTAGCACAACTCGATTCGCCGAAACGCTTGGATTGCCCATATACGATCCCGTGGTACCAAAGGTGAAGAAACGACTTGAAGGTGAGCACTGTGTAGCGTTCTCTCGCGTGTTTCCATTGACCTTTTGCATCCTAGAGTTGGAACATGGCCCTAGAAAGAGCTATTGGTGGAAAGCGTCGTGCGATTTCGATATTCCTGCATTTGCAATATGACAAATGTATACAACTGTACTCAAAGCCGGGACATCATGCCTGACCAACAGGATGTCGTTTCTCAATGGAATTCCGGCACGAACAAGGAGAAACTGAGAAACCGAGAGGGATTTGGACAGGATATCGTTCCCGGCAGCGTTGTCAAGAGCCTCGACAAGCGCGTGGATGGACAACATTGAAAGTCGCGCTCAGGTCAACTGCCGGACTGCAGGTGCTCCGGTAATTCAGGCTCTACTAACAAAAACGGTTCACCGTCTTTTACCACTCAAGTAAAACATCTCTACTCCTGTATCTAGCTACTAAAATGAAAGTTCACCCAGTTCACTTGATTCGCCGAGCTCGCCAAATTCCCAGCTCGCCAAGTTCGCCAATCCCGATTCTGCCCCGCCCTCACACCTTCGAAGCTACAAATTGAGCCGCCTCAGGAGTATTGGTGCCATAGGTCCTGGAATACAACATCAGAACAAATACCATGAAGTAACATCGAGATGGAGCTACTCACAGGTGAGGCGGGAGCATGAAAAGAATACCCCCCTTGCAGATATCATCTCCATCATGGCAGAATACTCTGACCTTGCTAGCATCGAGGTTGGGAACGGGTTCATGAGATTCTGGGTCACCCTGAGACATTGTGGTCAGCTATCAAGAGTTTTCGAGTCCGAAGAGAAGAGTGAAGGACTAACAAAGGTAACTACGGCGTCAATACGTGCGGCAATCTCGGGAGAAAGCTGGGCAGCCGAGTGACGAACGAGCTGAGCACCTTGACTGTATCCGGATGAAACGATCTTTGCCTGTCCAAATGTGTAAGACTTCGGCGAGAATGAAGGCAACGAGATAACTCACATTGGGGCATGCAATCGCTGCATTCGTGATCTGGGATGAAATCAATGAGCAATTATTAATCATGACCTGAGAAGCAGAAAAGGTGTCCAACTAACATCAACAGCCATCTGGTGCGTCCCCTTTTGGTCTCCTCCTTCCAAATAGCTCACAATGGAGGCGGAATAATCAACGCCTTGGAATGAAAGAGTTCTTCCTTTCAGAGCACGGACCAATTCTTCGTGGAAAGGAGGTCCGACAAGTAGTCCGATGGGCGGGAGTTCCAAGGATCCACGAGCGAAGATGACCTTTCGAGGTCAACATTCTCAGTAGTGTACTGATGAAAAAAACGGTTTGCACACCATCACATCTGCGCATTGCTGCTGTCTTCCAGCTGAAGGCATTGCAAAGCCTGGCCCGAGTGCTGCAAGGCCAAAGAGAGCGAAAGAGATGATAGAGGTGGAGGTCAACATTTCGAATCAAAGCTATCGCAAAAACCCTAGGCACCAGAGGGTATCTGCTGGTGTAAATATCGAACTCGTCCATATAAATCCGAGTTAATATTTTTGACAAAAATCTCAAAGTGGTGCTTCAAATTTTCTTTAAATTTTACAACGTAAAGGTCCCCAAGAAATGATTGATATCAACGAGTTAGCCTGGCTAGCTTTCGCTAACACAAAAGATACCAGAAACAGTCGTTACAGTACCCATGAGGTACTACATGAGTTACTGGGTCTGTCACTGTCCAGAGGCCTGCAGAGACTGGCATTTGTCTGAGTTGCAGTAGGCCGCTGCAGCGACCAAGCAACAATATTGACGGCATGATAACCGTATGTATGGAATCAACTCGCATGTACGAGGAGTCCATGTAGTAGCGATCTGAAAGAATGCCTCGGAAACCTAGCCGTCCGTCTGTCAGATGGGTGCGGGATTTCCAAAGGCCCAACGCAATACACGGCAATATGGTGCAGCAGGAAGGAAATTCTGTTACTATTTCGGCTTTGTATTTTCCGCGTTTTCCGTGTTTCCCGTGTTTTCCGTTTTTGATGCTCCCTACCCTTCAAAATTCCACTGCTGTAGATTGCCGGAATTTGGACTATTGCTTAAGGATTGCTCTGATGTAATAAGTTCAGTTGCAAATGCGAAACATCGCAACCAAAAGTTCCGTTCCAATGAAAGCCAGCTCTTGCTTTGACGTTAGTTTGGGTCGAGTCTGGTTACAGATTATACCTGGAAGAAGAGAACTGCAGGCTCGTTCAATATCTAGTCAACTGTTGTTCACTCAGGTGGGCTACATCATGCATTACAAGGACAGCCAATGTATTTCAAGCAGGAAAGTGTCCAAAAGATTTTCGCAGTTACGACGGTGTCTAATCCGTGGGCAGGGGGTATACCTACGCGTTGGCTGAAGATTGCAAGAGATATCCAATCGAGACTGGGATTGAATTGATTCTTTGTCTGCTGACAAGTATTAAGAAGATGGTTTCCCTTCTCCCGTGATGCACTCTGCGAACCAAGCCACTATTCTCTTCTCCACTGGATGAACGACCTTCGATTTCGCGCCGACGTCGAAGATAGGATCACAGTGCACCCCATTCTCCATCACATCGACATCCACTCTCCCATGAGATTTGGCCAATGTCTCTGCAAATTGGTTGATAGAGTCCCGCAATACTTCGCGAGTGCCGACGGTGATGAGAATACGGCGAAAGATATCTTCAGCCCCGACGAACCAATCCTGTGGCGCATTGTTCGGTTGTACAAAGATCCGTTGAGACTCTGGGATCCCAGCTAGATAGACATCTCGCCACATTGATAGACATCTGCTCGGCGAGAGATCATAAGGATCGTTGTCACGGTAAAAGCCTGAGTCCCCTTCATTGAGCACCCACGGCGACACCAAACACGCTCCAGCGAAACCTGTTTCGGAAAATGGAGGTGAGAGTGAGGCCGAGGGATGTAGGATGTGGCTCATGAGTTGTATGATCATGTTACCACCCGCACTGTCACCCGCAAAATAGATTTTGGACCGTGGTACCCCCAACGACATGACATGTCTGACCGCAAGGATTACTTGTTGCAGCTGGGTTGGGAAAACTTGAGGATTTATGGCTTGTGGAAGTTGGCATTAGACATTAGAATACCAAGATATGTACGTCAACCTACAGTATCGGAGAACAGCGACATCGAGTTTGAGTCCGTCAAAGTTCTTGCGAAGTGACTGTTGGACGCGACGCCAAAACTCTATTTGGAAGTCTGAGAGAGGACCCGCAAAACCGCCGCCTAAACATTGTGTTAGCATAAGTGATACCGGTAAGAGCCGCGCGACTGACCATGAAGGTAGATCAAGACTCGTTCTGCTCCTCTCGTCTCAATCCATAAAAGCGATGCGTCGTTTCCCAGGTCGTCAATGACAGGTTCGAGGTGCGTGTGCTTCGCCCATTTGGAATAAGCATCCTCAGATGTTCCGGACACAACTTGTAGTTGTCTAATGGATAGGTGGTCAAGAACAAAGCGCGCAGTTCTGTCATAGAGAATTCGGTTGAGAGGGCTACCAGCATTCGGTTTTGACCATTGAGCAACGAGCACGGTGTAGAGAAGTACGAAAGCTATAGTTCATTCGGCTCGTCATCCATATCGTTCAATGAAGGCGAACAAAAGACACTCACGAATTTGAAGCATGACTATATTGAGAGAAATGGTCTCTCCAAGACCAAGTTTGGGTGGTGAAGGCATCGAGCGTGTTTTCTGCGAATGTTTATGTGAAAAGCTTTATAAATTATAAGAAGGAAAGGAAGATAACAAGCGCATGGTGAGGACTGGACCCACTTGTATTTACGATCGGCGAAGTTGATGGCACCAATAGTATGAATCATGATGCATGATGCATGATGTCGCGCATCGCAGGTCTCGTGAAGATTTGGTGTTTATACCGAGCTGAATCGACTCTTTCAGTTTTCGAACCAAAGGATTCGCTGCCAGCATCTGAGCCGCATGTGTCCGGTGGACTCGGGATGTCCCGAAACACGTGACCTGTTAGGATGTCGTTTGGCGGGCGCTTTGCCAACGCTTTGCTTTTTTGAAAAAAATTTCCCCTTCTCCAATCGTTTCTTATCTGTGCTGTGCTACTGCTCTCCTTATACTTCACATAATAATGATTCAGTTTTTCATTCTTCTTTTCTGTACGTCCTGATCTATCTCCTACTAGCCCGTCCAGATCGTGTCATCATGCTCACTACCACTGCCGACGTTGCTATTCTCTTCACTATCACTCCCTTCACTTTCTTCACTAGAACTGTCCTCCTCGAGAAGTCTGTCCGCGCCATTGCCTTCAATCTCGGTATCGCTGCCTGCAACAGCGACGAATGATGTCGGTGGAAGCTCTTCCGGAGTAGCCCACATAATATTGAGTACCATTCCTTCCCTTGAGAGCGCTGTGACTCGAGTTTGATCATCCGTGGCAAGTTTAAGAGGTCGCTTGTCACGGAAAGTACTCTCCTCCGCTGAAAACAAGACCTCGAAGTCTTGCAGCGCAGGAACGGAGGTATCGTGCCTAGCTTCTGCTAAGCGAATGACACTTTGTACTGTCTGAGCTGGGACTGGATTGGAGTCCATCATCTCGTGAAGACGCAGATGTGTCAATCGAGGAAGGATGAAAGTCGGCGAGGAGAGGCACCCCATGAAACTGAAGATGAACCCAGCTGGGGTTTCCGGGACATCATGCCTGACCAACAACTCGAGGAAAGTGAGACCCGAACAAGCTACCGAACCCAGAATGGATCCGAGTCCGGGTAGTGAGAGGTACAAGTAGTTACATGTGAGTGCAAGTGTCTGCAAGGAAGCTTTGGACCGCTCTAGAAGAGCAAGAACGGACGACTCGCCACCCCATTGACGTACTTCATTGTCCTCGTGGTTGAAAGGGTGGATGAGTAGGGCTGAGAGGAACGGTAAAGAGACCGTGTTGAAAAGAGCTTCGAGATCAGCTGGATGGACAGCTGTACATTCCAATCGCAAACCGCCCCATGCCAGCACCGAAAGACTTGGGCTGGATTTGAGTAGTTTCAGTAAATCGATAGGGTGGGCTTGTATGCATGAGACGCTGGTAAGTCGGTGATACGGAAATGTGCGAATGTCGAAGAGATCCGCTAGTTCGAGAGAGACCTCTCGAAGTTGCGGTGCTCTTGATAAAAGTTTGCGGAACCACCTCGTGGAATCGGAGAAAACCTCTCCAGATAGCGTGCATGTTTGCAAACGCGGGAATGAAACTTGACGTTTCACGCTATGTGGGACAAGGCCCAGGATGGACATATCGCCAGTCCAATTCAACTCGCTGCATCTGGGGAGTGCTGATACTAGCATTCGCAGCACTGAGAGTTGATGGTGGTTCAAAGGGCGAATGGCGTTCTGCTCGAGGGGGTGCGCAAGGACTTTGAATCGTAGAGGGTGTGCGCCAGCATACTGGAGATAGAGTTCGACCAACTTTTCAGTGCCCTTGCCTGATCTATGGAGGTCTATTTGAAAAGAGGACCAGAGTTCAGGGAAGGAACTAAGGATATCCCTCCAATTGGAAGAAACCTGGGACAGCTGGAGCGTTTGTCGATAGACATAGGAGTCACCCACGAACTCGCAAGAAAGAGAGAAGATCTGGCGCCATATCTCTGGAGGCATCCGACGTAAAGTAGAAGACCAGTTTTTCCGCTGGTTGATACGCTGCTCGAGGACTGCCTTCTCTGACTCCAACTTGTCGACCACCCGACGAAGATGCGCCAATTCTACAACATAGCGCTGCAGTTCACGTATTTCGAGCTCCACAATTGCAATAGTTTGGATTCGTTCCGTCTTCGTAGGTACTGCATTGGATCGAAGTACTGGGACAGGAATAGGTGGATAATCGGCGGAGGGAATGAATTCAGCTCGGCAGCGGTTGCAAAGAATGGTCCGACGTATTACTGCTGTTTCGCGCATGTATCTGCAATGACCAAAGTCGTAAATGAAACGCTCAAAAGGAATTTGTGATGCGACTCACGAGTTTGTGCTGTTTAGGTCTGCTCGAAAGTGCTAGCCCAGCTCCGCTCTTTTTATGTCCTCAATGATGGTCCCAGTGTGTTTGTTCATGATAACAAAGTAGCCTCGAGCTCTGCCGGGGCCCGCATATACACAATGACATGGCCAGGAAAATTCCATTGTCAAGAGAGGATTGTCATGACCTTTCAGGGTCAGGTTAAATAACAGAGAGGGCCGGGAGAGGCAACGGTCGGGGCAACAGAGAGGCGCATCGGCTACCGGCGCTCCGTGATGGCAGCGGTTCTCACGGCTTCAAGTACTTGGACCGGACAGAAGATACCGAGTCGTTTTGTATCTCGACTTTCACTGTTTACATAGCACTACTGAGGCCAATCTAAACGTTCTAAGAGACACACGCCGCGTTCCAATGGAAGCCAGATCCTGTCACACCTTCGAAGCTACAAACTGAGCCGCCTCGAGGGTGTTGGTTTTATAATTCCTGAAATACAATGTTAGCTTCAGCGGAGGTAACATCATAACAAAAACACTCGCAGGTGAGGTGGCAGAATGAGAATACCCCCATCACAGATATTATCTCCGGCATGGCAGAAAACTTTGACCTTTGTAGCATCGATATTGGGAACTGATTCATGGGATTGTGGGTCACCCTGAGATAACAACGCGGTCAGCTATCAAGAGCATCCGAGGAGAAGAACGGGAGACTAACGAAGGTGACTACGGCGTCGATACGCTCAACAATCTCAGGAGAAAGCAGAGCAGCCGAGTTACGAACGAGCTGACTACCTTGACTGTATCCGGACGAAACGATCTTGGCCTGTCCAAATGCTGGTGTATAGCTTCGGCGAGAATGAAAGTGTTGAGACAGCTCACTTTGGGGCACGCATTCGCTGTATTCGTGATCTGGGATGAAATCGATGGGTAATCATGACCTGAGAAGCAGAATAAGGATTCAACTAACGTCAATAGCCATCTGACGCGCTCCCTCTGAGTCTCCCCCCTCCAGATAGCCTACAAGGGAGGCGGCATAATAGACACCTTGGAACGAAAGAGTTCTTCCTTCCAGAGCATGAACCAATGCTTCATGGAAAGGAGGTCCGACGAACATTCCAATGGGCGGGGGTTCCGCTGTGCCACGAGCGAAGATGACCTTTGAAAATTTGAAGTTCCAACGTTCTCAGCCGTGTACTAATGAAAAGAGCGGTTTGCACACCATCACATCGGCGCATTTCTGTGGTCTTCTGGCTGAAGGCGTTGCAAAGGTTACCAGTGGACTGAGTGCTGCAAGGCCAAAGAGAGCGAAAGAGATGACAGAGGAGGAGGTCAACATTTCGAACCCAAGGGTTCGCTGCACCTCAAGCTCTTATATTATACTCCGACCGACCGTCCGACCGAAATCTTCGGTCACTTTGACGTCAAAAACGTCAAAGATCCATTTCTTGGGCTCTTCCTGGGCTCGCTGGCTGGTATAATTGAAATCGAGGATCAATGGACGAATTTGACGAGTCTTTCAACTGAAACCGCCATCTACTATGGTTTCTAGTTGTCAGCAGCCTAGAAATACGCCAAGATATTCGGATAACTCACAGAGATTGTACCTGCGAGTCTTTTAGACTCTCGTCTTGGACGCCATAGTACCTATATAATCTATAATGGGCGTGTTGGTAAAACAGTAAAACAGGCAAGATTCGGGCAAGATTAGACGCTGTTCCGACCTGGCCTTACGATTCTCACGACTTCGCTTTTCTAGCAACCATCTAGCCATTTCCAAGATTTCAAGATCACAGGGATCATAATTGCTGGGATAATTGGAGAGTAGGAATGTATGGACCAAGTCAAGTGCATGGACCCACAAAACGATTCGCTACACGGTCGGCCTGCATCGGTTAGCAACTTGAAATGTCTCAATACGGACTCTATTTCGCCAACCACACCAGTGTCTTAGACGGGAACGAGGGTTCCGTCACTACAGAAGAAATCAACAAGCAAACAGAGTCAGCCTGGCAGCGTCTTTTGGATGATGAAAAAGTGCTAATGGATGGGATGCATGTCAAGGGTCTGGTCCTTCGGTTCGGGCCCCACTCTTTCCACATGTTCAAAATCTAACTGTCTTTCAGTGAGCATAGACAGGCATCTGAGGTTGATCCCGCGGTACATTGGACATTTGATGCCTACGACGCGAAGACTCAGCTACTTGGATTCGTTCACGTCTACGAAGATGCCAAAAAACCTTTGCAAATTTTCCTCAGGACTACTACTAGCGAAAAGAAGGATTGACTTTCTCCAATATTCAATCAGTGTGTATCATCCACAAAGTTTTCCGCGAATACTTACCTACGCTATGTCGACAGGTCGAGATATTGGCTCAATGTTGTACATAGATACAAAATGGGAAAATGTTCCGATAATTCAATTACACCTGAATGAGAAATCCAAGAAGTTTGTATCAAGAAGCAGGTTTTACATCCAGTACTAGATCTTTGACGAGCCATCGTTTCCTGAAGGCCTCAAACTTCGTCAGCGCTAACGCCATCATCCTCTACGCTATCACTCCCGTCACTTTCTCTACTGGAAGTACCATCATGAGTGTCGTCGCTTTCTAAACCACTAATACCCATCTCCTTAAACCAAGTCCTCATCTCGTTCTTCAGCGTGGCCCACAGGAGATCGAGATGTAGTCCTTCTTCAGAAAGTGCTACAACCCGAGCTTGATCACCCACGTCAAGGTTGAGGGGACGTTCGTCACAAATCCCCTCATGACAACCACCCCATTTTGCCGAGAACGAGGCCCTGAGGTTCCGCAACCCGGGAACAGCAGAAATACTCCTCACCTCTGCTAGGTGTATAATTCTTCGTGCAGTTTGACGTGAGACTGACTCAGAACTCAGTACCTCGTGGAGATGTAGATGCGTCAATTGCGGAAGAATGAATGTGGATGACAAGAGGTACGACATGAAATTGAGGACAAAGCCGTTTGGAGTGCTGGGATCGTCGTGTCTGACCGACAGCTCAAGGAAGGTCAGGCTTGAACATGCTGTGGAACGCAGGATGGATTCGAGTCCAACCAGGGAGAGGTACCAGTTGGTACCGCAATGAATAGTGAGTTTCTGGAGAGAGGCTCTAGACCGCTCCAAAAGAGCAAGCACAGATGGTTCGCCACCCCACTGACGTACATTAGGCTCATCGGGGTCGAAGGGATTAATATATAGCGTTGTGAGGGAAGGCAAGAGTACCGTTTTGAAGAAAGCTTCGATGTCGGAGGGATGGGTACAAGAGCATTTCAACACTTGTATATTTGAAACCAAGGGCTCAAATCCAAACGATGAAGGATCACTGTCGCAGCAACCCCATGTCAAGGACAAGAGATTCTTGCTAGATGCAAGTAGTCTGATCAAGTCCAATAGGCTAAGCCATCGAATCGAAAGGTGGTTGAGTTGCTGATAAGGAAATATGCCAGGATTGTCAATGTATAGGGTGTCCGCATCAAGAGAGATCTCTCTGAGTTGTGACGCGTTCGATAAGAGCTCCCGGAACCACGTCGTGGAGGCGGCAAAAACTCCATCAGC
The DNA here is from genome assembly GCA_037176845.1 of Paramarasmius palmivorus. Classification (NCBI taxonomy): domain Eukaryota; kingdom Fungi; phylum Basidiomycota; class Agaricomycetes; order Agaricales; family Marasmiaceae; genus Paramarasmius; species Paramarasmius palmivorus. The sequence goes on along the minus strand of JAYKXP010000032.1, from coordinate 205,693 downwards.
ATCAATCAGCGTGCAAGTTTGTAGACGCGGCAGTGAAATCTTTCGCTTAATGCCACGCGGGATGGGGCCTATGACAGACAAGTCCCCACTCCATTTCAACTCGCTGCATCTAGGTAATGCTAATACGAGCGCATGAAGCATTGAGGATTCGACGTGGTTCAACGTGTGATCGTCTTCGTTGTCAAAAATGGACTTGGCGAGGGTATTGTGGATCGCTATTTGGAGAGGATGTGTGCCAGCGTTCTGGAGGTATAAATCGACTATCCTTCCTGCTCCTCTTGTCGCACCTTGGAGCACTATATCCAAGGAAGACCAGATTCGGGGAAAGGAGATAAGAATACGTCTCCAGCTGGAGGAAACATGGGACGCGAGGAGTAGCTGATACTGCCCCAAGTGCTTTGCAGAACGAGAATTACTCGTCGACGCGACGGAAAAAATGAATATCTCGCGCCAGATTTCCTCTGGAATTCGACGCAAAGCAGAAATACAATTCTTTCCCTCCTTGATATGCTTTTCCAGAAGGGTTTGCTCAGACTCGAGCTTCGCTACCGCCTGGCGTAGACGCGTCAACTCCGTCACATAGCGGCCTAGTTCATGTTCCTCTTTCTGAATGACTTCCAGTATTTCCGCTGATTGCGTCTCCGTTGGCACCGCATCGGAACGAAGCAAGTGTACAGGAATAGGTGGGTAGTCGACGGTAGAAATGAATTCTGTTTGGCACCGGTCGCAGAGACTGGTGCGACGTATGTCAGCTGCTTCGTGCATGGAGATCTAGAAGTTTTTTCCAAAATGAAGAAAATGAATAACAAATCTGAAGCAGGAAATTCTCTGACGCACCGAGTTATAGACTGGTGGGCAGTTGTAGTGGCGAGAGAGGAGAAAGTGCACCTGTCCTCGGCTTATAAGGAACCTCCGAAGATGACGGCCTGTATATATTCGGCACTAGTCCACGTTTATACCGACAAGCGTACATACTTATGGGGAAAACGTCCAAAGCAAGAAATCCACAGCCAGTCCAAAAAAAGACATTTCATTTGAAAAGAAACATTTACATCGAGAGCTCCATTCCGACGAGATTTGACATTCTCGAGTCTCACACCTTCGAAGCCACGAACTGAGCTGCCTCGGGAGTGTTGATATTATAGTTCCTGTCATGGATGTGAGCTCGAGCCAAAGCTACACCAAAGCGAGAGCACTCACAAGTGAGGGGGGAGAATGAGAACACCTCCATCACAGATATTATCTCCAGCATGGCAGAATACTTTGACCTTGCTAGCATCGATGTTGGGAACCGACTCGTGAGATTTTGGGTCGCCCTGAGACATCTTTAGCAGCTGTCGAGGGCATACAGAGGCAAGAGCGAGAGACTAACAAAAATGACTACGGCGTCAACACGTGCAGCGATGTTGGAAGAAAGCTGTGCAGCCGAGTTGTGAACGAGTTGGCCACCCTGACTGTATCCGGAAGAAACTATCTTTGCCTGTACAGAGATCCGCATGTCAAGGTTAGGCGAGGGGATCAATAGTATAACTCACGTTGGGGCATGCGTTCGCTGTATTCGTGATCTATTATATGAAATTAAATGAGCGACACGACCTGAAGAAACAGGAGTCAGACTAACATCGACAGCCATCTGACGCGACCCCTCCGGATCGCCTCCTTCCAAGTAACCCTCGATGTCGGCAGCATAGTTAACGCCTTGAAACGACAGAGATCTTCCTCCGAGCGCAGAAACCAATGCTTCTTGGAAGGGTGGTCCGACAAGCGTTCCAATGGGCGGCGCTTCCGTAGTTCCACGAGCAAAGATCACCTTTGAGCGTTTTCTGTATCAGTCCAACCAGGCTAGCGACAAAAAACGTGGTTTACGCACCATGACATCAGCGCATTGCTGCTGTCTTCCGATCAAAGGCGCTGCAAGCCCTGGGGTGAGAGCTGCAAGGCCAAGGAGAACGGAAGATACGACAGAGGCAGTTGCCAGCATGCTCGAAAAGAGAATGTTTTCTCCTGCATTTGAGTATCGTGTACACCCAGTATATATAGACAGACAGACAGCCCAAGCTTGTGTTTTCCGGGTACATTTTGCGTGTAGGAGACGAGCTTCCCATGATGTATTTTCGGCGAATATGAGGCATCTGACCAGGTGTGGTTGTCAAGTGGTCCAACACTGAATAGGAGATTAGGCGAGGCATGACGAATGAATGTTGAATGTGCGAAGTGTCTTGCATCTTGGTTCCTTGAAAGAGTAAAACCCATGGATACGAAGATGACGGTTGAGAGAGAGGGTGGCGTCATTCAGATACACTTGGCTATATTTCAACCATTCTTCGTTCAAAAGAGGTGCGAGTGGTGTTCACCGGATCCGGGTGAAATATACCGTTGTGTTCGACCGACAATTGGGAGAAATGCATCCGTGCCCTAAGCCTCCTCCCAATACCCACGAACTGCACCCGCTACGTCGAGACTGTAAAGTAGGATAGGAGGGTGATTCTGGATGTATGAAGAAGAGTCGACTTGTGAGTTTGAGGTTGCCGAACGGTGGCATTTTGCATGTGTAAAGTTGATCCAATGACTCTTGCAGCATGTGCGCGGGGAACTCCAACGAGTGGATGAATTCGACGAGTCGTTGAACTTGAAGCATCGTCTACCATAGGCTTTCCTTGTAGCTGTTAGAGGGTTCTCGAAATCCGTGAAGACATTTCAGATGACTCACAGATCCTGTGCTTTTGTCGTTGTGAATTTTCTGTACTATCCCTCGTCAAATTTATCCCTTGACCCAAGCACCATACCCAGTCCAATTATGCGCCTCCCGCGTCGATGACTTGTGATGTGAATGGCCCGCTTGTGCGGGAAGCGATGGCGGTCAAGAGCAAGATGTTTAGACGCCCGCAACTTTCAGGCTCTCAACCTCAACGTTCAACGCAGACTTCTCTGATTGGTACGTTGACCCAGCTTAGTCTGTAAACGAGGATTTTTAACTCACTCAAGCTCATATCATTCTTAGGTTTAACTACCATGTCCTCAAGAGCATCGACAACAATTCTCTGCGACCATTGTAAATTTGAATTTGGCCCAACCATCAACCATCCACCCATCCTTCCTCAAAATTTTCGTTCTCATTTCGAGCCAACAAGTGCAGAGTATTCCCAGACCTCCGCGTACATTCACGACGAGGAACGCGAAGTAGCTCGCTACGACCACGAAATCTCTCGTCTAACTGAGATTGTCAAAAAACTGACATCCGAACGGGACTGCCTTCAACAACGTATTTGCGAACGAAAGAACTGGATTTCAACAAGTTTTCGCATCCCAAGAGAGGTCTGGTGTGAAATATTCACCTTTGCTTGCCTCTCACGGTCCGACTCGAGATACCTGGACATTGAAGACGACGCGTCCGACGCGATATACCTCACCCCAAAGAAGTCGATACCTGTACTTCCCCTCGTCCTATCGCATGTCTCCTCCTACTGGAGGAATATAATCTTTGCCTTGCCTAGTCTATGGTCGACCTTGGCAGTGGATTTGGATTCGATGACAAAAGGGCGGAAGAAGCTCGTTGAAATGTGCTTGCGGAATGCCGGTTCCCATCCACTCGAGCTGAGAGTCGATGTCCTCCAAACAGATATTTCTCGAGGATATATTGATTCAGAAGACCAGCTCAACGAGATTTTGGGGATTCGAGGATGTGCAGTGCTCAGAAAGTTGATGGAAGCAAGCTCGCGCTGCAGGCGGTTTGAGATGGGATTTGACAGCGACTTCTTAGCCTCTATCCCCGATGAAATGGTCCAAACGATCTCGTTCCCTCTTTTGGAGACTTTCAAGTGTTTCAGTCCACCTAGCCACACGGAAGTTCGCATGGACACAGAGTGGTTCTGGGAGCAGCTACTAGTAGCACCCAGACTCAGACGTGCGACGATTCCGGACGGGACACTGGTCTCTGAGGAGATGTTGCCGACCGAAATCACGTCGCTGTCACTGGGAGAGGTTAGCACGAGTACCATTCTATCCGTTCTCACGACATACGAAAACCTCTCCTCGTTGCATTGGCGCGATAGGCTTCCAACGGGCAGAGGTCGATACCCACCGGTGGAAGTACCTCATCTCCGTGAACTATCCTGCTCATCCGTCGACGCCTCCGACTTGAAGGATCTCTTTTCTTCTGTCACATTACCTATGATCACTTCTATCGAAATCAACTGTATCCGGGACCTGGAAGATAGGTACTGGAAGGGCGAGCAAACGCTTGTATCACTGCTCGAACGGTCAAGAGCAGGGGCATCGTTGAAGAAGCTGAAACTAAAGCTTCAGGAAAGCTATTTTTCCCTAGAAAGGGTGGTCAATCTCTTGCGTGTTTGCCGCAGCCTGACGTCTTTGGAAGTTTGGGTCAAGCACAACGAACAACTCGAACGAAATGCGTTTGTACGTGGCCTTTTGGAGAGGCTTACTATTACCGACACAGAGACAGACGCGGATCAGACAATCCTGGTACCAAACTTGACGCATCTACGCCTATACGAGATCTCTGGCCCAGAGGTGGAGAATGTCTCGGTGCAGATACAAGAAAGACTCGTTTGTATGGCGGAGTCTAGATGTAAAACCTCACGGGCAGTTCTTAGTCAGGGTGCTTTGGTGTTGAGAGAGTTGTCGGTATCGTTCTCGGCAACCAAAGTCTGGCGCGATCCCAATCCGTATATCAACTTTCGATGTCAGGAGATAGGGTTTTCCACCGGCGGAATTGAGGTTGCTAGTCGGGCCCAGGAGCTGAGCAACTGTGGGACAGAATGTCATATCGCGTGTATCAGGCTGGGTTCGACGCTATGGGACGATATTTTGCGGCACGGGATGAATGAAGAGGATAGCGAGGATAGCGAAGAAGAGTATGACTCGGAAGAAGGGTACAACGAGGAAGAGTGCGGTGAAGAGGAGGAAGTTTGGGAGGAAGAAGGTAGTAACTAGCATACGGAATCTGAAATCTAAGTATATACCCGTAATCTTGTCTGTTTCTACTGAATACATATAATACTTGTTTCGACTAATGCTGGAGCTAGATTCAGTTAGCTGGAGGTCTCAGTCTGGGGGAGGTGTCAGAGGGTAACACGGCGGCGGAACGTTTACATCCACTTCCATCATCATGTTTCTTCTCCACTCAGACTTCAATGGTTACAATCAAATCTTCCTCACAGGAATCGATCTCGTTTAAATCATCTGTATTTCATGGATATTCAGTACCGTCAACTATCTATTCGGTGTGGAAAACGGAGTTTGGGCACCGAAAGACGAAAAGGTCAGACAGCGGCCTGGCAGCATTTAAATGAATCGGTCAGACTAAAAAGCTGTTGAGCAAACCCAACTCTGACCTTTTTTTCTTCAACCAGAACACCTACCGTAGCCAGAGAGGTATGTCGTCGAAGCTCTTGCCATTACTTGCCCATGCTCAATTGGGCGTTTTGGCCAGTCTCTCCAGCCATGCTCGAAAACCCATCCGAAACGACTCTTTGCGACCACTGCGAAAATCAGTTTGTTCCTGCAGTGAACCATCCCCCAATCCCTTCCATGAAACTTCGATCACATCTGGTGCCAAAACAAGCAGAACACGCTCAGATGCTCGCGTTCATTCAGGCCGAAGAGCACGAGGTAGAGCGCTACGAGGTGGAGCTCCAGCGTCTTCGAAGATTGGTCGAAAAACTATCTTTCGAACAGGATGTTCACAAACAGCGTATTCAAGAGCGAAAATGCTGGGTTTCGTCCGCTTTACGCGTTCCGAAGGAGGTTTGGTGTGAAATTTTCACACTTGCCTGCGGCCCCATGGCCCCTTTGGACATCTCTTCCAAAAACATGACCGCAGTTCCACTCGGTCTCTCGCACGTATGTTTCTACTGGAGAGACATTGTTACCGCACTGCCAAAGCTTTGGTCAGCCATGAAATTCGAGCTGTACCCGCTTAGCATGGGTGTGAAGAACATCATAGAGCTCTTCCTCCAAAACTCTGCTTCCCAACTTCTTGAAATCGAACTCGACTTCAAATCCGATTACGATCCCTCGAGAACCGCACTCGACAAGTACCTTGGACCGAACGGATCCTCCGCATTCCAAGCGTTGCTTTCAGCCTCATCACGTTTCAAAGTCTTGGAAATCGAGTTCTCTAGCAAAGTACTCGCATCATTCCCCGAGAATCTTCGCCAGGTTGTCACCTTCCCCGAACTAGAAATATTCATGTTCTTTTGCATAGCTGGTGATAACCAAGTCGATGCCAGAACAACGTGGTTTTGGGACAAGATCAAGGATGCATCCAACCTTCAGCACCTCACGATACCAAATGATTCGCTGTTTCGAACATCTGTTGTCACACCACCTATTCACATCCCCACCATTTCGATCGGCGCTGCGAGTTTCGATTGGGCTTTGTCGATCCTTCTCAGATGTTCCCAGCTCACCGAGTTCAATTGGAGTGGATACTGGGGTGATCCTTGGGCACCACTTGCACGGACACCGATAGTATTGCCTAATCTACGCCAGGTGCACCTGTCGTTTGTCCCCGCGGATGTTGTACGGCAGCTTTTTGCATCCGTTACTCTTCCCGCAGTTACGTCCATTTCCATAGGTCCTCTCGAGGACGAAGGTGGTAGCACCGCCAAATGGGGTAGCGCAAGGCCATTCGTCGACATGCTAGAGCGTTCAGGTTCTCCGCTCCAAAATCTCCAACTCGAATTTCAGGATTCACATATCCCTTTGAATGGGTTGTGTAGAATCTTGCGCGCTTGTGCCAATTTGACTTCGTTGGATGTTATGGTGAAGAAGCGGAGAAGGGCGACTCCAGACGGGTTCATTCACGCCTTGCTCCCACTCCTTACTGTCACGGACGGTACTACCGGTGCAGTCCTAGTACCTAAGTTGACCCATCTCCGTCTCCATGAGATTTCTAGGACCAGGAAGATCCCGCCACAGACCCAGGAACGACTTGTTCATATGGCAGAGTCGAGAAAGTTGGCTGACGAGTCAGGTTCAGTCAGAGTCTCCGCTCTGGAAGTTCTTCAAATATCGTTTTCGAAGGAAAAATTTTGGATCTACAGGTCCAATAAACATGCGATAGAGCTGGATTCAGGGATTGCCGATAGATTTGAGGAACTGCAGCATGATGGAATGAAGTACTCTGTTGAGTGGATTACACCAAAACCACTCCTGGGATCTACAGCGGCGCCTGCAACTGAAGAAAAAAGTGACGAGGAGCCGGAATCAGGGTCGGAATCGGAGGATGATGACGACGAGGATGAGGAAGGGAGCGAGGAGGATGAGAGTGAAAGCGAACAGGATGATAGCGACGATGTCAGCGGGAATGCCAACCCATAACCTCGATCTTGTTTCTCTCTCAAGGATAATTCAGGTTAATACCAAACCATTGTATATAACCTACCATCCGAATCGTGCCAAGCAACTATGTACAATGTAGTAACTTCTCCTTTGAACCAAACTCTCAGTGCCCTGTCCTTTTGTTGGAAATTGTATGTGACAGGATAAATAAGAGGTACACAACAGTTAGGAACTAGGTAGGCCTGTGACATGCCCCTACGTGACGCGTAAACTCAGTACGTAGGGGCCTGTACATCTGGGTTTAAATTGGCGGGAGACATTTTAGGGATTTGCCGAAACTCGAAAAGGATTTGAGAATCCTTTTTGGGAAGGCTCGTAATACATATGACATGACAGCGTGTAATAATGATGACACACGCGGAAATAAAAGAAATTTTCTATCTGCCGCTTTCGTTCGCTCTTGGTTCGCTCTCCTCGTATCTCAAGCTGTACTAGGATGTCTGGCCATACTTCAAGCTTCAACAAGACAGACAAGCGGAGGGATGAAATTGGACTCGGAACGGATAGGATTGTTGTAGTCACTTCAAGTTGGAGTGAAGTTACGAGGTCCGTGCGTCCAATACTACCTCAACGCAGGGCTCTAAACATTGCCTACAGTACTTGTTTTACCTACACTCCTCCGAGTCGCCTACATCCATGTCTTCTGGAGCCCGCAATGAAGCACATCCTAATGTCCCTGGAAGTCTGTTACCGAAACTGCCACCGAACTGAATTCGCAATCGTCCACATCCAATCCACCACAGAAGCGACGGTACATTCGTATGCAGACGATACAAGGACGGATTCACCATTGGATTCCGTTGATGACAGAGTACATGAGTCGAAACGACGTTGCACGCGAGATAAAGTACTTGTGTACCGGATTAGCGAGTGACGAGGGCTGAGAACCGCAGCGATGATGTGGTTGTACTGAGGGGGCGCCGTAGTTGTCAGTGCATGCCATGAGATACCGGAGAACATTGCTTGATATTGGCAAGTTCACCGTAGGCGTTACGAAAGGCAGGTAGCGGGTGTCCAGGGTGGTAAATGAAGTGAGCCTCGTCAACAAAAATGTGACCTATGAAACTCCAAAATGCGAGTAGTATCCTTCTTTGAGCTTGAATAGTTGTTCGGGAGTTACAATGAAATGTCGATAGCTTCGGAGAATCCGGCCTTTGCTCATACATTCTCCTGCAATTTGCATTCACGTTAGACGATTTCTGTAGCAAAAGAACATGATACGCATCTTCCAAAACTTCGTGGTCCTATCTGTCTCTCCGTTAATGGCCAATATTGGTGTCTTTCAGTCCAAAATCCTTGGCCTACAAAGCATCTCAGGAATGCACAGTGCGATCGTCTTCCTTGAACCAATTCCCGCAAACACACCTTCTCATACGACATTCTAACAGCATCAACCTGTAGTTCCCAAGGAGTTTCGCGGCCATCCGTGATGAGATACCCAATGATGACTGCTTTGAGGGCCAACACAAGGTTGTCATGTAGGGTGGAGAGAGGTGAGGATAGTCGGAGGAATAATGGACTTTCTTGTCTTTGATGACATCTTCATGATTTTTTGCACCTGTACCATGAGCAGCGCAAGTTCCGAGTCGTCCGCGTCGTTGTAGTCGTGTGGAAGTAGTATGGTTCAACGCGATGGTCGACGGCAGAGAATCTTTTTTTATTTCCGCGTGTCATCATTATTACACGCTGTCATGTCATATGTATTACGAGCCTTCCTAAAAAGGATTCTCAAATCCTTTTCGAGTTTCGGCAAATCCCTAAAATGTCTCCCGCCAATTTAAACCCAGATGTACAGGTCCCTAGTACATGCTTGTCATCGTCACTAGGGATCGGTTACAGGTCTAGGAACTAGGCGACATTCGTGATTTTCGGGCTTGCAAGCTAGAGGCGTGTAAGCGCGCGCGCAGTGTTCACCTCAACTTCCATGTTTCCTCCTCTGTACTCAGAACTCGACATTCCAGCTCCGATATTCTTCATGCGGACCAAAGCTATTTAAAATCTTTGTATCCATGAATACGAGTGCTGTTGAATCAACCCTGGAAAAGGGAGTTTCGGCATCGAAAGACGAAAAGGTCAAACGGCGAGCCAGCAGCATTTAAATGAATCGGTCAGACTAAAAAGCTGTTGAGCAAACCCAACTCTGACCTTTTCTTCTTCAACCAGAACTCCCACTGTAACCAGAGAGGTATGTCGTCGAGGCTCTTGTCATTACTTGCCCATGCTCACTTGGGCGTCTTCTTGGCCACAGTCTCTCCAGCCATGCTCGAAAACCCATCCGAAACGACTCTTTGTGATCACTGCGAAAATCAGTTTGTTCCTGCAGTCAACCATTCCCCAATCCCTTCCACGAAACTTCGATCACATCTGGTGCCAACGCAAGCAGAACGCGCTCAGATGCTTGCGTTCATCCAGGTCGAAGAACATGAAGTAGAGCGCTACGAGGTGGAGCTCCAGCGTCTCCGAAAATTGGTCGCAAAATTATCTTCCGAGCAAGATATTCACAAACAACGGATTCAAGAGCGAAAGTGCTGGGTTTCATCTGCTTTACGCGTTCCGAAGGAGGTTTGGTGTGAAATTTTCACACTTGCCTGCGGCCCCATGGCCCCTTTGGATATCTCTTCCAAAAACATGACTGCAGTTCCACTCAGTCTCTCGCACGTATGTTTCTACTGGAGAGACATTGTCACCGCACTGCCAAAGCTTTGGTCGGCCATGAAAATCGAGTTGTACCCTCTCAGCATGGGTATAAAGAACATCATCGAATTGTTCTTCCAAAATTCCGCTTCCCAACTCCTTGAAATACACCTCGACTTCATTTCTGATTACAACCTCAATATCAATCCCTTGAGGACTCCGCTTGGCGAGTATTTTGGTCAGCATGGGCTCTCCGCACTCCAAGTGTTGTTTTCAGCTTCATCCCGTTTCAAAGTCTTGAAAATCGAGTTTCCTAGCGACAGACTCCCGTCATTCCCCGAGAGTCTTCGCCAACTCGTCACCTTCCCCGAACTAGAAACGCTCATGTTTCTTTGCGTATGTGATGATCACGAAGTCGATACGAGGACAGCGTGGTTTTGGGACAAGGTCAAGGACGCATCGAAGCTTCATCACCTCACCGCAGCCAACGATTCGCTATTTCGTACATTTACCGTCACACCACCTACTCGCGTTTCTACCATTTCGATTGGCACCGGAACCTTAGGTGGTGCATTGTCGGTCCTTCGTAAATGTCCCCGGCTCACCGAGTTTAATTGGAATGGATATTCTGGCGATCCTTCGACACCACTGGTAGCTGCACAGATACCAGTGATATTACCCAATCTTCGCAAGGTGCACTTGTCATATATCTCTATGGATAATGCATGGCAATTTTTCGCATCTGTAACTCTTCCCGCGGCCACGTCTGTATCCATAGGTCCTCTCATGGGCGAAGATGGTGGCCCTACCGAATGGAGCAGCGCAAGGCCTTTCATTGATATGCTGGAACGGTCCGGTTCTCCTGTCCAAAAGCTTACCCTCAACCTTCATGAGATGTATGTCCCTCTGAACGGGTTACGCAGGATCCTGCGTACCTGCGTCAATTTGACGATGTTGAATGTTACGGTGAAGAAGTGGAAGAGGGAAACCCCGGATGGGTTCATTCATGCTTTGCTCCTGCTTCTTACTGTCACGGACGGTACTACCGGAGCTATCCTGGTACCCAAGTTGACCCACCTCCGCCTCCAAGAGGTCTCTGGGGCCAGGAAGCTCCGGTTACAGACACAGGAACGACTCGTCGGGATGGTAGAGTCAAGAAACGCGGCCACAGAGTCAGCGTCAGCTGCTCTAGAAGATGTTCAACTATCGTTCTCCAAGATAGAGTTTTGGACTTACAGCTCTCATAGACATGTGTTAGCGCTTGATCCAAGGATCGCTCGCAGGGTTGAGGAGCTGCGGCGTGATGGGATGAAGTATGATGGGGTGTGGATTGCTCGGGAACCGATGTCTGCAGAGGCACTTGCAGCTGAAGAGGAAAGTGATCAGGAGTGGGAGCCGGAGGAGTTAGAAGATCAGGATGGTACTAGTAGTGAGGAGAGTGAAGAGGAAGAAGATAGCAGCGACGACTCCTAACCTCGGAAGGAAGTTAGGTTATACATCGCAAAGTTCGTTATATACCTCTCCTGGTACCTCTGTAAACGTTCGCTGCATATAAACGTTTATAGGTGATTCGTGCACAAGGACATTTATTCATTACTGCTTTCCTGTTTCCCTTTCAAGTGTAACAATACAGTAGTTTTTAGTGTAATTCCGTCAAAAAGATTGTACTGTGGATACGAAAGCAGTGACAGCTTCCCACAACACGCAGACTGTACGAGTTCGGAGCTGTCAATAGTTACTTGTCAACATCCAAAACCGCACAGGACGTTTCAATTCACTTACTGCATGATTCAAGATGGGTTTACAAAGTCGCTCCATTTAGGGCGATTTTCCAGCTGTTGTTTCACATTATTTGACCACTGCTCAAGGCCACAAATACAGTCGACCGAGAGTCTGTTTGCATGAACAGCACTCTGAAAAAACTCTGGCGTAGGAAGCTTGGTTTTTTGGAGAAACATCATAGTGTAGCCCCGGTTATTCTTAAATGATATAACGTTTGGGCAAACTGCAATTCCTCCATAGTCTGTTCTGTGTGCTGGGGTAAACTGCATGCTGACTGCGTTGTCGTATAGTTTGACCCTCTCATCATAGGCCTGTTGGTATAACAACTAGAGACACTTGTGGTTGGAAAACATGGTCACTGAATATCTTGCTTGAAAATACTCACCCAGGTGCGAAATTCTGAGAGATGTTCTCCAAAAAACTTGACGACATGAACGATAGGAAGCCCCATTGTCAATTCGGCAATGTAATCGATATCTTCGTTGTCACCATGTACAGCTTTGAACTTAAGGACATGCAGGGCGTTTTGGGCAGAAACATCAGCGAGCAATCTGGCGGTGGGCGGTCAGAGGCTAATAAGAGGAAGACGTCGAGTCGCGCACCTCATAGCTTTCCTACACGCGGTCATTGCAAATTGATTCCCATACTTGTCCGCCGCTTCTGCGAGACCCATGATAGCATCGATATCGTACCCAGAAAGATCTGGTGAGGAGCTGTTATGGGTATACGCTAGGAACAACTTGAGGACATCTGCGGTCTCCGTGAGTTCTACCGGCTCTTGATTGTTAGTATTGACTGATCCAGAGAGTGGAAAACCCTCAGTGAACGATTCGAGGTTCTTTGCATGGGCACCGAACGTTTGATTATCTGAGGATCTAATGATAACGTCGATGGGCATTACGCAGCCTGCGACTGGTGAAAGACGCATGTAAGCCCAAACGGAAACTGTATCAAGTCGCGAGTCGAGACGTACCAGGGCATGAATCGGACGAGGTGCTGTCTCCCATTTGATGAGGGTGGTAGTCAGGATGAGAGTCGTGAATGCTCAGAACACTAGTGCTGCGCATCATCTCGCCCTCGTGTTGTGGGTCCAAACTTTATCACTAAAGATAGCTTTTGAGCGCAACTTGATGTTCTCGTGATTACACTGACAGCGGCGTGCCGACATTGGTGGGTGGTAGTCGGAGTATGAGTAGGATGGGAAGGTGGGCGATGAAGATGTCGAAAACCCATATCCTTCAAGGTTTGGAAAAATTGCAAATAAATGCCGCCTGGGCTTGCGCATTCTTCGTCTTGGATAGTTGTTCATTGGTAGGCTCAGAATGAGATTGGGACTTTCTCATCGAGCTGAATTCGGTTTGCAGCTGTCGGAGAGCCAATTCAGAGGGCATGGTGTAGACGGAAAAAGAAGGCAGCTACTCATCGACGCGGCCAACCAAGTAGTAGTCTCCTGTAAGCCGACTCAATCACTCGTACCTCATTGGATAGAACCAAGTAGTAGCGGGCGCCTTGGCGGAAACTCTACCTATTTACATCTGTGATTCGTTCCCAGTCCTATATTTCATTGTGTTGGTTTACCATCTTTTCCGAAGGTTAGATAGCTCGATCGACAAGAAATTCGTGACCAAGGACACAGTACTAGCCTGAGTGAGTTCGATAAAGACGAGTGACTATGCCATTCGTCTGTCTAGATGTTTCGTGGGAGGACGGAACAGGTTGATTGCATGGCGAGGTCCACAGGAAGAGCAACAATGTTTATATTTTAACCCAAGTGCGCGAAAATCAGTATGTACTTATGATAGACAAGGCATTCGACGAAAAGGAGACGAAGGTATCTAGTGATGAATGATATATGAGGTTATGGGTAGTAGTACAGATAAAAGCGGTAGTAAAGATGAAGGCCGTATCGTGGCGGTATGCAGGTTAAGCATAATGAATATGAGAGGGAGAAATATGTATCGGATAACAAGATCATCAAACCTTGGTCCTGCGCTTCTGCAGGGGAGGCTCGGCATACTCTTCGTCGTCATCCTCGTCGTCTGCCTCCTCCAAATCCTCAGCTTCGAACTCGGAATACGTTTTCTTACGCTTCCTGTTCTTTTCAGGATCCGTGGCGTCGGCCAGCTGCGGGAATTTGGGACTACGCTCCGGGTCACGAGTTTGTTCGACCAGCTTCTCCTTCTCCTCGAGCGCTTCATTGAACCTTTCCAAGATCCAATTTGATGTTTCGATCCTTTCCCTATCCGCCCGATCAAGCGCTTCTTGAATTTCCTTGTGCTGGGAGGATGCTTTCGTGTCCAAACGCCGCTTCTTTGCCTGTTTATAGGGGATCCCGAAAGCTTCCTCCAGGTCGTAAACGAGTTCAGCCAACGGGCCCTCCTCCAGCTTTGCCCGGTTTGCCATGAAGGAGAATGCAAAGTTGTTTCCCTTTCCGCCCCCAGACCGCGGGTTCTTGTCGTCTTTTTGGACTCCAGTCCAGTCATCATAGATGCGAGCAATCTCATACTCGACGGTTTTCACAGGCAATCCGTGACGGCCGTGCATGAGAACAAGCCAGCATAGGACATGGTAAAATGACTCTAAATCGTCACTGAGGACGTGGTCAACTTCACCTGGCTTGTGGTAGAGGAGTCTTGCTGACATGAATTGCCACGTTCCCTACAGCCATAATTAAGCACAAGAATAACTGTGATAAAAGCAAGGATGCATACCGTTCGTTCCACAGTCCTAGGACTCTTGGATTCTAGAGGCTTACTGAATTCCCAGTCGATCAGCAACCCCTCGCCTTTGTCGGTGATCAATATATTTCCAACGCTAACATCACGATGCAACACTCCGGCTTTTTCATAGGCGTCTCTGTGAGCTGAACAGGAAAATAAGTCATAGGTTAAAACAATAAGATGTCTAGATAGGCATACCTTCAATAGCGTGCGCAATCCCCTGCACAAGCTGCAAGCTATTCTTGAAGTCTTTGATCGGCGTCCCAATTTGAGCGAAGACGATGAAATAATGTTGGTGAGAACGCAATTGCACGTCCTTGTTAGCGTCCGTCGTATAATGGCGGGTTTGTGTTTCTTGCCAAGCGCCTTTCGCATCACCACTGATGACAACGTCTGGAATATGAGCAACGCCCGCTTTTTTGAGTCGTCCGTACACCTTCCCTTCGGGTTCGAGATTGTCGCTAAGGATTCGCCAAGTCTCCTTGAAGTAGCGGATCTGATCCTGACTATCCAGAACGAAAAACCCACGAGTGCAGCGACCACTCGGAGACGCAACACCTCTAAACTCCATCTTCCCGCCGGTGAAGACTTCCTTCCCGCCTTCGTCGTCGGTGACAGTGAATTTCCATACCCTGGCTTCCTTGTCCATCCCAAGCGCCTCTCGAACTTTCCTTGCGCGTTCCACGTCCCGCACTTCGGTAACAGATGGGTCATGTCCACGAGTTTCATGCGTAGCGCGATCGTAGCGCCATACAAAGTCGATGAGGTGAGCTTCCTTGTGATAACAAAACTTCTTGGTGACGACAGCACCTTCCCTATCCCATCGAATAAGACGAGCATGGTTTCGAGTAAGCTGAACCGAAAAGGCATGTGTGCGGAATTGACTAATGAGTTGTGCGCCGGCATAAGTCGAAAGTTGATCTCGCGTGTCTCGAGCGCTGTCCGTGTCCTTTTCGAGAGGTTTGCCTTCACGGTCGTCAAAACCATCGTCCGTTTCCGCCCACTTGAGTTCCATCCAAAACTCGGTACGCGTGATGTCGTTGCGGTTGATACCAGACTCCTTGGTATAGGCAGAGATGTCTGGTTTGATGAGACCGGGCTGATGAGCCCAGTTGATGTTGTCGGCGTCGTTCGAAGTGTTGACGAGCTGGATGCTGGGACAGAATTCTGCGAGCGTCGTGATCTGTAGGCGCAGTCAGCAAACCAGAGCTAATGATAGAACAAAAGCAGGTAACGCACTAGAGGTTCGTACATATGCTTCTCCGAAGAAATACCCTCCCCACTGCCTACATTTTTCAGCTTGCCTACAGCGTTCGACCAGTTCCGTGTTCGCGTCTCCTTGTTCCTTGTAGTCCTGGCACTAGGCAAGAACTTATCAAGGAACGTCAGAGGATCCATTGGCCCGACAAACTTGTGGTCCATGTCCCGCCCAATTACTGTCATCCTCTTGTCGCGGACGACATGCATGGAAGTGTACGGGAACACGCTAGAAGCAGAGGTCCGTTTGGTGGGAGTGTTGATTTGAGAAGGTAGTGGCTCACTCATAATGCTCCTGTACGAGTGTTTCTTCTGACATGCTTGAAGCCTTGAGATTTTATACTTGCGGTGGTTGTGGCCTCGGAGAAAGAAGTGTGGACATCTGATGGTGGTGGTTTGAGGACAATGAACATTATTGGAGAATTTCCTGTTTTGGAAGGATGAGCGCCGGGCCACCAGCTTGGCGTGCACGCTGTACTTCATTGTCCTACGCATTTGGGTAACGATTCGAGTCATACAGGTCGACCAGATACCGTTGATTGATATCGAAAACATGGGAAATGAAATTTATGTGTAATCAGAATTTGGAGGACAAATTCATATCGTGCTGGCGCTGTTAGAGACTTAGAGTACATCGGCGGGACGGTCAACAAACAAGTATCGCTGATAATACTGTACAAAGGACTTCTGTCATCCGTTCAATGAATGAGATATCCACGCCAACGAACACTCTGTCCCCTCCTCTATTAGCCTGTGCACTCTAGCCTCGAGCCCCGCGTCTCGATCGAATTCCCTTTTTTCTTCCTCGTAGACAATATCTAAACCTGAGATTCCAAAAGTCAACATCGATGCAGAGACCCGAAGGGCTCTCAAGGGCGAAATTGCAGTGAGATGAGCCGCATCCGAGCTCCGGGATTCTGCCATGCAAACTATCTGTTCTTGCATCTCCTTCGACCAAGGTGCGTCCGAGGAGTTGAGAAGCTCGTGTAGACGGAGATGAGCCAGCTTCGGTACCAAGACACCCTGGTCATCATCCTTGTCTGTGATGGTAAGCCTATCCAACAATCCACCCACAAACCCACAATGAACCCAAACCTCTAGATGCGTCAAGTCTGGACAAACACGAAGAATATGGACCACCTTCTCCACCGCGACGCGCGAATTCTGAAAGTTGAATTTCAGCCTCCTCAGTGGGGGTTTTGATCTTTCCAGCAGCGCAACGAGGGGTGTCTCATCTTTCCAATCCTTGCCAGCCCTATGCTCCCCTATCTCTATTGAGGTTATGGCTGGCAGGGTGACCGAAGTGAACAGCTCGCTCAAATAAGAGGAAGCCATGCCTAAGCAGGATAGCTCACGAAGTCCGCGTATTGCTACCGGGGAAGAGGGAGTCGAGAAGGCCTCGCCAAAAGAACCGCACCAGGAGAACGACGTTAGGCTATCAAACGACTGGCTCGTAAGAATCTCCAAAACGTCCGTTGTCCTAGCATACCCAATTGCAATCGACGTGATCTTTGGAGGCGCCCAGCCCTCACGCGCACGAATCAACCTGGTATTCGGAATCGCCATATGCCTAAGTCTAGGCGCTCGAAGCAGCTTCTCCCAGAACCAGCCGTCCGTCGAGTCTATGTTCAAGGGCGCGCTAAAACTCTCAAGAGCAGGAAAAGCGATCTACGACCTTGTTTCCGGCGTGATTAATTGTATAAAAAGGCTATCAAACTTGATCTCGAAGCTTTTGAAGCGCGGTGAAGCCTTCAGTAGCATCTCGAGAAAGGGATAGCCATATGAGATGTCTTCAAACTGAGGATTGCCTTGAATCCTCATTCGAAGGGAGTGAGAAGATGAGTTCTGCAGGTAGATTTCTACGATGTTCTTTCGCCTGCTGTCAAGGCAACGGAGATCAACCACGAGAGACGACCAAACGGCTGGCAAAGCAGTGATTATCCGCCTCTAATGGGAGGAAACGTGTGATAAAGCGAGGGGTGGTGCCATTGAATGTATTTTGGATCTTCTGAGCGACAACGGGATGAAAAGCGCTGCACAGTTCTCTGCTTCGGATACACTGAGGCATGCAAGAGTGAATATTTCACACCAGACCTCGTTTGGGACGCGAAAAACAGCTGAGATCCAGCTTTTTCTTTGTTGGATGCGTTGTTTGAGAATGTCATGCTCGGCCGTTATTTCTTGGATCAGGCTGCGTAAACGCTGCAGCTCGCATTCGTAATGCTCTACTTGACATTCTTCGTCTTGGATATACGCAGTTGTCTGGGATAGTTCCTCATTGGTGGGCTCTATATGAGATTTGAACTTTTGAAAGGAGACAGGAGGATGGCTGACAGAACCAAGTTGGAGGTTGCAAGCGTCGCAGAGAATGATTTTGGTCGACTCGGATAACATAGCCTAGAGAAAAAAGAATGGTTTCAGTGAGATTGGACAAGTTGTTGACTATGCTTGGTCGACATACGGGTTGGTTTAGTTCAAAAGCGCTGCCGATATCGATCACCGTTAGTCTCCCCTAGCCTCGCCTCTGCAATCTCTTTACGGCCAATTTGACACGTCCTTCCTTCCCCTGCCATCATTCCCAATCAAGGTATCATGCTAGAGTCTCATTGCCATTGGTATCAGTCCAGCGCAAAATGTCATGACATTCTGTGGAAAGACTGAAGATATTGAGCGGTCGTCGTTAGGAATGCGTGTATGGCACGATGGATTTCGAGAGCGCTGAACTTGGCGCCCGTCATCACGGTTCTCTTCCTCTTCGACGTCGTATAATCCTATCTAGGGCTACATTACAGACAGGTTCGGATTCAGCTCCCTCGCTACTATACCGTGTTAAGAAAGCAACCTGAACAGATCACGCAAGGAAATATACAAGTCTACGCCCCGGGCCCTACACGTTACACCTTCGAAGCGACGAATTCCGCAGCCTCTGGGGTATCGATATCGTAGTTCCTTCAAGATTCATCCACCATGAGCACCTCAATCCTCCACAACAAGCAAAAAAAACACTCACAAATGAGCTGGAAGAATCAAAATCCCTCCATCACAGATATTATCCCCATCATGACAAAACACTTTAACTTTGCTTGCGTCAATGTTGGGAACGGATTCATTGGATTTGGGGTCGCCCTGCCAATAATTCGCGGTCAGTTAGCACTGAGATGAAGATGAGGAAGAAGGGGGGTACTAACAAAGATCACGACAGCATCCACACGCGCAGCTATTTCAGAAGAAAGCATACCAGCCGAGTTGTGTACGAGTTGGCCGCCTTGGCTGTATCCTGAAGAAACGATTTTCGCCTGTATGTGGTGCGCGTCAAGCACCGACGAAGGTGAGATGAATAGGGTCCACTTACGTCCGGGCATGCGTTGGCTACGTCCGTGATCTATTCAGGATAGTGAGTTAAAGATCCATAGAACGAAATAAAAAAAAACTAACATCAACAGCCATTTGACTCGACCCTTCCGGATCCCCTCCTACCAAATACCCAGCTACATTGGCGGCATAGTCAACACCTTGGAACGACAACGATTTATCTCCGAGCACGTTCGTCAACGCTTCTTGGAATTGAGGTCCAACGAGTGTTCCAATGGGCGGGTCTTCGCCGGTTCCACGAGCAAAAATTACCTGTCAATGTTGGCATTCAATATTCAATATTCAATATTCAGTGAGGTGAGGAGGTGACGGCGTACCATCACATCAGCGCACTCTTGCTGCCTTTTGGTCAAGGGGACTGCAAGACCCGCAAGGCCAAAGACGAGAGTGGAGACGAGGATAGATCTGGGGTTGAAAGTCAACATGCTCGAGGATGCTGGATGCTGGATGCTGAACGTCTGCGCTCAGTATTTATACACCCGACCTCGCGATGTCACGGCCTCGGCGTTCTGGGGAAAGGCAAAACGGTCCATGTCGCCAGGCATTGTGAACGGTGAGTGAGACTCCAAATGGTACGGTACATACCCTTACATACCTGTATTTCAAAATGGTACCTGAGTATTGACGTCGCATGCCCGACTCATCGTTCTTCGGAATTCCAGACGTATCTGAAAGACTTTAGCGAGACCTGGGCATAGATTGTTTCTTGACATTCGGATCATCATTCATTAATCATTGCCAATCGGAAGAAAGGATTAGGCTGTAGGCGTTTTCGAGTTTCAGGTCTGGGACTGGTTTAACATTCAATATTCATGTATAAACTCGTACGTCTACAAGATCTGAACTTGCTGTCAACACCCAAAACTACACCAGACAATTCAATTCACTCACTACATTCAAGAAGATCCTTTTGCATAATCGCTCCATTTAGGACGATTCTCCAGCGTTTGCTTCACGTTATTTAACCACTCGTCAAGACCACAGATACAGTCAACCAAGAATTCAGCTGCATCAACAACTTCCTGAAAGAGCTCGGGCTTAGGAAGCTTGGTTTTTTGGAGGCATGCTACTGTGAGAATCACTTTATCCTTGAACGTTGGCGAGTTTGGGCAAACTGAAATAATGCCATGGTTTCTTTGGTGAGCTGGGGTAAACTCCCTGGAGACTGTGTTGTGATATTCTTTGGCCCGTTTATCGTATGCTTGTTGGTATAACAACTAGAGGATGTTGAACGTTGAAACTTGACTGAATGGTTTGAGTGGATGTATGTATGTACTCACCCAAATGCGAAATTCCATTAGATAGTCCCCAAAGAATTGGACGACATGAACAATATCGAACGCCATCGTCAACTCGGCAATGTGATCGATATCTTCGTTATCGGCGTGTATAGCTTTGAATTTGAGGATACGTAAAGCGTTTTGGGTAGAGACGTCTGCGAGTAATCTAGCACCGGCACGGGTGCGTCAGAGAAGAAAATAGATGCATGATATTGGCATTGGCTTGCGCACCTCATAGATTTCCTACACACTGCCATCGCAAAGTGGTTCCCATACTTGTCCGCTGCTTCTGCGAGGCTCATGATAACATCGATATCGTACCCAGAAAGATCTGGTGAGGAGCTGTTATGGGTGAACGCTAGGAACAGCCTGAGGATATCAGCGGTCTCTGTGAGTTCTACCGGCTCTTGATCGTTCGCTTTGACCGACCCAGAGAGCGGAAACCCCTCACTGAACGATTCGAGGTTCTTTGCATGAGCACCGAACGTGTGATTGTCGGAGGATTTGATGACAACGTCGACGGGTATTACGCAGCCTTTTACTAGTGAAAGAGACTAGTAAGCCCAAGCAAAAACTATATCAACAATTTGAGAGTCGAGGCGTACCAGGGCATGAGCTGGGCGAGGTGTTGGATCCCATTCAACGACGATGGTACCGGTAAAAACGAGGGCTGTGGGTGTTCAGAATGCCAGTGCTACGCAGTATCTCGCCCAAATCTCGCCTCATGTTTTGGGTCCAAACTTTATCACTAAAGATGGCCAGTAACTGGTGAAAGAAGCGTGTGTCCCTAAGCTAGAATCATCAACTCGAGGTGTATGTACCAGGACATGAGGTTGTAGTGTTTGGACCCATTTGAGGATTGTGGTTGTTCACGGCGAGAGTAGCTCCCGGAGGTCGTGGATGTGTACCCATTTTCTCAGTGTGAGTGCAGGTAAAAGGGTGGCTGGGCGTAGCAATGAGAACGACAAGTCATTTGACGATGAGAGTGGTGTGGGTCCAAAGCCGACAACTCACACCTGCTAGAAATTGGTTCCTAATAAGGAAAAACCCATCTCGACACAAAACGTTTCCCGCCGAAAAAGACAGCCGGCGTTTTTTGTCCTCGAGAAACGCTTCGGCACGAATCCGATTGGCTGATTATGGGTTTTTTGAGCAAAGAAACGTATCCAAAAACTTCAGGTGTCTCCAGAAACGTCTTCTTTTTGAGAAGCTGTCCGACAGCAATTTCTTCTGGGTGTGACTTGCGCATTCGATCGAGATTGGCATGCGAGGCTCTAAGCCGACTGAGACATGGGCACTTTTCTGGTACATATCTTTTGTCCTCCTCGATGCTTAACGGCTGCCTCCACGGAACAGTCTTCGCAACTGTCCATTAATTCAAGTCCATGTTTGCTCGCTTCAATAAACGAATACTTAGGTGCCAAAGTGAGTGGGCATGGAATATTCTTCGCTCCAAGGCTCATATGTATTTTGCCAAGTACACAACGCCTACCGCAGCTCTTCTTCCAGTAGCGTATCTCCCTATACATCTACACATGTCTTCCGCGATAAGAGGATGGCAATGATTGGGCGGGACATGGACCGCAAGTTTGTTGGGCCAATGAACCCCCTGGAATTCCTTGACGAGTTCCTACCCATTTCCGACACTGAAAGGAAGAAACAGGGGACTTGGCAGTGGTGGAAAGATGTGGTCGAGCTGAAGGATGTCGGTAACAGAGAGGGTGTTACCCAGGAGGAGCATATGTACCGTCCTCTGGTGCGTTCCCTTTTTCTATTCTCTATTCTAACAATAGTTTTAATTTGCTGACTGCCGGCTCATATACATACTAATAGATCAAGGCATTGGCAAAGTACGGTCCCAAACTCAACCTCGTCATCACCTCACAAGACCCCGACAATGTCAATTGGGCCCATCAACCCGGTCTCATCAAACCAGATATCTCTGCCTACACCAAAAAGTCTGGCATCAACCGCAACGACATCACCCGCACCGAGTTTTGGATGGAACTCAAGTGGACAGAGACCGACGATGGCTTCGACGACCGTGAGGGCAAACCTCTCGAAAAGGACACGGACAGTCGCGAGATCAACTTTCGACTTACGCTGGAGCACAACTCATTAGTCAATTCCGCACACATGCCTTTTCCGTTCAGCTTACTCGAAACCATGCTCGTCTTATTCGATGGGATAGGGGAGGTGCTGTCGTCACCAGGAAGTTTTGCTATTACCAGGAAGCTCACCTCATCGACTTTGTATGGCGCTACGATCGCGCTACGCGTGAAGCTCGTGGACATGACCCATCTTTTACCGAAGTGACGAGCAAAAGACGTGCAAAGAAGGTCAGGGACGTGCTGGGAATGGGCGAGAAAGATAGAGTATGGGAAGTTCGGGTCGCCGACGACCAAGGCAAGACGGAGGTCTTCACTGGCGGGAAGATGGAGTTTAGAGGTGTTGCGTCTCCGAGTGGTCGCTGCACTCGTGGTTTTTACGTTCTCGATAGTCATGATCAGATCCGGTATTTCAAGGAGACTTGGCGAATCCTTAGCAACAATCTCGAGCCTGAAGGGAAGGTGTACAAACGGCTCAAGGATGCTGGTGTCACTCATATTCTGGATGTTATCATTAGTGGTGATGTGAAAGGCGATTGGCAAGTAACGCAAACCCACAAGCATACGACAACGGCCAATAAGAATGCTAAATTGCGTTCGCATCAACATTATTTTATCGTTTTTGCGCAAGTTGCAACGCCGATTAAGAAGTTCAGGGATAGCTTTCAGCTTGTGCAGGGAATCGCGCACGCTATTGAGGGTACTGCACTCTATTGTTTTTGACCTACGACTCATTTTACTGTTTTCAGCTCACAGAGATGCCTATGAGAAGGCCGGGGTACTGCATCGAGACGTCAGTGTTGGAAATATATTATTTACCGACGATGGCGAGGGGTTTTTAATCGATTGGGAGTTTGGTAAGTCTGTATATTCCAAGGATCCTAGGACGGTGGAACGAATGGTATGCCTTCTTGTTGTTATCACAGTGACTCTTGCTTAATTATGGCTGTAGGGAACATGGCAGTTCATGTCCGCAAGACTCCTCTTCAACCCGCCAGGTACAGTCGAACACGTCCTCGGTGACGATTTAGAGTCGTTCTACCATGTCCTCTGCTGGCTTGTTCTCATGCATGGTCGTCATGGGTTGTCTACGGAACGAGTCGGTTATGAGATTGCTCGCATATATGATGATTGGACCACAGTCCAGGCAGACGACGAGAATCCACGAGCAGGGGGCATGAAACTGGGAAATTTCTCCTGTTATTTTATGAAGAACCAGGCACAGTTGGCACCCGGCCCGTTGGCGGATCTCGTTTATGACCTTGAAAAGGCGTTCAACTTGCGCTATAACCGTTCGAAGCTCGATTATGACCCTGAGGCATACCCCCAGCTGAAGGCATACCCCCAACTGAAGGCAATGCTGGATGAAGTGAACCAGCAAGATCTGCAAAAGGTGGAAACATCGGTTTGGATCTTGGAGAGGTTCAACAAGGCGCTCGAGGAGAAGGAGAAGCTTGAAGAGCAAACTTGCGACCCGGAGCGTAGTCCCAAATTCCCGCAGCTGGATCCTGAGAAGAACAGGAAGCGTAAGAGGACACAGTCAGAGTTGAAAGACGAGAGTTCGGAGTAGGCAGATGAAGAGGATGTCGAACGGTGTTCCGAGCCTTCCCTGCAGAAGCGCTGAAACAAGTTCTAATAATCTTTTGTTTTTATCACATATATTTCTCCCTCAGCTCATACCACGATACACTCATCCTTACTACTGCTTCTATCTGTACTACTAATTTTAGGCAATCAGGGCATTGATAAAGCGCGAAGAACAGAATATCATTGATCACTACCGAGAATAGTGATAGTATGAACGTTACCACCGATGGCTCAGTCTAATCAATGTTATTTTACGATTCTACTGTATCCTGGTATTAAATGCGGTCTATGAGCGAAGGAACAGACCTAGACCAAATTCTCGATGGGCATAAGTTGATGAGTAGGTGGATGGGAGAGTTCATAAAGTCCAAGTGGAAAACTTGATGACGAAACTCAAATAAGGATTGGTTAGATCTGAGCACAGACTTGGACTTGTCCACCGCATGGAGGAAAGAGGCGTAAGGTGTAAGAATAAGAACGAGGAGTCTTCCCTTAGCGAGCTGTAACCTGTTCCCTTTTATCGTAGGCCTGAAGTAGTTATCACGGTTGAGAATCGTTGACCGAATGGATTGTACTCGCCCAGATGGTCCCCAACAGAACTCGGCAACGTAATCGATAGCTTTGAATTTGAGGGATACGTAACGGGTTTTGGGCAGAGACATCTGGCATGGGTGAGTCAAAGAAAGTAAGAGCACGATACTATTGGGTTGCGCACCTGCCATCGCAAAGTGGTTCCCATGCTTGACCGCTGCCCATGAGGTGTTATGGGCTGGTGAACGAGGACATCAGGCTCTTGATCGTCGACGCTAGCATTGATGGTGAAAGGTTCGAGGGTTCTTTGCATGGGGACCGAACGTCTGATTTGATGGATTGCGCAGCCTGTGATCGGTGGTGAAAGAGACTGGCAGTAGGTAGACTGTAAGCCCAAGCGTGCTGCGACCTAGTACGGTGGTGATGGTTGAGATTTGTGACGAAAGCCATGAATGTGGTAATAGCTGTGGGTCCAAAGTTCAAACGTTCAAACCTTAACGGTGTTTGAGCGCTGGTATACGGTACTTTGATCCCAGCGGCTGGCCAGTTTGAAGGAAATGAGGAGTTGGATGAGTTGGTACTAGCTGCTTGATCGAGAACCACGGTGCATTGGCTTGCGCACCTCGCGGAGTGATGGCCATACTTGTCTACCGCCATACCGTAGAGAGATCCGGTGAGGTGTGATGAACAATTTGGGGACATGAGCGGTCTCCGTGCCTCTCGGTGGTTAGCTTTGGCTGATCCAGAGGTTTTTGCATGGCCTGAACCTGAGGAATCGATGACGAGGCGTAAACAAGCTAGGCGTAGGAACATGAGAGTGGCCATGGTGTGGGTCCAAAGTCTAGTATCATTGTCACTGTCAGAGGTACAGCACAGGTCGCTTGATCGAGCACTGGCACGCGAGCGGCTGAGCCTGGTTGACTGACGCCTGACGTTGTCCGGTTTTACATTCCCACGACTTCTTTCACTCCGCCATGCCCACAGACGCCAGTTTCTTTTCTGGCAAACCGACCACAACCACTACTCCTCCAACAGTACGCGTCAGAACAATACTTAAACCCCGTCTCGTCTCTTCTACACCCCTCACTTCCCCTCTAACTTCCCCGGAACCAAGCCCAGTACCAGCAAAGAAACCGCCCAATCCAAAGAAACGCAAGGCCCCAGCACCTGTACGCGTCAAAAAGAAGAAGCTGAAAAAGAAGAATAGTTGGGACTCTGATTCTGATGAGGTCAATGATGACCTTGAAGTGCCTAGTGCACCGCCGATATACCGCTCTAGCGCGTCGACTAGTCGGTCGACGTCGTCTATACCTACTACGCGTAGGAAGTGGGTTACGTCTGACAAGGGGGATGCTAGAGATGGACATGTGTCGAGTGAATCGGTGGTTGTTAGTTTGATGAAGAGTTATAAAGCATGTAAGGCGCTAATGGTTTCTTGTGTACTGGGTGCTTAATTGGTTCTTGTAGATTTCCATAACCCAGATGATCCGAATGATACTTCGTTCGAACCACATCCAACGAATTACCCAGTCTGTGACTTGGAATATCCAAATACAGACGCTGTAGAACGTTTTGTACTTTTACAACCCAAGGACAAGGATCATTACAGTCCTATAATGGACTTTGAAGCCAGTTTATATACCATCGTCAAATGTACGTCGCACTGTTCGTCTTTAAACTACTATTAACCCTTGCCGCAGACTACATGACCCCCGAACAACAATCCCTCTTTGGTCCCATCCCAGGGGACAACAACCTCCTCCCAGACAACGAAGACGACGGTCCTCCATCCAGCGTCTCACCAAGTCCACCAAACTCCAACGCGTCCCTCTCACCCCTCACCTCCATATCCTCAGACGAAGAAGACATCAAACCACCTCCCAGAAGTTCACCCTGTCCTTCCACCACAACCAGTACAACCTCCGACGCAGACCCCGAGCCGGAAGAGGAAGAAGACCCCAACGCACCCTTACCCACTACACCCCCTTCACCACCTCTATTAAGGACACTCAAACGCGCCATCCACACCTGCAACGGTCCACTATTCATGAAAATCGTCAGACGCATAAACATCTTCCTCAAAAAACTAAAATACCCACCCGTCCCACACGATCCATATCTCTTCTCATCTACACCACCACCTTCAGCTTCTGAGACTGGGCCAAACGCGTTGATGCAAAACATCCATGCCCTATGCGCGTCGGCGCAGGGGAAGGCCGGGATTCCGGAAAAGTTGTTGATGAGGGTTATTGAGGAGAATTATCAGAGGAGTGTTGGGCCGCATGTTAACAAACTCCGTTCGTACGAAGCGTTTCAGCTCGACGGTCTACGGCGAACTGTTACCTCCACTCGTCTCGACCCTTCTAACAACCCATTGTCCGGCGTTGTACACTTCGCCAAAGGCGACGTTCCTCGACCTAGGCTCCGGCGTCGGAAACATCTGCGTCCAAGCGTCTCTTCAAACCGGGTGCTTCAGCTACGGTATCGAAATCCAGCGGAATCCTTCGGAGGTCGGTAACAAGATGCTAGGCGCGTGGGGAAACCGCGTACGGATGTGGGGTCTCCAAACGGGTGATGTGGAGTTGGAGGAAGGGGATTTTTTGGGGAGTAAGAGGGTAGATGAGTTGATGGGTAAGGCGGATGTGGTGTTGGTTGATAATAAGGTGTTTGAGGGCAAACGTGCGTGTTTCTTGTTTCTCTTTTGGTTTTTTGGTTGGGTGCTGATGTGTTTTTTTGGTGTAAACAGTGAATGAATCCCTAAGACCCAAGTTTCTGGATCTGAAGGAAGGCGCGGTAGTCATCTCGTTAGCACCGTTCGTACCGAGTGTTAACGCGAGAGTTACGGAGAGGAATGTACGTCCCCTTCCCCATCTCCCCTTCCCTTCCTTCTCCTTATGCTAACTAAAACACCTCCAACAGTTAGACGACATATCCGCCATCTTCCGCGTCTCTTCACATCCTTACTTCCCCGGCTCCGTATCCTGGGGTAATGCCGGAGGGATGTATTACGTACATGAGGTGGATAGAGAGGGGTATAGGGATGTTAGGGAGAGGTATTTGGGGTCTGGGTCTGGGGCGGGGAGTGGTGAGGAAGGTGGTGTTGGGGAAGGAAGGACGAGAAGGAGTAGTAGGAGACGGTAGGTGGCGTGGTTGGGGTGTGGGGAAGATGTTTCTTGGTTTTGATACCCAGAAGAACGAACAAGTGTATCTTTATTCTCTCTTATTCATTGTTGTTATTCATGTTTTTTTTTTTTGTTCTTACATACATACGTAGTACTAATACGCAAGCAAGCAATCCAAACAAACGAGGAAAGGAGTACAATCTGAAGCTGGTAGCGATTGGGACGCCGCTAGATACGGAGCAAAGAGAGACTACTAAAACCAAAAGCCTTACCTATAAAGACGTCTGGGTGGTAGTAGGTACACCAGAGCGTGTACCTGGGTCGGTATACCAGAACCAGACGCATGCTGCGAATACGGAAGGTAAGTAGGTAAGCTCTAGTGTCCAAGGGCACGGAAAAAGAAAAGGAAAGAAGACCTGCTAGCGTCGATGCGCCAGATGATGGGTTCACCGCGAATTCAGCTGCGCGCATCATGCCTAAACAGAAAGGAGAGCAAAGGCTTAACCACCACCAGAGGCCGAATTCAACGATCTTGAAGCGAGTTGGATGACACGGTTTGTTTGGTTCTGAAGCGCACAGACACGAAAAAACAATGTAAATTAAAGTGTATCTTCGTTCCTCTTTTGGTTTTCCTTACATACATAGTACTAAGACGCAAGCAAGGAAGAGACTAAGTACTAAAACCTCAGCCTGCCAGTTGTAGTCGAGACGCTAGATACGGATACAGATGATGGGTTTGCTGGGAATACGGGAGGTAAGTAAACCTCAGAGTCCCAGATAAAACGAGAAAGAGGCTTACCACTACCACCACTAGTAATCGAGAGACCGCCGCTGATTGTGCCAGATACAGATACAGATGATGGATGTGCTGCGAATTCACGAGGTAAGCCCAAACCCAAAGTCCTTGAGCGAAAGATACTACCACTGCCGGAAACGGAACTTGGATCTAAAGAATTTGAAAGTAAAGAGGTAAGCTCGAGCTCGACCTCCAAGGAAGAACTTGAAGGCTTACTATTACCGCTACCGCTGAAAGACGTCGCAGATGATGGGTTTGCTGTAGGTTCAGAGTTCAGAAGGAGATACTTATGTCAGTGCAAGGAGGCTTGATAGAAAAGGGCGTACCACTACCACTGCCACTTTGGCTTAGGCTGGGTTGACCTTGCGTGCGGGACACAGAAGCGGAAACGGAGCTTGGATCTAGGAGACAGATTGGATTTTTGAGGCGAAGGTGGAAACTAGAAGGTGACTTACTCAACGTCATGGACATGGATTGACCCTGGGTATTCGATCCAGAAACGGGGAAGGAGATAGAAATAGAGTTTGAAGGGGAACCGCCACTTCCATTAACGAGCTGTCCTCTACATGAGAACGACTCAAATACCAGAGATACTTGGGTTGAAGCTTACATTATCTGTTCGTTGATCAACGGACCAGATAAACGTCCCACCGAAACACCTCGAGGATGCGAATGTCGTTTTTGCGCTATTTGTTCGTGTTCAGCTCATCAACTGTAAAGACGCGAACTTGGGACACGGAACTCACGCCCAGGTATCCTCTCGGTCGAATGTTATCAACGCGCCCTGCTCGGTGATGTTTGAGAGATATAATGGGAGAGAGGGGTAGGAAGGCGTACCTGGGTATTAAACCAATACGTTTGACTAGATCCATCTAATGTCGGTTGAATCCTACTGGTGTTCAGAATACTATCGATCTCGTATTGGGTAAGGTACCCAGCAGAGGCTGAACAGGGTCCTGGGAAGCCTCCGCCAGTCATCTAATTCAAGAATCAAGATATAAATGCGGATGCCACGGTAGAAGGGCCTACGGTGCAGTTATACCCAACACATGAAGTATCAGCGAGTTGGTATGTACGGCCGTACCACGCCAATCCTACCACCACCACGATCAGTAATAGAAAACGTCAAATGTCAAACTGCACTGCGTACCAAGATTCACTTTAGCCAAATCAATACCCGCACGAAGGTACAACAACACGCTACTTTCTATATCTAGCAGAGAAGTATGAGGGTTAGTTACAGATGCTTGACCTGCGACGTTGGTATCCCATTGACCGTGGTAGTCGTATGCTGTTCAAGTTTGTTGTCAATCTAGGAAAGATAGATAGATGGGGAACTTACACATCATATTCAAATAATCAACACTCCCAGCGATCTTATCGATTTCGAAGCCTTGTAGGAACCAGTATCCTGCAGGTGTAGCTACAAGGAGCAATCAGGGTATTTTCTTTGGAAACGCGTTGAAGGACGTACCGCAGGAGATGATGGAATTTGGAAGCCCTGCGCGTAGTTCTTTGAAAAAGGCAGTTAGGTTTGGGGTGTCTGTTGCAGGTGCGTTGCGTTCGATGGCGCCGGGGTATTCTATGGAAAAGGAAATGTGAGCGGGGATAAGCGCGGGGTGTCAGGGGATTACTCGCCGAAATCGATGTCTAGATGAGGGTGTAAGTGACGGAGTACTATCAGAGGTGTATAACAACATACCGATCCCATCTAGGTTGTATGTCGACAGCATGTTCTTGACGGAAGATATAAACGTCGCTCGATTGCCAGAGGTGCCTATCATAACACTGAACAAATCTCGTGTCGGTTCCGATTGGCTGCACAAAGAAATTTCAATTTCAACCACCGCCAACCAAGACGAAAGGCACTCACGAAAAATCCCATCCTCCAAGCGCAATAGAAACCTTCATCGACGGATACCGAGCCTTCTGCGCCACGAGCTCTTTCACCAACGGTACATCCCCATCAGCAACCTGAATCTCCATCCCCTGACTTATAGTCGCAAACGCAAACTTTACATCGGTGAATCCCTTCCAATCAACATCGGCTGGAGCGACGTTGGTACCGCAGGTACGTCTATCCCCCCAGCCTGCGTAGTAGGCAACATACCTACCGAGTGACCGGGTTGGAGAGCAGCTTGGGAGAGGAGGTTGTACGCAGTTTGATATACATGGATTTGGGCCCTTGAGACAGACAATGGAGGATGTTAGCGTGAATGGGTGGGCGGAGTTTTTGTTTGAGAGCTTACGGTGGTGGTACAAAACTCGTCTGTTAGCCCACAAAACCCGAATGCGCTACAGCATGCGTTCAGAGGACAGGTTTTGTTGCCTTCTGATTGGGGTCCGCATTGTAGGCCTGGTATTACTCTATCCACGTTATTGGGTATAAGCTGCGGTTGTTGAAGAGTAGCTGGGTACGTACGGAATAGGCGGTGGGTTCCCTGGCGAAACACACATTGTAAAACCGATTTGAAGGCCGGAGCAACCTGTATCATGGGGATGGGCAAGTCGAATACAAGAATAATTGGTACACTCACCAGTCCATTTCCACGTATTCTTATTCCATTCTTCGATTTGATCAACTGTGATGCTGAACTTTGTCGCAATAGCTGATATCGTTCGTTTAGAAGGCTCTTGGGAAGAAGAGTTTAGAAACAGACTCACCGAAACAGCTATCGTTGGGTTGAACGAAGTACTCGAAACATGTGCCATTGGGTGATGGACCTGGGGCGTTGGATGGAAGCGAACCGGGAGATATGCAGACTTTTTGGCCTAGAGAAGGGTTAGACGCCGACATGGAAGGCCAACAGTAAGCGCTCACCAATCTGAAGAACAGAGCAGTCTAGACCGGGATTGTACGATGCGAACTGAGCGGCGGTTATTCCAGCGCGCGTGTATATGTCAAAGCTAACAATATGCTCTAAGCGTCGAGATGATCGGGGTCAAGTCTGTGGACCACGAACCATGTACTGTCAGGACTTCCGACTGTTGCGGTTTTACAATCTAGGAGTACGGGTTGAGAAGCCTTCCCAAGAATGAAGAACGTGGATACGTACCAGCAGCGGATGCAAGCAGAGCACGAGAAAGGAAGTAGAATGTAGAAAGAAGAGATGCCTTTGTTAGGTTGACCATCTTTGAACGTGTCTCAACGAACACCAGTTCCAAAGCCTCTTATAGCTCTGAGAAACATGTTCCTGGCGGTGGTAAGGAGGAACAGAGCGTCAATAGAGCATAGCAGGAAGAGACGACAGAAATAGAACTGCACATGGAACAAGCCTCATTGGGTTGCAAAGACAGCGACAATAGCGCTCAGGGCAGCAAAAGTTCTTCTGCGGGATTCTGAGCTAGATGATTATCGTTGTTCATCAGCAAAGAAACAAGGCGTCTGCATTCCATGAATGGGTCCTTGCGGGTTCCTGGTGATTTTCTCAACATCGAACAATGATGAGGGTTGCAGGTGGGAGAGATACGTACGGGAAAGGTGTTTGCCTACATCCTTGCGCGGCCTTTCGAAATTCACACCTTGAGCATCTGCCGCCCAAGTAATTCTGAATACAAAGAGAATACCGCTTTAACTGTCTGGGTCGTGAGTTTCTACCATTCAATAAGCCGTTGGACATGTAAAACGGGATAAACGACGCCGGCTGCCTCGCGGTTTACTAAAGACCTAGGTCTCTATCCAGGTTTTGTTCGAGTTCTTTCTTTTTGACACATACGGGCACTAGTTTCCGAAGAGTATGTAGAGGGAAGAGACGAGATGGATGATTGCGGGCAGTTCTTCAGATTGAAGGAGTACTACGCGCGTTGACGTTGACAGTTGTGGAAGCAGGACCGGAGCAGTTCTGTCGTGGGAATTTCAAAGATCTGTCTCACGGGCTGGCCGAAGCTCTACTTTCACCTTTCATGCCTTCACCACCTGGAATCATTCTCTGCAACAACTGCAACACCCAGTTCCTTTCTCCCATCAATCACCCGCCTATTCATCCTCAGAAATTTCGGTTTCAAGTTGGACCTACCAATGCGGAGCTGTCCCAGACATACAATTTCATTGAAGACGAGGAGCGCCACCTAGCACGATACGAACGTGAGCTCGAACGTGTACGAAAGCTCGCGGAAGAGTTGGCATATGGGCGGGATATCCTCAAGCGGCGGATCTTATTAAGGAAGAGCTGGATTTCCCCCTTTTTACGAGTTCCAAACGAGGTCTGGTGTGAAGTCTTCACCCACGTATGCCTCAGCACATCCGAAATGGAAGAGTCTGCGGCGCTTTTCCTCTCCTCGTCGACAAAATGTTCAGCAGAGATGGCGACTCTACCCCTTACCTTGTCGCATGTCTCTTTTAATTGGAGGAGAGTCATCACTAATCTTCCAAATGTTTGGTCTACTCTCATAGTTGATCTGGGTTTCGTAAAAAGGGGACGAAAAAAACTCATCGAAATGTATCTTCAAAACTCGGCTGATCATCCCCTTTCGGTGAGGATCAAACTCCTTGGTAACCTTCCTTATGCCAATGGAAAGCCAGACTCCGCGCTCGAGATGTTGATGAAAGCTTCCCGGCGTTTCAAACGCTTTGAGTTTTCGCTTGATAGCAGGTATCTACAAACGATTGCACTTGAAACAAGGCCGGAGATAACTTTTCCCATTCTCGAGAGTTTCGGCTCGTTCTCGCCATATGG
The DNA here is from genome assembly GCA_037176845.1 of Paramarasmius palmivorus. NCBI lineage: Eukaryota > Fungi > Basidiomycota > Agaricomycetes > Agaricales > Marasmiaceae > Paramarasmius > Paramarasmius palmivorus. The sequence continues at coordinate 172,463 of JAYKXP010000032.1, read as the reverse complement.
TACAGGGATGGGCTTGGGGGAAGCGTGGTTCTGGGAGGAACTACGTCGGGCACCCATGCTCAGACATGTGACGATTCCGAATGCTATATTGGTTCGTGCGCGTGAGGACTGGGTGCCTCCGAATCTCGCATCAATCTCAATTGCAATCGCGACGACAAGGGAGGTGTTCGACATTCTTACGAGTCCGACGTACAGCCGCCTCACTTCGTTCTGCTGGAACAGTGCCCATGGCAAGCCTCCTGTAAACCTCTTTCCACCTGTGGTCTTACCAGCCCTACGTGAACTATCTTGCATAGGCATACATTCCTTCGATTTAAGGGCGCTGTTCGCATCCTTCACATTACCCGCCTTAACGTCGATCGAATTTGGGCGTCTGATGGACATTGAAAGTGCACGTTGGGAAGATGAACACCTATTCCTTGCTTTACTGGAGAGATCAAAGCCACCGTTGAAGAGGCTGAAATTGGAGTTTCAAGGAGTACACATAGGTGCGGAGAGTGTAGTGGGTATTCTGCATGGATGTCCTGGGTTGACGGATCTAGAAGTTTGGGCTCAACCTGGATCTATACATGAGCTCTTGGAAAAGCTTACCGTCACTGATGGCGTGGACCAGGATATCCTGGTACCTAAGCTGAGTCATCTTCGTCTTCACGCGTACCTGCTAGGGCCCTCAGCCATATCGAAAGAGACTCAGAGGCATATCGTCTGCATGGCCGAATCCCGGAGTTCTCAGACGGCTCTCTCTACGGGTGGTACTGTTTCGACCTTGCCTCTCCGAAACCTTCGCTTCTCCGCGGCAAGGTGTAGAGTTTGGCTCGAAACCAGGAATCCGTTTATCTCGTACAGGTGCGAAGGACGTGAATTCGATACGGGATTGGATACGAGAGTGCAAAGGTTAAAGGAAGAAAGGGTAGAGTGTTCGTTGGTGTGGATACACCGTAATGGAATGGATGAGGCTTGAAGCTTGAAGGCACATTGAATTCGTTTGTTGATTATACCTTGGGTTTTGGCATCCAATGACTCGATGCGAGGTAAATAATGCAGTACAGTTCTGTTGCAGCAATTGCCTGATACAAAAATCCCGTGAACTTTTGGAATCGTCTCAATAGTATCTTGTCGGCGTCTGAATTGAGTCAAGCAGCGCAATTTAGGCCTTGTGTGAGTTTCCGGAGTGCGTAGAACAATGAAGTACAGCGTGCACGCCGAGCTGGTGGCCCGGCGCTCATCGTTCCAAAATAGGAAATGCTCCATTGTCCCTCAAACCATCAAATGTCCACACTTCTTTCTCCGAGGCCACAACCACCGCACGTATAAAATCCCAAGGCTTCAACCATGTCAGAAGAAACACTCGTACATGAGCACCATGATTGAGCCAGACTCTTCTCAAATCGATTATAGCGTGTTCCCGTACACTTCCATGCATGTCTTCCGCGACAAGAGGATGACAGCGATTGGGCGAGACATGGACTACAAGTTTGTCGGGCCAATGGATCCCTTGAAGTTTCTCGACAAATTCTTGCCCACGACAAGTATCAAGGAGCCGCCAACACGGAATTGGTCGAACGCTGTAAGCAAGCTGAAGGATGTAGGCAAAGGACAGGGTAACTCTGCAGAGAAGCACATGTACGATTCCCTGGTGCGTTACCTGCTTCTATTGTATCATCAGCTCGCGTTTACTGACTGCATCCACAGATCATGACGCTGGCAGATTTCTGTCCCAGCCTCCAGCTCGTCAACACTTCGGATGACACCGACAACGTCAACTGGGTTCATCAACCTGGTCTCATCAAACCAGATATCTCTGCCTACACCAAGGAGTCTGGTATAACCCATAATGACATCACGCGTACCGAATTTTGGATGGAACTCAAATGGGTGGACCTGGACGATGGTTTCGACGACCGTAAAGGCAACCCTCTTGAAAAGGACACCGAGCAGGCTGAGGACACGCGAGATCAGCTTTCGACCTACGCTGGAGCCCAACTCATCAGTCAATTCCGCACACATGCCTTTTCCGTTCAGCTTACGCGACACCATGCTCGTCTCATTCGATGGGACAGGGGAGGTGCTGTCGTCACCAAAAAGTTTTGTTATCACAAGGAATCTCATCTCATCGACTTTGTATGGCGCTACGACCGCGCTACGCGTGAGGACCGTGGACATGACCCGTCTATTACCGAAGTGGAGGACGAGGAACGTGCGAAGAAGGTTCGGGACGCACTTGGGATGGACAAGGAGGCTAGGGTATGGGATTTTCACGTCACTGATGACAAAGGCAAGACGGAGGTCTTCACTGGCGGGAAGATGGACTTTAGAGGTATCGCGTCTCCGAGTGGTCGCTGCACTCGTTGCTTCTTTGTCCTAGACAGTCAGGATCAGATCCGCTATCTCAAGGAGACCTGGCGAATCCTTAGCGACAATCTCAAACCCGAAGGGAAGGTGTACGAACGACTCAAAGACGCTGGCGTTTCCCACATTCCAGAAGTTGTCATTAGCGGTGATGTGAAGGGCGCTTGGCAAGCAACGCAAACCAGCAAGTATACGACGAAAGCTAACAAGGGCGTGCATTTGCGCTCTCACCAACATTATTTCATCGTCTTCGCTCAAATCGGGACGCCGATCAAAGACTTCAAGAATAGCCTTCAGCTTGTGCAGGGGATTGCGCATGCTATTGAAGGTTTGTCTCTAGGCCTTCTGTTATTTGATCTGCGGCTCATTTTGCTGTTTAGCTCACCGAGATGCCTATGAGAAGGCCGGAGTGCTGCATCGAGATATCAGCGTCGGAAACATATTAATCACCAATGATGGCGAGGGGTTGTTAATCGACTGGGAATTTAGTAAGTTTATCGAGTCCGAGAGTCCTAGAACGGTGGAACGAGTGGTACGTGTTCTGGTTGTTGTCACAAGAATTCTTGTACTTAATCTCGGCTGTAGGGAACATGGCAATTCATGTCCGCAAGAATCCTTCACTACAGGCCAGGTGAAGTTGAACATGTTCTCGGCGACGATCTTGAGTCGTTCTACCATGTCCTATGCTGGCTTGTTCTCATGCACGGTTGTCATGGATTGGATGTGAACACCGTCGCGCGCACGATTACTCGCACCTATGACGGCTGGACTGGTACCAGAAAAGATGACAGGGACCCACAATCTGGGGGCGGAAAGGGGGCCAACTTTGTCGTCTCTTTCATGAAGAAGGAGGCACGGTTGGAGCGCGGCCCGTTGGCAGACCTCATTTACGACCTTGAGAAAGCTTTCAAGGTTCGTTATCAAGATCCAGAGTCAGATGATCCGGATCTCTCAGATGGCGAGAAGGCAAAGCAAGACACAAGGGACAAAAGAAAGCGCGAAAGAGTTGCAACCTCGGCTTGGACCTTGGAGAGGTTCAACAAAGCACTCGAGGAGAAAGAGAAGCTACAAGAGCAAACTCGCGACCCGGAACGTGGACCCAAATTGGCGCAGCTGGCCGATGATACGGATCCGAAGAAGAACAGGAAGCGCAAGAAGACATACTCCGAGTTGGAAGCTGAGGATTTGGAGGAGGTAGACGAGGACGACGAAGGGTATTCCGAGCCTCCCCTGAAGAAACGCAGGACTAAACTCTGATAATCTTTCTAGTTGATGCATATCTCTTCATACTCATTGACGTCCGCCGTGATACACTCATCCTTACTATACTTCTTTCACTTGTACTACTGATGTCGTCGTATACTCTACCATCCGCCACCACATACCTTCATCTCCTTCCCATCGGTTGATTTGTGTATCGCACAGTACATAATGATTCTACTAAGTCACTTAGTCAAAACAACATTGTTGCACTTCACTGACCGCGAGTCCAATACGACGTCCGAAGTAATATGTGCGCGGTCCGGGGCTTCCGAGTCAATTTTCGATCTCCATGACCGCCTTCGTTTTCCGTCTCTACACCAAGCCCTCTGAATTGGCTCTCTTCAACAACTGTAAACCGAATTCAGCTCAATGAGAAAGTTCCAATTTCATTCAGAGCTTACCAATGAACAACTATCCACGACGAAGAATGCGCAAGCTCAGATGGCGTTTATGCAACCTCATCCAAGATGTAGTCTACGCAGATTGCAATTGGTCAATCCTTTTCAACTCGACCCACAACTCGAAGGATATGAATTTTCAACATCTTCGTCGCCCATCTCTTCCCACCCTGCTCATACTCCGACTACCAACCAATGCTGGCACGCCGCTATAATCACGAGAACATGAAATTCATTGCACTCAGAAGCCATCTTTAGTGATAAAGTTTGGACCCAATGGCAAACACGAGGCGAGATACTGCGTCGCAATGGCATTCTGAATATCCACGACTCTCGTCTTGACTATCACCACCGTCGTCAAATGGGATATAACACCTCGTCCGGCTCATGCCCTGGTAAGTCTCGTACTCGCGATTTGATACAGTTTTTTGCTTGGGCTTACACGCCTCCTTCACCAGTCGCAGGCTGCGTAATACCCATCGACGTTATCATCAAATCTTCAGATAATCACACGTTCGGGGCCCATGCAAAGAACCTTGAATGGTTCACCGAGGGATTCCCCCTTTCTGGATCGGTCAAAACGAACGATCAAGAGGTGGTACAGCTCACGGAGACCGCAGATGTCCTCAAGTTGTTCCTAGCGTTCACCCATAATAACTCCTCACCAGATCTCTCTGGGTACAGTATGGATGTTATTCTGGGCCTCGCTGAAGCGGCGGACAAGTATGGGAATCACTTTGCGATGACGGCGTGTAAGAAATTTATGTGGTGCGCGAACCGATGTTTTGATATTACTTGCATCTCACTGCCCGTGTCAGGTTACTCGCTAATGGTTCTGCACAAAACGCTTTGCATATTCTCAAGTTCAAAGCCGTACATGGTGATAACGAAGATATCGATGACATTGCCGAGTTGACAATGGGGTTTGCCATCGTTGATGTCGTCAAGTTCTTTGGAGACCATTTCATAGAATTTCGCACCTGGGTATGTATGTTCGATCAAGTCGTTCAGGCAACGACCCTCATTCATTTCTAGTTGTTGTATCAACAAGCCTATGACGAACGGGTCAAGCAATACGATAATGCAGTCAACAACCACTTTCCTTCATTTCACCGTACAGGTTACGCCTCCAGCGAATGTCCAAACTCGGATCCCTTTAGGAAACAATTGATTCGGTCAACATTAGAATTCAGCAAAGCTAGGCTTCCTGCGCCCGAGCTCTTTCAGAGCGCTGTTGATGTAACCAAACCCTCGGTCAACTGTATATGTGGTCTGGAACAGTGGTTGAAGCCTGTGAAGGAAAAGCTGGAGAATCGTCCTAAATGGAGTGATTATGTGGCCCGCTCTTCAAGTTGAATGTGGTGAGTGATCCGAAATGTCCTGTGTAATTTTGGACCTTTGAAAGTAACAGTCGACAGTTCTGAACTCGTATGGTTTGTGTTGTTGTCAAAATGGATCAGCGTTTCTCAATCCACAATACAATTTTATGGACAGAAACCAGGTCCATACTACTATATTTTTACACTTGTAAATGAGATACGAAAGCAGTAATCAATAAATATCCTCGCACACAAATCACCCCATAAACATCTAAATGCAGCGAAAATTTATAGAGGTAGGACTGGGAACGGATCACAGATGTAAATAAGTAGACAAGGAAAATAGTTATTATGCATAAATAAAGGATACATATCACGAAAGGTCATACTCAAGGTACGAACGCCATCTGGATAGCAGCCGCGTTGCCTCCTGATGCTTGGGCACAGGCTAAGGCACTACCTTGGTTGACTGCACACAAAAGCGTCACAGTAGTTCCTCCTGCATGCCCAGTCTCATATTTCGCACATCCTAACCCCTGGCCATTCAGCACAAAGGCAAAGTTGGCATTTCGTCGGCCGGTCGCAGTTCCACATTGGAATGCGATGTTGACGGTGGTGGCAGGCTGAGCGTTGGTGGGAACGAAATCGTTGACGGCGTATACGTTTGCGCATGAGGAAGATGTGCCGGGAACTGAACCGAAATCGATGGCTTGCCAGCGTGATTGTCCAGGGGAGAGACGTGCGCCTGAGCCAAGGGCGTAGAAATCCTTTTAGAATAGAGGTAAGCTCCTCGGACGAGTATAGCAAGGGTTACTAATACCGTATTTCCAGCTCCCAAGACACGTTGTTGCGTCAGGTGGGTGACAAAGTTGTTTTGAACGAAATATCCTACAGTCCCTGTCGTACCTGGTACGTTACATCCAGGGTGGCGGGGCGCATTAGGTAGTAGACTCTATCCAACACGTGCTGTGAGCAGCGAGGAAAAGAGGATAAGTCCTATAACTAACCTGGAAGTTGAAGCTTGACGGTGTGAACTAGAAAATGTTTAACGGACTGTTCAAAAAACGGTTGTTAGATGCTCACCGGAACACGTAGCCTTCCGTACGTGTTATACACCGCAAAACATACGGGAACATTGACTTGTTCCTCGTCAGCTATTATTTCCATGTGCTCTTTATAGTAATTCCAGATGTTATTGGCTCGAGTGCTTGAATTGATTGTCAGACAAACTGTCAGCTACAGAGTATGTGAAAACCTACGTGCACCCATTAGGATATCCGGAAACAACACCACTCAACCAAGAGTTGAAGATCATGGGGAGACTTTGTGTTTGATCTGGAACCGAATCCGGTGTGACTTCCGAAAGCAGAGTTTGTACTCTTTGCGCAGTGGCTCTGAATATATTGCTTGTAGTGCCGAAATCTATCCTAACATCAGTTTATTGATCTTCCTTGATTGAAAATACGACCTACATTCGCCAAGAGCGGCAATGCTTCGTATGAAGAACTCCACATTGTAGATGAGGTTGTCGTCGCCATCGAAGTCGCCAATGATATCAACACTCTCCATCTGTGGTGGTTCATTTGGTCCGCCTCTGGTATTACCGACGACGTTTGACTTTGCTATAAAGGTTCTTCCTTGTCAGGGTCATATGTACACGGAAAAGGAGTGTTATGACACACACCTTGGTTCATTGGCTCGTCAGCCCAGACCATATTCGCGGTCTTCCGGAAGATTAATCAGTAACGCGTGCCTACAAGAAAACGGTACCTACTGTGTCTATAGCGTCGAGTAAGGCCTCTCCGAGATTCTGGCCATTGTCTCTGTTGACGCTGAAAACGTTATTCTGAATCCTGTAAATCGAAATTGATATCGATCATTTTTCACAAAAGTATTCACATACCATGAGCACCCGGTGACTGGGCTCATCCTCTTTCCGAAGAAATCATCGATATACCGAAGTCTGGCAAATTAAATCAATTAGCCCACTAATCTCGAAGCGGTCGATCCAATACAAACTCGAATATGTGTTCCTCTGATAAGAAAATCCATCAGCAACATAACAGAACATCAAGAAAGTACTGACGAATGACGGCACCGTCTTGAGGTCTGCTGCCGACAGCATAAGACTGAAGCCTTAGATTCGGAGAAGATCCAACGGTCAAGTAAGTCCCTGCACCTAGATTGACCTGATTTTGGTTGGTAACATGGATGCTACAAGTGTTCACGTTGATACCTAATCAAGGGTCAGACAAAAGGAACTTTTCATTAAGCACATAAGAAACGTACTTCGACCATTAGCTCTGGCTCGATGAATGGCTCCTTGTGTCCGCTTCCTGAGATTCGAGTCTTCATCATCTCCGTTCTCAGGGTCTGATGGAAGATCATAAGGAGGCTGGGTTTGTAGAGCACATATAGAGGTCGTCGAAGTCGACGAAGTCGTGGTTGTCTGTTCAGTAGTCGTCGGATCACCTTCCCCTGGACCAGGGGGTGGACCAGTTGGTAGAGGATGAGGGTCACTCCAAGGACCCGTCCAGCCTGGTGGTTTAATCGGGGTAGGTGTAATTCCGCCCCGAATTCCAACAATCGCAGGCATACATCCATCAATAACATGGTTGAAGAGAAGTTCAAATATATTGGAGCCAGAATCACAGCGATCGTCGTGGCTACCGGGAGGCCCAGTCACTGTTGCAGGTGGGTCTGTGGACTTTGGGGGAACACGGACAGTAGATGACCAAGTGGGCGACGATGTGAGTGGTGCAGTGAAAGTAACACTAGTAGCATCAGGAGGTGGTAAGATATTGAAAGCTACATGAAAGGGTCAGATAGCTCCACTCAAAGTCGAGAAATACTTACTCCATGTCGGCGTAACTGCACTTGGCATAGAAATATAAGTTGGGAGCGGCGAGTTGACTGGAGTACCACCAGAGGCTAATGTGATGACTAGCCCTTCGATTGTGACAGTTGTCGTAACAGTAGGTACCGGAATGATTACTACCGTGGATGATTTTGAAACTGTGCTTGTGAGCGATACAACGGAAGTCGATGTTAGGGTTCGAACACGTGTGATCGTAGATGCTGGGACTTGTGTTGTGACTACCGTGCTGGTTATAGTCCCGCCAACCGACGTCCATTGGGTATCAGTAGATGTGTGTGCTGGGATCACTGCCGTGTCAGTGACAGTGCGTGTTTGCTGGTTCACGACACTGGTGATAATGGTCGGGAAGTTACCGGCTGACTGTACAAATGTCTCTGAGCGGGCACCAGATGAAGGGTACGGGTTTGGATCTGCGAGAAAGAGGCGTCAATAACGGCCGTTCAGAGATATGTGTCGAAAAGGCTTACTCCATGTCAACTGTGTATATTGACCCCCAGCACCAGAACCTGATCCGCTGCCTCCTCCGTCTGCGAGCTATACCAATGTCATTATGGTCCATGCAATAAGATGGCCAGGTCAGTACTCACATTGTCTGTTCGCTGATCAACCGACCTGGGCCGGGAACGGTAAGCAAATGTCAAAGGTTGGATAGTGTTACACATACCAGATGAAAGTTCCACCAAAACACCTAGTAGTTGCGAAGTTTGTTTTCGCACTGGATTTGACCATAAGTACCATCGGCATCATATAAAGAGGTCTGGGACTCACTTCCATGTGTCATCTTGGTCAAACGTTATCAATGCGCCCTATAATAAACGTGAAGGCATGCTCAAAATCAGGAAGTTCCCAAGGCTTACCTGGTCGTTGAACCAATATGTCTGACTGGGGTTGTCAAGCGTAGGGCTGATCCCAGTATTCAAAAGACCGTCGATTTCAAATTGAGTCAGGTAGCCGGAGGTAACCGAACAGTCTCCTGGAAAGCCCCCGCCAGTCATCTTTTGTGCTAGTTAACAGCGATATCCACACAATAACCAAGATTCAACTTACAGTGCAGTTATATCCAGTGCACGAAGAGTCGGCTACATGATATGTACGGCCATACCATGCCAATCCTACCATTCATCGCGATTAGAACATCTAAAAACGGTACAGGGACACTTTTCAACTTCATACCAAGATTGACCTTGGACAAGTCGATTCCTGCGCGAAGATAAAGTAATGCACTGGTTTCCATGTCGAGCAAAGATGTATGAGGATTGGTTACTGGTGCTTAATCCGTGACATTGGTATCCCACTGGCCATGATAGTCGTACGCTAGGCATTAGCCGTCAGTCCGTCAACGTGCTGAAAAAATGGCGGGAAACTCACACATCATGTTCAGATAATCAACATTCTCGACAATCTTGTCGATTTCGAAGCCCTTCAAGAACCAGTATCCAGCAGGCGTGGCTGTAAAGAAACATCAGATATTTCCTTGAGGTCTTGCTGAGGACGCATACCACAGGACACGATGGCCGATGGGATACCTGCGCGTAGTTCTTTAAAGAAGGCAGTTAGATTCGGAGTGTCTGTTGCAGGTGCGCCACGCTCAATGGCGCCAGGATATTCTATGAAGATGTAAGGTTGGTTAATGAGCCTGATATTGGAATCTTCCGTACCGAAATCGATATCTGTAGATAGGAGTGTAAGTGCCGTAGTGTCATCGAACATATCTAACCACATACCAATTCCGTCTAGTTGATATGTCGACATCATGTTTTTGACAGAAGAAATGAATGTCGCTCTATTTCCGGAGGTACCTATCATGACGCTGAATAGGTCGCGTGTTGGTTCCATTTCCCTGCGTGAGATCTTAACCACTAGTATCGCGTCAGAAAGAAATGTCTACTCACGAGAAATCCCAGCCTCCCAGAGCAATGGTGACCTTCATTGACGAATATTTTTCCTTTTGTGACACTAACTCTTTGAGCAGTGGGACGTCCTGGTCGGCAAGCTGAATCTCCATCCCTTGACTGATAGTTGCAAACGCGAACTTGACATCGGTGAATCCTTCCCAGTTGACATCAGCCGGAGCAACATTCGTGCCGCAGGTACGTCTGTTCCCCCAGCCCGCATAGTAGGCAATATACCTCCCGAGTGTGCCGCCTGGGGAGCAGCTGGGAAGGGTAGGTTGACCGCAATTCGAGATGCATGGATTCGGACCCTTTCAACGGAAAACGTCAGCCTGAACAAAGTACGACATCTTTGGTCGCGAAAACATACGGTGGTAGTGCAGAATTCATCTGTCAGCCCACAGAACCCAAAAGCACTGCAACACGCATTCAAAGGGCAAGTCTTATTACCTTCCGATTGTGGCCCGCACTGTAGACCGGGTATAATCCTATTCAGAGGATGATTATTGATCAAGAGTCATTGCAGAGTAGGCGAAATGCGTACGGAATAGGTGGTGAGTCACCTGGCGATACACACATTGCAAGACCGACTTGAAGGCCGGAACAACCTGTGCAATGGGTAAGTAAGTCAAATATGAGAAGAATGAGCGTTCTAGACTCGCCTTTCCACTTCCACGTATTCTTGTTCCATTCTTCAATCTGATCAACCGTAATAGTAAACTTAGTCGCGATACCTGATGACCAAGTTAACGCGGGTCTGAAAGGATCCTAAGCGAAATGACTCACCGAAACAATTGTCGTTTGGCTGAACAAAATACTCGAAACATGTTCCATTTGGTGAAGGACCCGGGGCGTTGGAGGGGAGTGAGCCGGGAGATACGCAGACTTTTTGACCTAGAAAAGGATGAGATACTGTCAAGGGAAGTCAACAGCGACCACTCACCAATCTGAAGCTTAGAGCAGTCTAACCCGGGATTATAAGACGAAAACTGAGCGGCGGTGATTCCGGCACGTGTGTATATGTCAAAGCTGAAGATATAGATATGTGAATTCCAAGGTGGGTGATACCAAGACGTGAAAGAATACGCGCCATGTACTGTCAGGACTTCCTACTGTTGCTGTCTGGCAATCTGGAAACGAGTTTAGATTAAGCATCACGGTAAGACACAAGAACGTACCTGCGGCAAACACATGTATGACACAAGAGGTTAAGAAGTAGAATGCGAAGAGAAGAGAGGATCTTGTTAGGGCTACCATCCTCAAACGTATACCAATGTAAATTGGGGCTTCTTATATCGTTCGAGTAATCGTTCCCAGACTCCTAGCGGTCGTAACAAATCAGTGATATCGCATGGACCAGTAACACATCAATAGAAACAGCGATGTGGACGGAGAAAGACAATGGCGCTGAGATAATTGATGGGGTAAAGTTCGACCTTTGACTTGACTGCTTCAATTGAAAAGGCAAAGGCGCTCGCGCTGAGCGGCAATTGTGTTTCGACGAGGTTTCATCCGGCTGGACTGAGCTAGATGACTACCATTATCCATCAGCAAAGAACTATAGGACCCGCATGCAAATGAATGCGTTCCTGATATGTTCCTGGTGATTTTTTTTAGAATGTTGGCGAGAGCGGGTACGTGAGCTCGGAAGAATTGTGAGAGATGTAATTCGATGTCAAAAACCTCATACAGTATTGGTAGTCATCGGAAAGCCAGATGGGTCGCTGTAAACGGGCGCCGTTGGTATTGACGTTGACCCGGTTTTGTCTCGAACAAGTCTGGTTTTGGTCGCGATACAGTTTCTCGAAAGCTTGATGCGCTGTATAAATACCATATGTAATTTGACTACCTACGTTTTCTGTTAGCCATCTCGACGTGGACACAGAAGATGATGATATCCGCACCTGCCACTATACCTCTCATTTGCCTCTCATATATGTTCTATGCTAGCACCTGGTATATTCTAATGACAGCTTTCTCTCGAATAACAGGCCGTGGGCACCTTGGATTTCACAGCGTTTGGTGTCGACTAGCAAAACTGGAGATGCGTTTCCGGTTAGCTAAATCCTGCAGAATGGAAAGAAGATCTACCTAGTTGGCACCTCCGTCTCCCTTTCTCCGTGACGACCAGTTCCCTGACTTCAGCCCACGCGTGCCGACCATCATGCTATGGCCTGGCTGCTTGTCTTACACGAGCGACAAAGCACACTACGAGTTCATAGGCGACAATAAGCATTCTTGAGCGTGGTGCAATGTGAAGAGAGGAACATCACAACAGGTCACGCCCCCAAGAAAAAAGGTTTCCCACGAAGTACCCACGAAGCATGGAGCGCTTAATGTAGGCGCCGCCCGCAGCGTTGATTTATTCTTCGAAAATTTGTTTAATCGATGACTACTTAGTACAATATAGGACTGATACAGCCAAAGCCAGGGCCAGACCAGGTAGAAAACGTTACACCTTTGACACAACGAATCGCGCGGCGTCGGTCGCGTCAGTACCGTAAGTCCTGAAGACGAAAGAGGTCAATAAAAGCCTACTAGAGTTATGCAGAGAAGATACTCACAAGTGAGGCGGCAAGATAAGAACACCTCCATCGCAAATGTTATCTCCGAAGTTACAGAATACCTTCACCTTACTGGTGTCAATGTTAGGGACGCGTTGCCTAGACTTTGGATCACCCTAGGATGGATCAGCACAAGCTCAAGTCCAGAGGAGAAAGAGAAATGGCTCACAAAGATCACAACAGCACTGACACGGGCAGCGACCTCTGGGGAAAGAAGAGCAGCCGAGTTATGTACGAGCTGGCCACCCTGGCTGTATCCGGAAGACACAATCTTCGCCTGCACAAATTTCCATGAGTCCTCGAGTAACACTGACTAGACAAAGAAAAACTAACGTTTGGGCATGCGTTCGCCGCATTCGTGATCTGTTTTTACAAGGTGAGAACGAGCCTTATACAGAAAGAGGAGGCTACTGACATCAGCTGCCATTCGTCGCGACCCAAGTGGATCTCCACCAGCTAGGTATCCTGCAATGACTGCAGGGTAGTCTACTCCCCTGAACGAGAGTGAGGTCCCCCTGACTGCGAGTTGAGCTGCCAGTGCGGTTGCGAAAGGTGGTCCAACGACCGCTCCGATTGGAGGCACTTCAGTAGTACCGCGGGCAAAGAAGACCTGTACAATATGTTCAGTACGATGAAGAGGCTCATCACAATGCGAAATTATACCATCACGTCGGCACACGGCTGTTGCCGCTCAGCCAAAGGTGTCGCGAAAACCGGGGAGAGTGTCCCAAGGGCGATGAGGAGAGAAGATGCTACAAAGTTGAACGCCAACATGCTCGAGGAGTAGATGCTACAGTTACGAGGACTGAGAGCTGGTTTATATAGCTTGCAGTCCATTTCCAGCTCGTGTTTTGTCCGGGTAACCTCTTCGAGTTTTTCCAGGTATCCTGTCAACGAGTCGACCATCTGACCCCCAGACAAGCAGCCAAGCATCTCTGAATTGAATGGTAAGCCTCTGTTCATGAGATGAGTGAGACGAGCGTACGCGTTGCTTTTAAACATTTGAAATGAAGGTCTCTTCCATAACTCGGCTAGTTGAGGCAATATGGTTATCCAATACGCAGAAGGGGTTCAAAGAAAGCATTAGCACTCCTGTACATTCGCTAACGGAGAATCCAGGAGGTCCTTGTGCCAAATTTTGAAGCCTGAAAGTGACCGGGATTCGGTTCACAGTGTTACCGCAGGAGGAAGAACGACGCTTTGATTCGCCGTGGATTCGCCCAAGAATTGCACCCGACGCACGAATTGCACCCGGTCGCAGGACATAACTTAGGCACAGTTCATACCACCCAGCCAAGGGTCAAGGTCCATGATGGTATTTTCCGTTGAGTTGGGTAGTGGTTACCAGAAATCGGAGCATTTTCCTAAATGAAACATGATAGACTGGTTAAACACGGCTTCAAAACCGATGTTACTCGAACTCACCCAATTTGACCTCAAAACTGACGTGTCCTTGTTTTTCCGTCAACAATACGAAACCCAGTTGAAGCAACGATGACAGGTGCGAGACGAGGATGAGTAGGCTTCCATTCTAGTCCAATTTTCGTGGTGTATACCGTGTGCTATCTCCAGTTCTTGAAGGGCCTAAGGCTGCTCTGAAATGCGAGATTGCTGCGTATCGATGACTACAAAGGCCTAAGGAATCAGGATCCAGTAAAAAGTGAAGATGAAGGAGTCGAACCATATCAATCGAACAGGCGCTATGCGAGGTTCTTGAATGCCACGGACCTCACTCAGAGGTGAATCGCGAGTAAGCGTGGTTGAAGGGTACTACATAGTCTGCTTTTTTTCGCGGTCCGAACCCGTTGCCCGAAATATATGTCACATGACTAGCACAATGATGCGATTATCAGTTGATAAGACCGGTACTCTAGATAACAAATTTGACGTGTTTGCCTGACTTCACGCGTTTTCAGGACTAGCCCAGACTAGCCCGCCCCAAAATCCCCTATAACTCTCCTGAAGGGCGCCGAATTCTTCTCGAAGCTGTAATGAAAGATCCAGACCTTCCTTTCACTCCTCGTGACTTCAGCATTGAAGTTGCAGCTCAATTCCTCGAACAACAGGACATACTACAGTTGAACTCCCAATAACGCACAATCAGAACATCAACGTACTTTGGGAAAAAGTCAGGACAGCAAGGATCATCGTGATGTCACCCGAGATGCTCGAGTCAGGCGTAGTTCGTCAACGCCTAGTGTACGCCCAGAAATCCGTTTTACCACCACTCTTCTCAATTACAACCTCAACACTGCCCATGAATTCCCTAAATTCCGCTGGATCCTTCAACTGTTTGGTATTACTTCTGTCGAGATCGCCAACTCGTAAAGCGGATAACACTATATCTGCGTCGATGCTTCGTCGATACTACTATCATCAGGGTAGCGCTGACTTTGAGCGAGTGATGGCAATGACGAGACGATGCTTTGTGCTTTTGGCTTGATATTTGGACTGTGAGAACGTCGAATTCTGGAGATATTAATCGGATCGAAAGTATTGTCGGCTGTTCTAATGGGGCTTCTAACGGGCGGTGGAACTCGGATTGAAAGGGGTCGCTGGCTTGAAGGGGTCGCAGGAATGTGTTGTGCAAAAGGATAGTTCATTATTGAAGCATGGTATAGATCTAAAGGATGACGGAGCGGAAAGCACGAGTCGTAGAGATGATCAACGCGGTGGTTGTTGAATGAAGTCAACAAAGCCTCAAGCGAAAATTTTACATCACATGATTTATCTTATTTCTATATACGGATTCGCGGAAAACTCTAGGGAGGCAACGGGTAAGGGACCGCGATTGCTAGCAGACTCATATCAAGCGAGCCGTCGAGCGATATCGAGTCTGCCTAGGGGAGACTAGGTACTACATAGCAGTGTACTGCAAGAAAGAAAGGCGTTCATGTAAGCGCCCAAAAACGACGGGCAAGCTCCCGCCGCAAGCGTAGCTGAGGACGACTTTTTTCATTGCAATTAGAACGATTTCCAGGAAATAACGCTAAAGTTTCAATGTACTAGGCAGCAAGTAACAAGCATATGAATGTCAATCGGAAGAAGAAAGTGAGCGAGCGTGTGTGAAATCGGTATGAACTAGTATCCCATCTACATATCCTCGAGTTCCATCCAAGAAGTTAAGTAAAAAGTCAACCACAATCTCACTGAAACTTTTCCTTGTATATCCAGGCCAACCCAACATCACTCTGCCCTTGCTTAACTGCCTCCCTATACCACCTCGCCGCCTCTTTCCTATCCTTCTTACACCCCTTCCCATTAGCCAAACAGAATCCCAGATCATTTTGCGCATCCGGATCGCCCAACCTCGCCGCTACCCTATAATACGACACCGCCGTCTTGGGATCCTTCGCCACACCCCATCCGTGGAAGTAGCATTGCCCAACTTCATAAACAGCCAGAACAAGCTCCTTTACCACATCCGGTGACTCTTTTTCCGTAGTCACCGTAGCGTTCGTAGCCGTGGCCGCTCTCGCAGCTTCAAGATCCCTCACAGCCCCTTCCGCGGCTTTTCTTAGCCATCCGAATCCCTTCTTCTCATCTTTTGCTACGCCCCATCCGTGACGTAGCGTGAGACCCCACATTAACATGCCAACTCCGCATCCGCCATTTAACGTAGCAGCTAAATGGAAATGATGCGCGCTGAGCGTTAATTTGTTCTGCTCGTGTAATGAGATGCCTAGTTGGAGGTTGTATAGGGGGTCTTGGTCAGGTGGTAGCTCTGACCCAGGGGTTTGTGGTGGCGTCGGTGAGTGTGTAGGGGTGTGAGCACGAGAGGGAGTACCCAGTCTTGAGCCGAATGATGGGGAAGAAGGCGAGGGACTCGCGCTGTCAAGTTGGTAAAATGAATATGTGTTTGAGTATACGGATACTGGTGAATCGGCACGAAGAGACGGGGGTCGACGAGGTAGTGCAACCCGACTGGGTTCTCGTTTCAGCGACGAAGATTGTGGGGATGATGAGTATGGGGCAGGGGGAGGTGGATAATTAGGCTCAGGGGTACGGGGTGTAGGTGAAGGCGAAGGTGATGGTGACGGCGAATGAGCACGATATTGCTGATGTTGCTGTTGATGATGCATTGGTTGATTCGGAGACGTGGGTGACGGATAAGGTTGATATATACCCTGCGACGGAGTTGGGCTGTGTCTCCCAGAACCTGCGCCCACTCCAGCGAAACCAGTGCTACTGCTGCTGTTTGAGACCTGTGGCTGCGATCGTGGGGTAAAATAATCCCCCGGTGAAACAGAAACAGAATTCGATAGTGGTGAGCTCGGTGAACCTGGTCGTAAGCTCAATGGTGTTGCCAATGAATTCGAAGTGCTCAAGGATTGTTGTTGCCTTCTTGCCGCATTCCGTTCCAGGACCAATCTCTTCTCCTCCTCCGCCGGCATTAACACAGGTACGGCGCTTGGCTTCATGGCTATCGGCCGAGAAAAATTGGGTGTGGTCGGTAGCGGGGTCTGTGCTTCCGTTTGAGTGGGAGAGGTAACGATGACAGTAGGGGCCATTGCTGTCTGAGTACTGGTAGTCTGCCATGAGTCCCTCAAGGCAGCTCCTGTGTCAGTGGAATAGACACTTTCATCGTCTCCTACGACTCCTCGGTATGCATAAGAAATATTAGAATCCCTGTACGAGGTATCCCCTTCGCCTCTAGTGCTGACTGAAAAACGATTGTGAAGAAGAGGTGAAGGAGGCGGCGCTGCCAGCTGCTGTTGATATCGGTTTCCGGGCGGGGTTGTTTGAATGGTATTGATGCGCTTGGTAGAGGTACGCCTCACCAACGTGTCCAGCGGTGATGAGGGCGTGAGGGGGGATGTAGGCGTGTACGACGCCATTGACCAGCTGGAGGTCGTCGTCGTTGTCGTTGTCGTTGCCAAGAAGGGTTCTGCTTGTTTTGTCCTCGTCAATCAAGCATCGCTTCCGAGATGATGCAAAAACTCCACAATTCCCTATCTTTTTTCTCATCTTGACCGTCGTCTTGACTTGGAAGCTAGTGACTGTTCGAGACGTCGTTGACGGCTTGGATTCCAAAGATTCTCTTCGGGTTCTATTCAGCGTCACCTAGGCACCATCGTTCATAGAAATCGGCCCCGGAACTCACGTTCGGGATACAGCTTTGTTCTTCTAATACATCCTTCTCATCTCAACAGTGCTTAGAGCGCCAACTTCCTTCATTCGTTTGCTGCAAGTGATCTATTTACAGTCCTCAAAGTCTGCCTATAAATCTCCCTGCGCCACTGAACAACCGTACTCACGCCATGAACTCCACTTCTTATCAAGAGGTGAATCAATATTAATACGATGGATACACGATTATCGTGCCAACGTCAAACCTGTCAAGCTTCGGATTGAACTCGTGCTCAATGTCAACACTGCCTTTACTGTCGACTTCCACTACACTTGCCTCTGTACACTCCGGCGTCACCGTGACCGAGGACGACTCTTTCGACCACTTACTCCAGCCTTCGACATTGCCATGATCTCCGACTCTAGGAGGTTTACCATCGGCGGGCAAGCCAGAATCCATACCTACGGTGATCAGTACAACGATAGCACCGTTATCAAAGCGGACATTGTTCACGTACGACAAGCATTGCCTGTGAAGAAATGCAGAGAAGGACGGCTCGAAGATGACGAATACGAACAAGTGAGCATGTAGATTTCGTATGGTAACGACGGCTGACGATGTTGTTTCTTCTAGTTTCGCGAGATCATACGCGGCGACCTCCACAGTGTTCGGGAGCTTAGAGGCCTCAAGGAGCTGGATCTGGACAAGCTACATTGTCAGGAGAGGAAAGAACCACTACGGTACAATGACCCTAGGACTTTCCATATCTCCAAAGTCCGTGGTGAAGACGGGCAGTTTACTGTGGTTCACTATCACGGTGAAGACGCACAGGAGGTGACGTACACGTCTTTATCCTCCTGTGGTGTTTACTAACTCTAGTCTGGCCCCCAGACATGGAGACGAGATTTCCTGAAATATTCACAAGTACAGTACGTCCCATCTCCAATCGCACCAATATCAGGTTCCTACGTTTGATTCACAGAAGCCCACACAAATTCCAGCTGTTCGGTATAAACCGATCCAGGATTCCGGCTTTGATATTTTATGATGGTAGATGTCAGATTATAGTTCGGGTGTAACACCACTGACACTGCATAGAAATGATTCCACTACCCCGAGAACACCCAACGTTCTGTGAAAGGATGTTCATTGGTATGCTGATGGTGAGCTCTTGCGTATTATCTGTTCTGTTAATAAATTGAGGCCATTTCAGAGAAAATTAAGGTGCATGAGTCCCATCTTGTGGGTAAACTCAAAGACCGGATGTATCTCTGCAGGCCCCCTGCTTGACCTTCCCGGCCTATGGTTCCAACCGACGAGCCTTTCTCTTATGGTCCCTTCGACAACAGAAATGCTTAACGAAGAAATTTTCCTCAGATACGTGGGCAAGCATGGATCCAGAATATTAGATGAAGATGCGCTTGAGATTCTGCAAACTTGCTTTTATACACCCTTACATGATCTATCTTTGGGCGAAACCCACGGCGGTCTCGTTCAAGGCCTAAGCTTCGATACAGTCTACACCGGTTCCCTGGATCCAATTGCGAAAATGCCTAAAGGCTACACATTTACCTGGAATTGGGAACTTTGGGGGTGGCCTTCCTGCTTCATTGAGGAAAGAGTCCTGAATGACGGCTCGGTGAAATGGTGGGCACACAGGATAGATTCCGGTCAATTTGATTTCTTAAGCAGTTATATCAGCTTGAGATTTGACCGCAGAACAAGAACCCGTTCATGTAATATGGTGCTCTGGACTACTCAAGACCGACGGTTACTCAATGCATGGCTATCCCAGGTCTACAGCATTCTCGCACTTGAACGTGGCATTCCGGAAGATTCTTCCGGGTATTACACCCGTAAGGTTTCTCGTTTCTTCAAAGATCTTCATTCTCAATTTCCTCTAGTGAAGCCCCGGTTCGAGATCCAGGTCCGATACCGCAGCGAAGATGAGGGAATCTCGGATCCTCCTGAGGGTCATGACACTCCGGGTAAGCCTTCAACTTGACATGAGTACTAAATCATCTAGTGACAGTGACACTTGAGAAGATCCGCCTCACGTCTATCTTTTCCTGCGAACACCTACTTCGTCAATGGCCGACATCTCAGCTCTACAAACTTGGATCAGTGCCTTTGACAAGGAATACTACTGGTCATGGGATGAAAACGGAGAAACGAGTATCTCGGAGCATACCCAAAGGACGCTCGATCTTCCTATACTCATTCCACGACTCATCGTTAGGAAGTATGGTTGGCGAGGAGAGGCGTATGAAAACGTATATAAATACCAGAAGGCGAGAGGCTTCGACCCTCGCACGACTCAATTCGCGGGATCACTTGGTCTATACGAGTTGGAATCTCTTGTACAGGAAGGAAAAGTTCAAGTTGGAAATGAGCAGTTTGAAGGTAGGTTTAGATGAGCCTTTGCACGATCCTGAGTTAGAACATGGCTTAACAGATAATCATGGCTCTTCCTTCCCAACCTGGACCTCGTGGTGGAAAACAAAGCGCAAATTCTTTGATATGTGGTGAAGAGTTCAAGGCAGTTACTCCGAGTCCGAGATGATCATTCAAGCGTAGTTTTGGCGAATCTGAATGAAATACGACCAGATCGTTGTATATCGACTTGTTCAGAAGGCGTCACATTTTAATATGAATGTATGGACATTAATACCAGTCTTTTGGCCATACCGCTACTCGACCTCAGGCCTCAGGTTTACCGACGGCGAGTCCCGACGCACGGGACGAATGACCGTGATATCCACGTGATCGTATAGTGACACGTCATGATGTCACAGGCTGTTACGTTGTTCTCGTCGCTCAAACACCGACTTTGGACTACATATGGCTTTGACCTATTTGTCTGTGCCGCAAGCAAGATATTTTTATGACGGTAAGCTCTTCCAAGTCCAAGATTTCATCATATTTTACTGAGAGGTCATGATATTCAGCTGCTAGGAAATGGTTCGTGCTAGGGAGCACCTGTCTATTCTTTGTGACGTTTTTCTACGATGCGCAATTTGGCCGGTTTGCACAGAAAGAGAAAAGTATATTTATGGTTGATGGTAATGTCATTTCAGAATAACATCCAAAGCATTTCGATTTATTTTACATGCAGGCATCAAGGCATGGATGGTCATGGAAATTGTTTCCCCAATTTGCTTCACATACACGTTCCTGAAATCACCCCTCTCAATGCCTGTCCTCCCTGGGATGGAAGTACCCCTTCTATCCGCACAGAAAATCCTTGCAGGAATGTATTTGATACATTACCTGAACCGGGCTATCATTAGCCCTCTTCGCACCCCTTCTCGTTCGAAGGCCCATATCAGCGTACCGCTTTCAGGGATCCTATTCAACGTACTGAACGGCTCCCTGATCGGTTCTTATCTATCCTCACCGGCTGCGAGGCTATATCTCAGCAGAGATACCAATACATGGGGGAATCCGTTGTGGTATCTTGGGCTGGGATTGTGGGCGTTCGGTTTTATTGGGAACGTATGGCATGATGAAATTCTGCTGAATATCAGGAGGAAGGCAAAGCAAAGCGGGAAGAAGAAGGATGATGGCGACAAGAAGGAACAGGGCGAACATTACGCCATCCCCTACGGCCTTCTATACGAATACGTCTCGTTCCCCAATTACCTTTGTGAATGGGTTGAGTGGTTCGGTTTTGCATTGGCCGCTTCTCCCCTTCCGTTGCTTCAGCTTTCATCCTCGGAATTGTTCACCATGCCATCGACTTTCTCCTGGGAAACACTTGTCACTCTTTATCATCTCCCACCGTCGTTCTTTGCACCTCGTTTAACACCACCTTGGATCTTCTTTTTAAACGAGATTGTGTTGATGTTCCCAAGGGCATATAAGGGACATCAGTGGTACAAGGCAAAGTTCGGAGACGCTTTTCCGAAGGACAGGAGGATTGTAGTACCATTCGTACTGTAGTATTTATGAGCCTTTTATTGAAGCTATAGGCTGATATACGCTTTTCGTTATACCGTTTTGGCGCGCAATTTCCCTGGTTGATCACAAAGAGTTTCATATTCGTGCATACCAGACGTGATACAGTTTCGCAAATGGGGTTTCTGCGTCACAAACCGATGTGAATGTACGGAACCAGTCGTTCAGCCATACCCTTCCTTTTCTTCAGCTGTCTGATCGCTTTTCCCAAGGCCACAGCACCCCGACTCGCTTTGGGTTTGCCGTCCGAGAGCAGTTCACGGTATACAGCACTTGCCACCCTTGGTGCCGTCCAATCGTCAATAGACCATAACGTTGAGATGATACTCTGGAAACCCGTGTATTGTAATGCAGCGGCAAGATGAACTGCTTCATCCGGCATCTTCTTCGCTGATTTCCAGGATGAGAGATGTTATTAATAATCAGAGGCACTGTGAAGGAACAAACTCACCGCCAGTGGCTGTCTCACAACACGAAAGGAATGCAAACTCTGCCTGCTTCAACTGCATCTTGACCAAATCGCTCATCTTTAAAAGACCGTCATGCATGTGCAAGCTACTCTCCATAGGCTCCTCGTCTTGATGCGCGTGACAGGCAAAGTGAACAAAGCGGTGTTCTAACATTTCTGAAGATACGCGCTGTACTGTTGCCTTTTCGTTCTCGAGAATTAACAGTTTCTGAGAATCGACGTGTTTGGCGATTGCACGGATCTCCACAGAAGTCTGATCAAGAACTTGGAAACCTTCTAGCGTGCTGGACGACTGCGCGATAGCAAGAATGCGAACACTGTCACCACTGACTACTTGGTTTTCCCTGGCCCGTCGAGCTCGAATGAGAGAAGTGAGAGTCGGTGTGTACGATATGAAGAAGGTGTCGGCCAAACCTGGTAGAGCATTGTCGGAGGGGCATGCAGCATGCAGCGGTAAGAAAGTGAAGAACCCAGTTGGACACAACCAGATACGCTCCGACGGGCTGAGTCTTTTGAGGGGTTCAACAATCCATTTGACGATGTTATCCCATACCCAGGTTATTGGATCAATATCACTCTGCCCTTCCGTAGTGTCCTCAGATCCTCGGCCACGGAACGCAGGTCGACCACGCATCCGACCTCTGTGGGCCTCGTACGCCACTGTTTCAAGCTCAGTCAACTGGACGTTGGGTAGCGTTATGACATGAACAGGGTCTGTCATGTTTAAAATCATAGCGTCCATCCTTATAGGAGACGCATTCAAAACAACAACCGCTCCTTCCCTTGCACTTTCCTTTAGGTCCGAGAATGAAGGAGGACGAAGAAACCTGTCGAATCCAGGCAAGGCACGAACGTCATCCACGACGCGACGCCATTCAATGAATAGGCGATGTCCACGGTCACCTATATTGCCAGGGGAGTGGGATTCCGAGTCGAAGTCCGACTTGGAGGTCCAAATTTGTCTGAGTTGCGTCGAAAGCTTTCGGAATCTGAGCGCCATATCTGGATGTTCTTTCTCCAGTGTAGAGACGTCGGTATCCAGCGAAACTGCCTGGGACCATAGGAGCGAACGACCTTGTTCAAGAAGTTCGATGGCAATTTCTGTATTGCCGGCTTCCAGGCTACAGGCGGCTGCATCAGCCGCAATGGAAGCTAGATTATGTCTGGACATTTGGACAGTGCGGTCATTCATCTCTAGCCCGAACCAAAGGACCTCTGGCATTAGTTGGAGGGCGGCAGAGTATCCTGTGGCATATGGCAAGGTCAGCACGAGAAGATGAGGGAATGTAAAGAACATTTACCTTCAAGGGCTTCTTTGAATCTCTTTTGACTAACCGCGTATGTTGATAAGGCCAGAGCACATTCCATCCTCATATGTGGAAGGGACGAAATGCACTGCAAACCTGACCGAAAGGTACAAAGCACGACCTCCACTTCAGCTTCCATCTCGCCAAGTATACGTGCTCTCATCATCTGCACTGCTGTATACTCAGGATGATCCATTGGATATGAATCTACTGCTTCAACAGAATACTTCATGGCCTCCCTCAAATCCGCCTCCTCGCCCTTCCGCAAAAACCTTAATAGGTATGTCTCGGAGAGTCGATGTTTCCACCAGGCTGTTGAAGCTGTACTCCCGCTGTTGATAGCCTGAGCTTGCAGGTCAATGGATTCCGAAAGGAGGAAGTCCGAGTCCCCGGCACCATCATCAGCTTCGTACTGCAAGCGTAGAGACTGTCCCAGGTTCGACAATCTCCATGCTAACAATGGATGATCCTTCGGCGTTGAAAGCAGGCATTCTCTCTCCAGTGCGATCGCTTCGCGCAGATACTCTGGCTCCTGGTTATGGCGATACATATCCCAAAGGAATGCACCCAGCCAGCTCTGATAGTCCGCCCAAAGTACCGAATCAGATGGTGTCATTTTCATCGCATCCCTCATGCGTTGAATAGACGATGTGAGATAGGCAGAGTTCCCTGTCACCGTATACAGCCGGTGCAGACACCTCGCAATGGCTGCTTGTATACGCCGCTGACGAAAACTCCACTCTTCCTGATACTGCTCTGTCGCAGCTGTCAATAGGGCCTGATCCAACATCTTGAGAGACCTTTCCAAGTTAGCTGTATCGCCGGATATATTGAATAGGTCATAGTACGCCCCTCCGAGTTGATGGGTGATGTCTGGGTGTGCTTTAGTGGCTCCCCCAGAGGAATCAATAAGCTCGTGGTTCACGGCGATCGCTCGTTCTAGATCATTTTGGCTTCCGATGTTCTGAAATCGCACGTCCAGAGCAACACAGAGATTATACCTGCATTCCTGAAGAAGCTCGTCCTCAAGCGACGTGTTCCTCTGGAGGAGTATTTCGATTGCTTCTTCCTGAAGTATGATGGCTTCGTCTATGAGCGCTGTATTACCATCTAGTCGATGAATGGATTCTAGACAAGTGGCAACGTCGCTCTTCCGAGTAGGAAGTTTAGGATCAGAGGCATATGAGAGTGCCAGGGCTTTACGTGCCCAGGAGAGGGAATCGTGAATATCTGATGGGAGACCGTGTTCGGTGTAGCGGTTGTAGAGCATTTCGCTTAGATCGGCATAGGTTTGGGCGAGGGAGTCGGGGTCAGGGTGGGTAGGTAACTTCGTGAGAGAGGCCGTAGTCGTTTGTATCCGGTCATCAAGGGTCTCTTCTTTCGAGCCTGAGAGGTCTGGAAGAGAAGCTGATCAGAATACAAGACAGTAGAAAACGTAAACCAGAAACACCAACCGGACGCCAGAACATCGGCTGAGTGGACGTCGAGTGTCATTATGGGCTGGAGGCGAGAAGGTTATGTCTTTACCCAGTACGCATTAGAACATAAACCATGAACTTATATAGTGAATGAATCACCTGCGATAAGCGAATGCGCCTGATGCGACGCAGAGAACTTTGATAAACACCAGGGTTGCCGAAAACCGCTGAGCTGAATTCAGAATAAACCCAAGAGTATGTCTGGTGATCTTGATACTAATCAACACAGTGCCATCCTGGGCACTGGAGAGACGCCCGCCCTGCCTACGCGATGACAGCGCGGGATTTATACTGCCTCGAAGGTGGAGTAGAAAAGTATATCGTTGCAGGTTATCACCATGAGAAAGTAAGCCGAGTGTATTGGCATACGAGTAAACCTCACCTCTCTTGAGGAATCGTGTTTTTCTTTTCTTCTTGATGGGCTGCCGATCCTGGCAAGAGGCCAAATTGCAAGCTTCGGCATCATAATTGCGCTTTACCCTCTAGTTCGAAGTTAGTTCTGGAAGGGTTAGGCCATAAGACTGAGCGTCTATGTGCAGGGCTAGATGCGATGACCAGATGATCACCAGAGATGTTTCATATGCAGCATCTCTATTTCTCCCACGGTACCCTCACGATGGTCGAGGTTTCCCCTACAAGCTCGAGCGTAATGAATAACCCCGACGCGATGAGGTGGGAGAACTATCAGGAATCGTTGTTGCCCGTGCTCTGCCTGTATTTACACCGCGAGTGTCACAAGAAGCATAATCTATTCGAGCCGGTAAGTCTCATTCTGGCCATCGTGGCATTCAAGGAGATGTACTTACTATCCCCAAAAGTCTACATCAGCATCGCAATCCGTATCAGAGTCACTTTCTCCTTCCTGGGGTACATTGTGCCACAGTTTCGGAGGCGATGGCGAAGCATATCCTGGGTTCCTCTCAAACCACAAGAGCTCCCATTGAGTCCCATCCTTCAACGCACGGAACCTATTGACGATATCCAGGTCGAGCGTAAGCTTACGCTTTACATGGGACGGACAGAGCTCATCCGGAGAAAAGGATACAGAGATTGTCTGAAGGGCCGAAACTATCCCAGCTCGAACCATGTCTGAAGATATACTTCTTGATTCGGCGACATCAATGGTAATCCCTTGTAATGTTGGAGGCAACTCCGCTGTTGCTGAAGGAGATACCTCGTGGAGAATAAGGTGCCTCAACTTGGGCAGGAGAATATCACCATTGGTCGCGCAGAAACGGGGAAGTATCTCCGCTAAGGCACCGTTCGGAGTCGCTTCTTCATCGCGTTTGATCATCAACTTCAAGGCCGTCAGGCAAGCACATACCCGTAGAATGGATCCTAGACCATCCACGGAGATGCGTGCTACCTGACAGTTTAGTTTGAGGTACCGAAGGGGAGCCCTGGATCGTTCCAACATCTCCGCAAATATGCCCTCGCCTTCCCAACGTTCTCGATTGAAGAACATGATGTCGATCGTTGCAATGGCGGGCAAAGTGACTGAGGCGATAACGTTATTCAATTCGGGTGCATGGGCGGGCGAACAAACCAGTCGAGAAAGACATGGTGCCACGATGAGCGAAGGTGACGGAGAGAACTGGGCGGAACTAATAACACAACTCCACTCCAAAGACTGAAGGCTGCGACATGTCCTGAGGACGGAAAGGATGTTACGGAATTCAGAGCGGCCAATTATCAGGTAGGTGAGGGATCCAGGCAAGATGCCCTTCTTGGCAATGGAGTCTTGACGGATCATAAGGGTGGTGATGTGGGTGGCAAGATGAACCTTTTCCCAAAACCAGGAGGTGCCTTCATCGACAGCAGCATCACCGTAATGATTATAAGAGAGGTGTTGTAGTAAGGGAAAGGAAACGGCTCCTCTCAGGTGATCCGGAATGGAGTCCAGTAACATGCTTTCGAATGCGAATTCAACCTTCCGGCATCGCGGGAGTGCCTTGACCAACAGTTTGAGCACGGCAAATCCATATCGACCCAAATACTCTCGCATCGTTCGAGACGGTGTATTGAGTCCATCACCACCATCAATAACAAGTTCCAGAGGATGAGAGCCCGAGTTTTGAAGGAAGTGCTTCACCATGCACTTATCTCCTCGACTGAGGTCATCTAAATAAACCGAAATCGTCGACCACAACTTTGGAGAGGCGACAATGATGTCTCTCCAGTAGGAAGAAACATGTGACAGGACAAGAGGTGGTGCTGAGGTCGTTTTCGCAGAGATTGTGAGGGCGTGGCGTTGCGATTCGCATGCTAGTGTGAAAATCTCACACCAGACCTCCTTTGGAATACGTGGTATCGCCGATATCCAGCTTCTTCGTTCTCGAACGCAACCTTCAAGAATGGCTTGCTTGGACGCAAGTTTGCAGGCCACTTCATGCAAACGTTCCAGCTCTTGCTGGTAACGCTTTATCTCGCGTTCCTCGTCGATGATAAAAGACAATGTCTGCAAGCGGTCTATATTGGTGGGCTCTGAGTGCGACTGAAGTGATTCGGAAGGGATAGGTGGGTGATTGACGATGGAGGTGAACTCGGCATTGCAATGGTTACAGAGAATAATTCTGAATGGCTCTTTCTGCATGGCCGCCTGGTAACTGCAAATAAGGTTAATTATCAAACTCCCGGACAGAATACGCGTATATCTCACCGTGTTCGGCCTCGAAAAGACTGGACTGGGAGTGGACTGATTTTTTTTCGCGCGAATCCTTGCAATTCGGACGACCCATGCTTCTCTTCTTTCCCACCGTCTACAAACGTCTCGACAGTCGCCAAAAACTAGCTTGTAAGCGTATCTGATTGCTACATGCTAACCAGCATAGCGGTCGGAATTGCAGCGTTATTCCTGCAACGATGTGGTGGAGGAAAAACAAGGGGGCATCTCGGCATTCTGCGTCCGGTCCTTTCGTTCACGCTTCGGCAGAAATTTCACATGATTGTGTTCCGGGCTCGTATTTCTTGACCACATACCGACCCCTCCTTTCCCCATTTTTTTCCTTCCTTCATCCACCATGTCTTTATCCTTCAAAGGTCACACTGTCGTCGTCACTGGTGCAGGAGGAGGCCTAGGCAGGACGTGAGTACTTGTTTTCGCTGTCAGTGTCGTTGACGTCAGTGCTAACCACTGTCACCAGCTACTCCTTGCTCTTTGCATCCCGGGGAGCCAATGTCGTCGTGAACGACTTTAATCGCGAGGCCGCGCAGAAGGTTGTTGACGAGATTGTGAAAGGTGTGGAAGAGTTGTGCTCATCATCGGATCGTATTATCTCATTTGTTTCTTAGCTGGGGGCAAGGCCGCTGTAAACAGCTCCTCTGTCACAGATGGAGAGGCAGTCATAAAGACTGCTTTGGACAACTTTGGGAATGTCACTATATTAATCAATAACGCTGGGTTCCTTCGAGACAAAGGGTGCGTGATGTTGCTCTCATGTTCGACCAACACACGATTGATGTTACTTTCCCTTTGCCAGCTTCAAGAATATGACCGACAAGGAATGGGACCAAATCATGGAAGTTCACGTCAAGGGAAGCTTTGCATGCGCCAAAGCAGCCTGGCCTCACTTCAGGAAACAAAAGTTTGGTCGCGTCATCAACACCGCCAGTGCCGCTGGTCTATACGGCAACTTTGGTCAGGCAAACTACAGTGCAGCAAAGATGGGAATGATTGGATTCACCAAGACACTCGCCCTAGAGGGTGCCAAATATGGCATCAAGTCCACTGTTATATGCCCCATGGCCGCCTCTCAGATGACCGCAACTGTCATGCCTCCCGATATGCTGGCCAATCTCAAGGTGGGTAACAGAATTCCACTGATACATGAAAATTGATGCCAGCGGCCGCCGCTGTTTGTAGCCCGACTTTGTAGCTCCGTTCGTCGTTTCTATCTGTCATCCAGACGGCCCGGATGCTACGGGCAGGATCTTCGAAGTCGGGGCAGGGTTCGTCGCGGAAGTGCGATGGGAGCGGAGCAAGGGAACCATCTTCAAGACCGACTCGTCGTTCACCCCATCAGCCGTGAGTGTTTTGCTAATACTGTGCTCCGATGAGATATGACCGCTGATCGTTTCTCTCCACTAGGTCAAGGCCAAATGGTCTGAGATTGTCGATTTCAAGGATGCCGACCAGTAAGTAGTGAGATGTCTATCAATATCTTGCGCGCTCATGTTTCCTCTGCCAGCCCTCGCCTTATTTCCGATGTCGATATGCAGGTAAGTTGCTTCCATGTTATCTGTCTTCTCTCAGATAGACTGACCCTTTGCACAGGGCAAGCTCAAAGCAGCTCAATCGCAACCATCCAACCCTCAAAGCTCTCCGGAAGTTCGGTTTGACGGCAAGACAGCTATTGTTACTGGCGCGGGCAATGGTCTTGGGCGCCAATATGCATTGATGTATGGTCGATTAGGCGCCAATGTTGTCGTCAACGACGTTAATGAGAAGGGCGCAAACGCGGTGGTAGACGAGATTGTCAAGGGCAAGTATGATGTATTGCATCAAGAAACTCGATGATTGACCTATATCTTGCAGCTGGAGGTAAAGCCGCAGCGGCAGTATGCTCAGCTGAGGACGGTGAAGCTATCGTTAAAGTTGCACTCGAGAAGTTTGGTGGCGTTCACATACTCATCGCTAATGCCGGTATTCTGCGAGACAAGTCGTTCCTCGCAATGACTGAGCAGGAGTGGGACATTGTTCTTGCCATTCACCTCCGAGCGACATACAAGGTGTGTTCAGCCCTTCGTTTCCTGGTTCATAAGGATATCTGATCATTGCTCTTCTCCAGTGTGCGAAGGCAGTCTGGCCTATCTTCTTGAAGCAAAAGTATGGCCGTATCGTGACTACTTGCTCACAAACGGGTATCTGTAAGTCATTTTAGTCCCTTGTTTGGGTAGATGTTCAACATTGCTTGTGTAGATGGCAACTTTGGTCAGACCAACGTAAGTTGTCCATGGAGACGCGTTTGCAAGATCTAATAGGGATTTTAGTATGCCACAGCGAAAGCTGGTATCATCGGTTTCACCAAGACCCTGGCATTTGAGGGCAAGAAATACGGTATCCTGGCCAATGTTATCGCACCATCGGCAGGTACTGCCATGACCCAAACGATATGGTGTGTACTATTCCTGCATTCCTTTATCTCCAATAGCTAATATCTGTTTATTAGGCCACAAGAGTGGGTTGATGCTTTCAAGGTATGCGAGTTACGGTTCCAAGAGTGAAGAATGATCACAAACCTTCGACTATAGCCTGACTACGTTGCACCTGTTGTTGGGTACCTGACTAGCGCAGGTAAGTTTTCATACCTTCACGTCGACCCCGTCAGTTAATAATACTCGCAACAGACAACGAAGATGTCTCTGGACAACTCTTTGAGATCAGCGGTGGCTGGGCAGCTCAGACCCGGTGGCAACGTTCTGGAGGACACGCGTTCTCACACAAGAGGCCTTTCACACCTGAAGAGGTTGTCGACAAGTGGGAGAACATCACCAAGTTCGGTACGTCGAATCCGTTTCTTGCCCTTTTCTTTGCTGTTTCTGATGGCACTGCTTGCAGATTCAAGAGCAACTCACCCAACTACGACCTCGGAGGCGATGGGCCAGGTAAGTACTCGAACGCGTCTTCTTCAGGAGTTTGATGTTGATTGCTGGTAATAGATAATTGAGAACTTTGGGAATGAGGGAGACGTTAAGGCGAAGCTGTAATTCCTGGATATCTATCATACCTGTAACCTAATGGCAATGTAGTCTGTATATGTACTAGAACGGTCAGGACTTAAACACCTGTTTTCAGTACTCACAATTAGAAAGTCGATCAAATACTAGTAACACTGTAACAGTGAAACCGCCACCAAGTTCCGGGCCCAACAGAATCACGTAGACGAGAAGGTATCCGAGCGTGCAGGCCGACTTGGTCGCCCGAGAGAAGCTGGGTGGCCGCGTAGTTTTGCATGTGATTTCCCATTCCATCATATCAAAAACCCCGGATTCTGAACTCATACCCCAACCACCACCATGTCCAACTTCACCAGCCCAGACGCTTTTGCAGACTCTCAAGATCCTCAGCTCGTCGCTGAAGCAAAGAAGCAGATCGTCGATTATGACTACTCTTACTCCGAGGTATACCTTGATATCCCCTTATTATGTTTCAGTCGCTCACACCAGCCTGTAGCGCGATATTATCCTCTACAATCTCGGCATAGGTGCTACAGAACAAGAACTCCAATGGACATTCGAGGGAGACGACGATTTTTGCGCTTTACCCACTTTCGGCGTCATTCCGCAGTTCCACGCAAGTGGTAGTATACCTCTAGACTGGTTACCCAATTTCAACCCTGCCAAGCTGCTCCATGGAGAGCAGTATCTGAGCATCAAGGGGAATGTGCCGACTAGCGGAGAGTTGGTTAGCAAGGCTAGGATTTTGGAGGTCTTGGATAAAGGCAAAGCTGCTGCTGTAACTTCGATTGTTGAGACGAGGGATAAGAAGACTGGGAACCTGATTTTCGAGAATCAGAGCACGGTGTTTATTAGGGGCAGTGGTGGATTTGGTGGAAAGCGGTCTGGGAAGGGTGTGTATTGTTAATTTGCTTCTCGCATGACTGCCAATACTCATGGTCGAGACATACAGATCGTGGTGCAGCTTCGGCAGCGAATGAACCGCCTAAACGAAAACCAGATGCTACGATGGAAGAGAAGACATTCACTTCGCAAGCTGCTCTGTACAGGTGTGTTCTCTTTCGTTATCACTCTTCAGGTAACTGATATATTTCTGTCCGTAGACTAAGCGGCGACTACAATCCTTTACATGTAGGTTCTGCTATGACCCTTCCATCGTATGTCGACTCATCTCAAACACAGATCCTACCCGAATTCGCCGCCATCGGAGGCTTCGATAAGCCTATTCTCCATGGGTTGTGCTCTATGGGAATAGCGGGTAAGCACATATTCAAGACCTATG
This sequence comes from Paramarasmius palmivorus, assembly GCA_037176845.1. Taxonomy (NCBI): domain Eukaryota; kingdom Fungi; phylum Basidiomycota; class Agaricomycetes; order Agaricales; family Marasmiaceae; genus Paramarasmius; species Paramarasmius palmivorus. Next base: position 140,560 of record JAYKXP010000032.1, on the reverse strand, counting down.
GTGCCTATTCCGACATCAAAGTTCGGTAAGCCACAATTTCCGTGTAATGATTCATACCATTCCTTACTCAGACGCATTCAGATTCGCTGGTGTCGTATTCCCGGGTGAAACACTAGTCACCGAGATGTGGAAAGAAGGCAGTAAGGTTATATTCGGTGAGTGATACCGCTATTCAGAGAACGTGAGAGGTTGACTTGGAGTGTACAGTGGTCAAAGTTAAGGAGAGAAACACAGTCGTGTTAGCGAGCGCTGCTGTCACGCTTCAGGATGGCGGAGCTGTAAAAGCCAAGCTGTAAATTGGTGTACTGAACGTTTGTATATTGCAATGAACATTCTATTCCCTACTTCGCTAGGTGACCATGAAGTAGAGCTACCAGTGGCATCGATAAGCTCCATGGCGCGTGACGCCGGGTGCCTAGCTACGTCGTTCTTGACTCACGACGATGCTTCAACATAAAAGAACGAAGAACTCAGGTGTCTATTCATCCGACCCCAAACATGTCCAGCCATCTGACACTGACATCTCGTTGCCTCTGCAAAACCCACATCTTCACCACCCAAATCTCCCACTCTGAGCTTCCTCTCACCGGCACAGTATGTCACTGCAACTCCTGTCGACACGTAACAGGCGCAATGTACAGCACCGCTGTTCCCTGGCCGTCTCCTCAGCCACCAGATGTTTCTCGTCTTCAGCGATACGACTTTAGCTCGAGAATGCGTCTGTACTTTTGCGGAACGTGTTCGACGCCCATGTTTTGGGGTATGGAAGGGAGAAAGGAGGTAACAGTGTTTAGCGGGACGCTGGAAAACATCGCATTAGGCTCTGATACGAAGGGGAGTAATGGAATGTTGATCAGGTTTGATGCAAGCGAGTTTGTGGATGATACCTTGGATGGTGGTGTATCGGAGTGGTTGAAATGTCCAAACGTGGATGGGAGTAAGGCAAAGAGGTTTAAAGGGAGTCCCGGTGGAGAAGAGGTACCAGATGGTCATGCCTGGCCGCGCGTTGAAACAAAAGGAAGCGACACGGTGCCAATACGGTGTCATTGTAAAGGCGTGAACTTGTCCCTGCACAAGGGCAACTACCAAGAGAAGCCAGAAGCAGAATTGCCTTGGTTCGTTGACCCGGCAACCAGGAAAAGGATGGCATGGTTCGACGCGTGCGATAGTTGCAGATTGGCACTGGGCGTGGATTTGGCTGCATGGACGCGTGCAGAATTGAAGGATATCTCGGCTTTGTGTTCTAACACGACGGAATTGCGCCAGTTGGTCGACGAGAAGGATCCTGCGATAGGAACGTTGGCGTATTATACATCTTCGCCCAATGTCCAGAGGTATTTCTGTTCAGAGTGCTCGGCGTGCGTGTTCTATGCTGTCGACGACAGGCCAGACGTCGTGGACGTGGCAATTGGAGTGTTGGTAGCGGAAGGTGGGGCAAGAGCAGAAGGAAACCTGAACTGGAAGATCAGGAGGATAGAGTTTGCTGAAGATGTAAAGGATGGCTGGAGACAGGGGTTTGTAGGGCGCGTTGAAAAGGAATTCGGGGATTGGACAACGAAGCATGAGGCTGGGCTCATTCGATAGCATGAAACAAGGTGTAACAGCCTTGGAAGGTCCTGTATCAAAAAATGTTGTTAGGTTATAACTCAGCCAGTTATAAGAAGCTTACCCAAAGCAAAAGGCCGAATGGGTTTCATTAGGGACTAGAGTCAAGCTTGCCTACTCGTAGCTAGCTACGTACGACCAGTTATATGAAAGAATAATGCCATTAACCCACGTACTTTTAAGCCGAACCCAAGTTTCAGCGATTCGGAATTTGAGCTACACACAGTAGTGATGGTGGTTAAGAACAAAGGTTTGTGCGCGGGGCCTTTTTCCTTTCACCTGCCTTTCACCATAACCACACTTAGTGTGTCGATTGCATTTCTTCACCATAACCGCCGTCTCGTCCAGTTACTAGAACGAAGCCACCTAATACTAGGTATGTCCTCATCTTATTCCCATTTTTCTCCTGCTTACCTCTGCTCTCTTTGGGTTGTAAAGGATTCAGCTTTACTAGTAGGCTGCACAAACACATCAACATGCAGACCTCACCTTTCACGTCTCTTCCTCCTTCCCGTTCCTCGTCACTGGATCGCGCATTCCGGAATGTTGTTACAGATTCCGATAGGAATCTCATAACACATTTCTTACTCGATGCAGAGAACGAGTCGAGACGATATCAGCTCGAAATCAACCAGCTCAAGGCGTCGATTCTATCACTCGAAAACAAACAGGAGGGTCTAAAGCAGAAAATGGACCATTATCGCGCGTTATTGTCCCCCATTCACAGGGTACCAACTGAGATCCTGGCAAGGATATTCTCTTATTGCGTTCTAGACAATGATGGGGTTACGTGCGAAATATGGCAGCTGCCCCTCTCACAAGTCTGTGGGCGCTGGAGAGATGTGGCTCAGAACACTCCCCAGCTTTGGACTTCTGTTTCAATAGACTTTCGCTTTTGGGAAGGATACTCACAGCGCCTCAAAAATATGACGAAGCTGGCGGTAGACCGCTCAGCTAATATGCCGTTGTCCTTGACGTTATATTGGATCTCGAACGATCTACAGGATTGGATGCTCCCCCCTCTGGGGACCTTGGTCTCTCAATCCCATCGTTGGCAGAATATATGCTTAACTTTCACCTCGCCTTCGATTCTCAACCATCCCATTTTCGCCCCGACAAGAGGTTCCCTCTCCTCGCTTAAACATCTATATCTCAGAAATGCCGGAGGAGCTGCTGCCCAAGTCGGTCTCTTCCACAACTGTCCATCTCTTACCTCCCTTTCGCTAGAGGGTATCCCGGAATCGTTTCAGTTTCCGTGGCTCCAAATCAAATCACTGGCACTGAAATGCTACTTCTCACATGTCGCCCTTTCTCTTTTGGCCCCATGTACAAACACTGTGCATGCATCATTGTCTGTAATCCTCAATGATCCACGTGAAAACAGACCCGATAATGAGCCCATTACCAGGCCGATACGGTCACTGAGCGTGGAGATTATCAACAGTACCGAGATGGAGCAAGTAGATGTCTTTGAGAAGTTGACTCTTCCAGATTTAAAATCCCTTCGTATAGAGGGAATCGGTGCTACGGCACGATGGGCCTGGAACGACGATTACATATCCGGCTTTCTCGCCAGGTCATGCTGCACAGTCACCGAGCTTGTGCTCTCAAATTTTCCGATCACCGACTTTCAGACTGTCACACTACTGCGACAACTCCCGACGCTAACGAAGTTATTCATTGAGGAATTCGACGGACCTCGGAACAAAATCGTCACCCCAGCATTCCTTCAGTCTCTTCATCCCAATTCCAACGCTCATTCGACCTCGTTTTTACCCCAGATGACAAATCTGTCTCTCGAGGTTTACGAGGATGGATTGGAACACCACATGCTCGTCCGGGCTTTGACATCTCGATGGCTACCTGACGCAACGTATGCCACGAGCATCGGCGTCAATTGCCTGAAGTCAATCACACTCATTATCTGGGGTACCCCTTCTCCTGCATCCACATCCACACTCTCGACGTTGGACTGTTTGAAGGATGCAGGCGCGAACGTTGCTGTGGAATATAAGGAGCCTCCGCCTTCTTGATCATGCCCAAGGTTCGTCGAACAGAATTTTGGGAACATTTTACTGACATGTAGGTTGTGCCGCCCTCGATGAAGTTGCTAGTGGGTTTGCTTGGGTACCTAGAACTTGACATGTCTATATTACTTTTCTCGATCTGACAAACAGGCTAAATACGGTAGTCAAACTCGAACAGCGCCAGAGCACTTACATATCCAGAAACAGGCCAGGCCGTCTATTCGATATCACTCTTCTCCGTAGCAATGTCACCATAGTGTGTGCGATTGTATGACTTCAAATGTAGGGCCAGCCAGGAGAATTGTTCCGACACATAATCTGACTCTGAGAGTAATGTATGAAAGCTCCTGCGAAGGTGTAAGTCAGCTATACGAAGTAGACCGCTGACACAGAAACTTGCCGAAATTTATCTAGCTTGCCTTTCTACTCTTAACTTATAAAGAAAGGAATAGCGAAGGCTGCCAGCTGGCAGAGAGAATCCATTGCCCATTCAACGTGCTGCTGCTGCATGTTGTGAGTACGGGAAAGAATGCCAGCCATCCCCACATTGCAAACTCAACGCCTAAGTTCGACCTCGATTTTCCGAGATCTGGGATACTTGTGGTTCGAGACGTAGGTGGTGATCAATCGCGAGGGAAGGGTGATCAATTGCTCACGCGTTTCTCTTCCACAACCGCCATTTCGCATGCGCAAATCGCTAGCTGGGAAGCAGGTATTGTCTTCAAAGGTGTGTCGTCAGCTATTTCTAATTGTATCCCTGAATTTACCTATTTCTTCAGATATAGGTGTCTTCATACGGAAAAGAAACGCGTCGACATGCCATTCGTATCACTTCCCCCTTCCCGTTCCTTGACGATGGACCATGCGTTTCGAAGCGTCGTCACGGACTCTGACAGAAACATCATATCCCAATTCTTACTCGATGCGGAGAACGAAATGAAAGAGTACCAGCTTGAGATTAGTCGGCTCAAGGCGTCGGTCCTGTTACTCGAAAACAAGCGAGAAGGTCTAAGGAAAAAGATGGATCACTACCGCTCCCTACTATCCCCCATCCACAGAATGCCAACCGAGATTTTGGCAAGGATCTTCTCTTATTATTGCCACGATGAACACGTTCTCCGAGTCACAATACGACCCTTGGCACTCTCCCAAGTGTGTGCACGTTGGAACAGCGTGGTTCAATCGACTCCTCGTTTGTGGTGTTATCTCAAAATAGACTTCGAACGGTGGGAGTGCTCATACGGACCCGGACAGGATGGAAGACGCAATACAGATGTTCATAGATCGCTCGCTTCACGTACCTTTGACAATATCATTGGTATGGGACTCCGAGCCTGAAGTGGAGGACTGGATAGTTCCAACTCTGGAGCTTCTTGTTCAACACTCCGAGCGCTGGCAGAGTCTGACTCTTGAGGCGCTTTCTCTTCTCGCTCATCCTATTTTCTCTGCGATTAAAGGGTCGATCCATTCCCTCAAACATCTACATATAGGCGCTAATCATTGGCATATGGTCGAACTGGACCTTTTCCACACCTGTCCATCTCTTACCTCTCTACACTTAGAGGGTCCAGAACTTCCTATCGATCCTTCGTCTCCATTTCCATGGGCGCAGATCAGATCGCTGGAGCTGACTGCTTTCAGCTCAGAGGATGCTTTGTCTTTTTTGACCTCGTGCCCAGATCATTGAGCAAGCAACGTTTAGCCAAGTTGGTGATTGTGGCACTGGCATGCAATACAACCTGGAAATACAGCCAGTGACGATCAAGGTACGCTCTCTAGACGTTGAGACGTACACCGAGGAAGGCGATGCAGACTTCATATTTCAATATTGTACACTCCCAGAATTGACGTCTCTTCGTATTGTTGGCATTGATAGAGATGCTCGATGGTCTTGGATCGATGATCATATACCGGATTTCCTTTCCAGATCCTGTTGCAGCATTACCGAACTCGTGCTTTCGGAGCTTCCCATCGCTGATTGGCAGACAGCTTCGCTGTTGCGACAGCTCCCGACGCTGAAGAGTTTGCAACTCGACGAATTCCTTGGGCCCACAAACAAAATCATCACGCCTCTCTTGCTTCAACCTCTCACTCTCAACTACGAGCCCACTCCCACTCATTTCCTGCCTGAACTGGCGAGTCTATCTCTCAAAGTATACGAGAACGGATTGGACCACGATATGCTCGTACGCGCATTGACATCCCGGTGGCTGCCTGACGCAGCCTATGCCGCTGGCATCGGCGTCAGCTGTCTCAAGTCAATCACCCTCACCATCTTGGGTACCCCTTCACCTGCTTCCAATTCCGCTTTATCCACACTGGACTGTTTGAAGGATGTAGGTGCGAAGGTCGTTGTAGAATACAAGGAGCTTCAGCCTTCATGATGACGTTCGAGGTTCGTGTTGCTCAATTTTGGTAGGTTTTTACTGACATCCATGACGATAGGCATTCGGAGTCTATCATTTCTGCTAAGGCTGTCAGCAAGTTTGAACTTTGCTTAGACACCTGGGATTGTTCATGTACTTGTTATTTTCAACATGCCAACTTTTTACCATTGTAGATGACTTTCTTCATCCTCGTCATTATCAATGTCCTGTATAGATTTACCATTCCAAGAAGATTATACAAGAATATTGGGTATCGAGATATCTGAGTAGGCATCTTATTCGTCTTCAGCATCTGTACCATCGTCGCTCGGCAAAGGATCCTCTTCCTCAATCGATTTCTGCCACAGCACCATGCAGTGCATGCCACCCTGACGGAGAACTCCCCATCTTTCCTCGAGATGGTATGCATCAAAAGAAAGTGGTTGATCTTCGTATTGCGCTTCATCACACCAATCGTCCGAAAACGATATCTGCAAATCCACCAGCGGGAGAGTCTGATTGTTTCCACCGGAAACCGTGTGGGCGAACCTCGATTCCGCCAAGGTTACCAGTTTCTGAGCAACTGGCGAAGGCACGGTGCTCCACTTATCACTGGGTACCACCTCGCGAATGCAAAGACGCTGAAGCTTTGCTACTAACGGGACACTAGCATCCTGTACGGTGAGCCTGGAGAGCAAATTCGGTACGAAATTCGGTTCACTGTTGTGGCGGACAACAGAAACCTCTAAGGTGGTGAGCTCGGGTGACAACTGCAGGATATGTAGGAGCCCTGCTAACGGAACACGCCAATGCGCGATTCGAAGGACGAGATTCTTTAGCGAAGCTTTGGAGCGCTCTAGCATATCCCCAAACCGTGACATTTCTGTCCAATCCTTGTCGGGCCCGATGTTCAAGAAGTCCGCAATTGTAACGGTAGTTATCGATGGAAGTATGATCGACCGGAATAGGGTGTGTAAAGATGGGATGTAGACATCACTCAGAAACAGATATCGAAGATTGGGCACCGCCACGGGCGTTGACAAAGCAGATGCTCTGGCAAAAGCGGGGTTCCATCCATCGCATCTCATCGATACAAGGCCGGTGCAATACCGAAGCGCATGTAGAATGACAGACGGAGGGGAGGACTGGAAATTGATGGACGTAAGTTGGTGATATGGTATTTTGGAGTTTGGGGGAGTAGTGTCTGGTTGCATAATGTCGAAAAGTCGGAACCCCCGTTCTCTCGAGGGAATGGTGACGTGCCTGAGTTTTGTCGCATTTTGGATAAGGTCCCAGAACCTGGTTGCGCTCATGTCTACTTCGTACTTCATTTCCAGCTTCTCCAGCGACATGAAAGAGGCATTGTAGTACATCAATGAGCTGACCAAACGGATGACGTCCCCTCTAATGCTGAGCTTAAGCTCTTTGCACCTAGGCAATACTTCGATTAGCCTGTGTAGGATGGAGAGGCCATAACGACCCAGATTTTGCTCCGTTCGATGGCCAAAGGGTGACTCCTTCGAGTCGTCGATGTGGAGTTTGAGATCAATCGTTCCAGACCTTCGGAGGAAATATTGCACTAGAGAATCCAATTCTTTCGTCGCGCTCTGAATATCAACAGATAGAGCCGACCATAATTGGGGATACTCATGGAGTATATCTCTCCACTGCGATGAGACCCTCGATAAAACCAAAGGGAGCGCTTTGACAAGCTGATTCGAACTAGTGCGTGGGATGTCGAGGGTGTATGGATTGGAAGAACATGCCTCTTCGAATATGAGGCACCATATTTCACTGGGAAATTTGCGCATGGCTGACGTCCAGCTTCGGCGTTCGTGAATGCGTCTCTCTAGTGCAGATTTTTCGGCTTCGAGTTTGTGAACGATTCGCTGTAGTCGTGCCAACTCTGCCTCATAACACGCTAAATCACGTTCCTCGGCATCCAAGTAGATGAAAGCCTGTGAGCGTTTTGAGTCTAGGGGTTGCAGGCGGTCTGTTGCGTCGATACTCGGGTACACAATTTCGGAAATAAATTCGTCGTTGCACCTGGCGCACAGAGTGGTGCGGTTTCTTTGACCTGTGGAGACATAATTCTGCATATTGTATGATATCCTAGAAGTGGCTTTGAATAGAGAAGAAACGCCGGCGCAGGTGAACATACCACAAGGAAGCCAAGGGGAGATGATATATCTGATCGTGCACGTTGCAGAAATTGTTGAATCTTCAATTGCGTTTGTAAATAGACAGTTCCGCGCAAAAAGCTGAGAAGACTCACCGAGACTAGCTCTGACAATATTGCAACAATATTGGCCAGGTGGCGGTTCAACTTGAACTTGTGATGTTCGATGTCGATGTCCAAGACGCGTGCAGGACCGGGGAATTTTTTCCCACTGTGCTGATAGCCGATAACCTCAAGTACCTTCTTACTGTAGGTCTCTTTTGCTCCGCTACTTTCGAGACTAGAACTCATTGAGAGCATGTGTCATATAGCTAATTACAAGAAGCAATAGGCAGTGAAATACTTGGGTATTAAGATCTCTTGGTATCTATCCATAGCTTGTTTTCGGGCCTACGTCTTTAGAAGATACCCCAATCGTCCTCAGAATCCGAGTCGTCCTCTTCCTCATGTGTACTCTCATCGTCACTAGAGCCATGTACAGAGAGGTTGTCATGGAACAGAGGATCCTATTCCTCTACTGTAGACCTTTTCCACAGCACCGTACAGCGCATGCCACTCTGTTGAAGGGCTCTCCACCTTTCCTCAAGATGATCCACGTCAAAAGCAAGTGGATGATCTTTGTGATACGTTTCATAGCGCCATGTGCGCGAAAACGACACCTGCAATTCCGCCAACGAAGCTCTGACCTGAGCCTGATAGGTTCCAGATCGAGCGCTCGCGGACCGTGATTCCGCCAAATTCACCAGTTCTTGGGCAACTCGTGAGGGTACGTAGTTCCAATTATCACTGGGTACCAGCTCGTAAATGCAGAGACGTTCCAATTTCGGCGCCAAAGAGACAGTGGTGTCGTGTATGGTGAGCTCCGAAAGCAGGTTCCCCAAGAAGCCCGAGTTCCCATCGTCGTAAGCAAGGCTAACTTCCAGGGAAGTAACTTCTGGTGAAAGTCGCAGAATGTTCAGTAACCCAACCATTGGAATGCCCCTACCCGCAAATCGAAGGGCGATGCTCTTTAGAGAGGCTCGAGAGCGCTCCAACATGTCGCTCAACGCCGGCAAGGCTTCCCAAATATCGCCGACATCGAGGCCGAAAAGGTCCTCAATTGTAATGGAAGTTATGGCTGGGAGCGTGATCGATGTGAAAAGAGTGCGTAGGTGCGAAACTTGAGAACTGTCCAGATACAATGATTGTAGATTGTGTGCGAGCACGGGTAGTGCTCCCGCATCTACGTCCCAACTGAATGAATCATTCCAATCTATGACATCTCAATGAGACGAGACTGGTACAATGGCGAAGAGCATGCAGAACGACAGACTTTAGGGGATTTCGGAAATGAATGGATGTGAGTTGGTGGTAGGGAATCTTGGTATTTGTGCCGAGCTCAGGCCATACGTTTCGAGGGGGAATAGAAATATGTTGGAGTTTTGTCGCGTCTTGGACAAGGTCCCAAAACCAATCCACGTCTTGTTCGATATCAACGTTCATTTCCAACTTCTGAAGTGATACGAAAGAGGCGTGGCATGTCATCAACGAAGTGACTGATCCGAAAATGTTCCCGCCGATACCCAAAGTAAGCTCTTGGCACCTCGGTAAGGCTTCCATGAGCCTCTGGAGAATGGAGCAGCCATAGCGGCCCAGATACTTTTCCAATCTGTGGTCCATTATTCCGCCCGTAGAGTCACCGATATTGAGTTTGAGATGACACGTTCCCGACCTTTGAAGGAAACATTGCACCAGACGATCTGCTTCTTTCGTCGGTTTCAGGATATCGACGGAAATAGCCGACCATAGTTGGGGATATCCATACAGAATACCTCTCCATTGTGACGAGACCCTCGAGAAAATCAAAGGGAGAGTGGTGATACGGCGACTTGCACTAGTGCTCGGGATGTCGAGAGTGTACGAATGTGATAGACAAGCTTCTTCGAATATGAGACGCCATATTTCATGTGGGAATTTGCGTATGGCTGAGGTCCAGCTTCGACGCTCGAAAATGCGTTTCTGCAATGCGGATTTCTCGGTTTCGAGTTTGTGGACGATTCGATACAACCGTGCCAGTTCTTCCTCGTAACACGCCAAATCACGTTCCTCTGCCTCCAAAGATGTGAGAGCCTGTGAGTGTTCCGCGTCAGACGGGACACTATCCGATTGCAGGCGATCCGTGTCAATGGCAGGGTGCACTACGTTGGAAATGAACTCGTTATTGCACCTGTCGCAGAGAGTGGTTCGGTTTCTTTGGCCCGTGCTGGCATCGCGTTCCAGCATTTTGTAGGATATCCTAAGATTGTGTCAGTGGGAATAAAAACACCAGAGCAGTGTGACATACCTGGGGAACCGCTCGGGCGATGCTGTAAAATTGCTTTCAACTTGAGTGACGCGTCGAGATGGACGACGGAGCAGGGTAACATTCAAGTTTCTCTTCACTCTTCCAAAATTCCCACACCATATTTTCTTCACAAGCTTTGCGCGATTCATTCGCGTCCTTGGACTTTCAGTCTGAGCATTGGCCTTGCTTGGGATCCTGGAAATAGTCTCATTGATGATCCCACTCTCTGTCATTGTCAAGGGGGGTGTTTACCTCGATGGATTCCCATGGCCAGGTACCAGCCAAGTACTACTGGATGCTGTTCGGGTAAGCAGCAAACCTAACTCTATCAAAGTGTATCCTCGCAGTGTTCGATTGTGACAAGCACATGTGTTTGACTCAGGTATTGAATTTTCACACTCTTAATTAGTGGAGTTGTCGACCTTTTTGCCTCTTCCCTTAGTACACTCAACCGTGATCATGTCCAACCACGAATCCTTTCCCCCGACTCCGACCTATATTTCCTTTCCGCGCGCAAAAGGGGACTGCATTAGGCTTAGAGCCGCACCTCCAAACTATAACCCGGCCTCTTTAGAGGATCAGCGAATCTGGCTGTGTGTCTTAGGTGAGATGCTGGCACGCGCCTTCAATTATGATAGTAAGCAACATCGCCGATTAGTATTCGAGATGTATTGAAATGACAATATGTAATAGATCCCTCTTCATATGAGTTGCGTGCATTTCCTGATGGATATGTGATGTACAAGGTAGAGAACAAAGGACGCAGAGATGGCTATCTATATGGTAGGTGACGGTGGACAATCTTCCTGAGTGGTGGTATCTCAAAGATCCCTCTCTTTCAGGAGCACCCAGAGGGATTTGGCGATCCGTGTACGAGTTCTTTCCGCACGCAGAGTGGCTCTTTACGAACGCTACCAGTGAGGCGTCATGTGAATGCCGCAGTTGCACACGACATCCGCAGAAGGGGATCACTGCTTCGCTTATTGAAAGAGGGATAGTAGACTCCCGGATGCTCAGTCAAATTCATCGACTTGCCCAAATCCGAGCCCATCGTACGAAAAAGGAAAAGAATGTTCATCAGACACCAAAGGCGCTGGAGACGATTCTGCCCCTTGGTTTACAGACGCTTTCATGCAGGTCTTGCTGGTACAGGATAGGAGAACTAGTTTGGGTCATCCTCGACAAGGGTAGCTCAAGTATTCCCACGTGGCCCGGGATCATCGTTGCCGCAACGCCGAAGGTTTCTTTGGTTTGTCCGCAGGTAGTCGCCACTTCCTCAGGAGGGCACAAGGAACACTGGGACCTCGGGAGTATCTTCATGGACGATAGTGACTTCTACGAATACAAATGTCGTGTTGAGCTCCTCGGGATACCGGGTTCCGGTCGATATGCCACAGTAGAAGAAACCCAAATCCTTCCATTCTCGGTCTGCTCCGCCACGGAGGAACTCGAAGTTATCAAAAGCGACAGTGACAGCAAATGCGTACACATAGGAAAGGATCTCAAGCTTTCGTTGGAGAAGGCAACTACCCTCTACACAGATGCACTGCAGGTTGTCAAACAGCTTTGCAACGTTTGGTCACACTCCACATCGAGAGATGAAAGCGAAACTCCTTTGGCTCCAGACCACGACGGGGTATGGTTGGGTGCCGAAAACATAGTGGTCGGGGACATCGTCATGCTTCGGTGCTCTACACAGGCGCTCATACCTAACCTGGACCAGTTCCTTCCGCAGGGTCCCGGGAAACGGATGCGGAAGATGTGCCAACTACAAGAGTATGACACTGCGTACTATGGCTCCAGTAGCCGTGCAGTCTTTCTCAAAATCAACGCGTTTGACTTTGGTCAAACACAACCAGAACCCAGTGTAGTCGGGGACTTTTACGAACTAGTGGATGGGGACCACGAGAACGTCTCGAGAGCGCACGCTGACGCCAAAGATCCTCAATTCCAACTCCTATTCCTACCCATCAATGTACCCAACAACCAAGAGGCAATGGTGCCTTTCAGCAAGATTTTCGGGAGATACTATCGAGGCATTTCACGATCCCGTGCGATGGCTGCATGGAAGACATTGTTCCCGATATCAGTGATAGCTGAAAGTCCTGAGAAATGGGGAGCTATGTGGAAGCTCGAAGGACTTGTCGCTGCGGATGACATTGGCGATCAAGCTGAAGATCATCCTATTGTAATCATGGAGTATTGCGATATAGCCCGAGCTGAGTTGTTGGAAAAGGCGAAAAATGTAGTTCGGAGAACTGTCTAAGATTGTTTATCAGTGTGGGCACATTTGATACCTAATACTCTGTAGTGTCACAATTTCTTGTAATTTGATTCGAAGAAACTCGACCATGCAATTGTTTTTCAATGCGTAAAATATTGAAACCCACGAACATAAGCCACCTCGCGTCACAAGAAAATGTAGGACATGAGAAGGATCAACCAAAGCGTGATCCCAACAACCTCACAGCTCGCCTTCTAAAGCCCGGGCCCCCGTCTGGCCCAAAGATTTGGTCAGGAGGAACTGGAGGATTCGCGTCTCTCAACGTTCCCCAAACATCGTCTTTCACCCAGCCATCATTCTTGGTCGCAGCCTCACGGAAGTAGGTTTCGCCTCTCGCATCGACATAGGCAAAGCTTTGTTCGGTAGCACCGGAACCGTTAATGGCATGCCGAAGACCTGGCCAATCATCCATCCCAACCCAACCTTGTGCATGCTGCACTGAGCGAATGGCACGGTAAGGTGCAGTCGGAGGTTGGAGAGCGCGGATATAGGATTGGTGTATTTCGGAACCGTAGCCACCTGCCACATTCATCGTCAGTCGGAAGTCGGCTTGAGGATAACGTTGCGCTCACCGAACTGCTGAGTGTACAGCGAATAGTTGGAAAACACCTGGAGTGGATACGTGAAAGCATCGTTCAAAACCTTTTGGCCGTCGTGAACGCCGGTAATTGTGCCAATCGTAGTCTGATTTCCCCACTGTCATTGATATATCAGTAACCGAAACACCACCATACATGGGAACGAACCTGAAGCCAGCCTTCATCAGCATACCTCGCTTCGTTTATGTAGCTCAAAGATTGCGTGAATGACACAACCTTCGTCCCCTCTCCAGTCTGTAGCTCGGCCTCTACACTGAAATCTCTCTTTGCCGTGACCTTTGTCCATACTGTGACATTCCCTTCAGAAGCTCCGCCAGTGGTTGTCACGACAGTATCCGGAGCGTTGTATGTCTTGATTGCACCGGTCGTCTTCGTGGTACCATTGCGAATATGGATGCTTCCGGAAACGAACCAATTCGAGTTGATAGTAGGACTCGTTCCTTGACCGACCACTTTCAGCGTGACATTGTGTGGGTTTTCTTGAGAAACGAGGATAGGCAAGAAAGGCGTGATGTCAATCCAGTATGAAGGTGCATCATAGGCACCATAGGAAGTCAGTGGGCGCCAGTTCGTGGGAGTGATGCCACCAGTGTAGATGACGGCGTAAGGCCAAACAACTCCTGCCAGTTGACCGTCGATGTAAAGTTGAACTTCCCGGAAAGGCCCTTTGCCGATAAGTCCAGTGGATTCAGGAAAAGCATCGACGAACTCGTCAGGCGTATCTTGAGACGGGGAATAATGAATAAGTTGGCGATAGATCAGTGATGAAGGCCACATACTGAGGTACCAGAACTCTTCGGCCGAGTTTCCAGAGCAGAATATTTCCGCAAAGGCCTCGATAGATGTTTCTGGGATGGTGACATTGGTCGTCCCCCCAAGGTCACTATCGAGCGTGAAGAAATTTGTCGTGTTGGGAGACAGATTGGATAATGGTATTATTAGGTCGGAAGTTGTAGGTGTTGGGAAGGTTTCCGTTGCGGCATAGAATGTTGCGGTGATCACAACTGAAAACAGTCAAAACTTGTACCTGTCGTATAGAAAATGCAATTATACCATCGAACACGCCATCTAGCAGTCTTGTGAGGAAACATCAGCTCCCGAGAGCTTTCTGCGGCTCAATCGACTCACAATTCGTCCGAGATGATGTTGCTGAAATCCATCAAGAGTTCGCCTTCCTGAGCAAAGAGAGGCGTGAAGTGCGTGACGTCCTTGATCCTGATAGTTTCATACACCGTCAATATCGGTCTTCATTCTTCGAGAAATCGCGTGCTCACGTATTCCATATAGTGCCAGTTTTCGTCGGCTCAGCACTCGAGTGTCGCCAAACTAGGAAGATTATCAATATAATACACCATCGAATTTTATGCTCATACTCACTTTCAACATGCGAAAGATAAACCGACTGAAAGTGCTCGTGTTAGACGTGAGTTCACTTCTATTGTTTTCACGTACACTCAGACGATCATACTGAGTACCGATGCTGGATCCTTATGTCAACGCAGTGCCTTTAACATGTTATCAGAAAACTCACCAATAAACAGACAAATTCAGACTGATGGCAGCCCATTTCCCCACTTCGCCGCAACTTTCACCAGTCGGTGGACTATAAGGAACGACAGCAGGCGCGCCATATGAACCATCACCTATGCATTCTCAGTTCACTTCGCAGATAACATACCATGCTAACTCACCAAAACTGTGCTTCAACAACTCTACTTCACATTTCGTTCCATCCTTCGGCGTCACAGGCGGGGCAAAAATCTGTAAATCTATCAACGGCGCGACAGTGGGGTCATCCGTCATTAACGGTACGCGCTTCTCGATATCATTGGAAAGCTTTTGCGCGAGTCCATCGAGAAGAGGCTGCAACTGCTCTGGAGTGAGTTGGGCATGAACTCGAAGTAAAGATGTCGCCAGAACGACAACTGCCGTGATTGAGAACCTCATCCTTGTGGGCCCTGGAAAGAACCATTTTCGATACGGAATGCGGATTTATATATCTCTCGAGGGTCGAGCATGTGGAACGAGGACTTGTGATGATAGTCAAGAAAGAAGCTGCCTGTGCGAAAACACGGGCCGCATCAGAGGCCATCAAAAAATTTTCTGCCCTGTCCGCTTGTACTTGCCTCTTATCTTCCCGCAACCATGACTGTCGCTATTGCGAAAGGTACGTTATATATCTGCTATCAGATATCTGGTGTGCTTAAAATCCTGATATCTAGAAGATACAGGGAACGTGGATCTCGAACACAAGAAGAAAAAGGGTAAAAGTAAAAGCAAGGTCGAAGACTCAACTTCTGAAGCCGAGGTCAAACAGCATAAGAAGAAGAGTAAAAAGCGGAAGCATGAAGAGTTAGAATCGGAACAGCCTGTTATTGCGGAATCAAAGGATATCCCAGAGGCCGGCGAAGAAGGTGTGCCCCACATCGTGGTTACATTGGAGTACGATTGTTTATGCAGTTCTGGCTTTAGAGAAAAAGAAAAAGAAGAAGAAACGATCTCATGATGCTGAGGATGTAGAGATGCAACCTGCAGAGGAAGTTACCAACGGAGAAGCCGTCGAGAGCGAGAAGAAGGACAAGAAAAAGGGCAAGAAGGATAAAAAGGACAAGAAAGAGAAGAAGGACAAGAAAAAGAGCTCTAAAGACACTACAGACAGCCAGGCCACCACAACTGCCGAATCTTCAAAATCGAGTTCACCTTCAAGATCGAAAGCGCCAAAAGCTTCGCCATCTGAAGCCTCCCAATATCTTTCAGAAAATAGCATCACCATACACGTTCCTCCAGGCCAACCAGAAGTCGTACCTATACTGGCTTTCGACCAGTTGGATATTCCTGACAGTCTACGATCTTTCTCCGCCAAATTTAAAGAACCCTCACCTATTCAAGCGTGTGCATGGCCGCCGTCATTAGATGGAAAGGATGTCGTCGGTATTGCAGAGACTGGCAGGTAAGATCCAGCCCATCCCCATTCTACCCGTTATCCTGACAATCACCATAGCGGCAAAACGCTTGCCTTTGGTATACCCGCACTTTCGCGCCTAATTACATCGCCTCCTGCGAGTGGTAAAGGAACCTCTACTATCACTACACTCGTTCTCGCGCCCACCCGAGAATTGGCCCTACAGACACACGAAACGCTAAGTACGCTGGGAAAGCCTCTTGGGATTGCTTGTGTGGCTGTTTTCGGTGGTGTACCGAAAGAACCCCAAGTTCAAATGCTGCAAAATCTTGATAAGGGCAAGACTGGTCTGACTACGAGAGTTATCGTTGGCACGCCGGGGCGGATACTAGACTTGATGAATGATGGAGTTTGCGATCTGAGCGGGTAAGTCTTCTAGCGCGTATCCTCGTTGCCGTACTTATAGTAATCGCAGTGTCAACTTTCTGGTTTTAGACGAAGCCGATAGAATGTTAGACAAAGGTTTCGAAAATGACATTCGGAAGATTATATCCCATACAAAACCCTCGAAGGAGCGCCAAACCCTTATGTGTAAGCTTCGGTCTACTTCTTTGAACCGCAGTGCCGTACTCATCGCACGTAGTCAGTGCTACGTGGCCGGAGGCCGTCAGGCGCCTTGCTAGCACTTTCCAAAATAAACCCGTTCGGGTGACTGTCGGAAGCGACGACTTGACTGCGAACAGACGCGTAGAACAATCTGTCGAAGTCCTAGACGACAGTCGGCAGAAAGAGTACGTGTCCCAGATGCACGGCACAGTTCTAGCACAGTTGTTGACTTGATTCGTACAGTTCTCGCCTTCTGCATCACCTGCGCAATCTGGGCCACCCTAAACGCCCAACGGGAAGCTCCGATGAAGCTCGTATCA
The DNA here is from genome assembly GCA_037176845.1 of Paramarasmius palmivorus. NCBI lineage: Eukaryota > Fungi > Basidiomycota > Agaricomycetes > Agaricales > Marasmiaceae > Paramarasmius > Paramarasmius palmivorus. Next base: position 123,349 of record JAYKXP010000032.1, on the reverse strand, counting down.
TTGTATTCGCGCTCTACAAGAAGGAAACATCTCGTGTGGAGCAAATGCTGATACGAGAAGGCTATGCAACGAGCGCGCTCCATGGCGATATTAATCAGAACGCACGTATACAAGCCTTGGAAAAGTTCAAGACTGGTCAAACAGGGATTCTAGTGGCCACAGATGTCGCCGCTAGAGGTCTAGATATCCCCAACGTCAAAGCGGTCATTAATTATACATATCCACTTACTACAGAGGATTACATCCATCGGATAGGACGGACTGGTGAGTGACTGGTGCTGACGCGTTGGCTTACGGGCTGCTGACATTGACTCAGGCCGTGGTGGGCAAAACGGGAAATCGATTACGTTCTTCACCGGAGAAAACCAGGAAAGGGGACTCGCGGGCGAGCTGTTGAGAGTATTGAAGGATAGCGGATTTGACTGTCCCGACCTACAAAGGTTCCCGACGACAATTAAAAAGAAGGAACACAGCGCCTATGGGGCGTTCTTCAGGGATGATATACCTGTCACTGAGCGGAAGAAGATTGTTTTCTAAAGTGCTGTAGAGGCCCTGCGGTTTCCTTGTGGGGGTTACTGTATGTAGAAATGATGACATCGTGATCAGAGTGTCTGGAAATACCTGAGCCGTCCCCTGTGTTCCTCCTTTACTCTGACTGTTCACCTCATTGAAATCGCCCGTTTTCCGCCTGTTCATCCGATTCCTCATCCTCACCTAAGCCTCATTGCCTTATCCTAGACCGACATGATGGGCCTCTTCAGCCAGGCCGGCTCTCATCTCCGGGGTGTTACAGGTGCCAAGCCTCGTGAAGAAGACAAGGTTCCCTCTGATACTGAGGACGACGATACCTCCATCTTGTCCGTCTAATTCTCTTCTCGTTCACCAGCTATGGGCCTTCGTGATGTTGATTCCGATTACTATTGCAGAGACGAAAATGAAGGATCCATAATCACCTCCTTGATCTCCCAGTTACGGTGAGTCTTCGGAAACGACTCCTTATTATCATTTTATTCAATTTTGCCTTGGTATGTGTTCAGAGTGGGGATGGATCTCTCCAGAGTCACCTTCCCGACGTTCGTATTGGAGCCACGAAGCATGTTGGAGAGAATTACGGATTTCATGTCTCATCCTGACCTCATCTTTGGGTGCGTTCCCAATAACTCGCAAATGTGGCCATTTCTCATCTTTTACGTGGCAGCGCCGAATCAATTGACGATCCCGAAGAGAGATTCCTACGAGTGCTGCAATACTACCTAGCTGGATGGCACATCAAGCCCAAGGGTGTCAAGAAACCGTGCGTTTATTATTGACTCCTCTCAGACATGTTCCTCATCTTGTTGCCCTTAGATACAATCCTGTTCTAGGAGAGTTCTTCCGTTGCCGATACGACTACTCAAATGGCACACAAGGCTTCTACATCGCCGAACAAGTTTCCCATCACCCACCTATATCAGCCTTTTTCTATATTTCACCAGCAAATCGCGTTCTCATTCTCGGGGAGTTGAAGCCAAAGTCTAGATTCTTGGGGAACAGTGTTTCAACAATAATGGAAGGGGAGAATAGAGTAACATTACTCGGCAAGCCAGAGGATGGCGGTGAGTCGGCTTGTTGCTGTGGTCCGCACGCCGATTAATGACTCGGATATGTTGCAGAATACGTGATCACGATGCCTAATATGTACGCTAGAGGAATACTATTCGGGAAGATGGTACTCGAACTGGGAGATACCTGTATCGCGAAGAACGAGAAGAATGGTCTATATTGCGATCTCGAGTTCAAGACAAAGGTACAACATCACACAAACCTTATTGGACGGCCTTCTCACACTCTTACAGGGATTCTTCTCGGGAACGTATAACGCCATTGCTGGTCGTATACGACACAACTCTACGGATGTTGGTGAGGTGTCTGGTCGGTGGAGCCATGTAATGAATTTCCAGAGTGCGAAGGTGACTCTATTACCCCTTTAGCTATGAGCTATTGACTCACTCGAATACACAGACTGGTACTAAACGTGTGCTATTCGACGCAGTGAGGGATGGTCAGAACATCTGCCCAAAGTGGGTAGCCCCTGAAGACGAACAAGAACCTAACGAATCGCGGAGATTATGGTCAAAGTTGACACAGGCCATCATTGCCAAAGACATGGAGGCAGCGACTGATGCCAAGTCAAAGGTGGAGGATGCTCAACGTGAGCAGCGGAAGAGAATGGAGGAAACTGGCAAGACGCACGTTCCGAGATTCTTCGAGTTGAAGAATGGGAGGTGGGAGCCCAAGCTGATGTCAGTGACCCCGTCAGGTTATACTCTGTGGTTTGTACTAACGATCTTGACCTTTTAGTATTCCAAAGGATCCTGTCGAGGCAGAGAAGGTCGTACGAGAGTGGATATGGCCTTCGAAACCTGGCCGTAGTGGCTCAGGCTCAGCAACATCTCCCTCTGGTTAGTTGGTTAAACGTTCTGGACAAGTCGTCACGTCTTTTCATATCATACATCTCAAACGGTTGTATTTATTATTGATATTGTGCCGTTCAAGTGCTGGATGTTGTGCTTATAATAATACTCAAGTGTTGCATTTGGCTAATTACGTTCATTATCGCTTTCAATGGAGTTTCGTACAATGATAAAGATCCGAGGGAGAAACCGAAATCGATCCTGACAGTCGCGAGCGATGTCCGAGAGCGGCTCCGTAAAGAATTTACGTATAAGGATGTGCGTATGGGAAGTGAGTAGGCGAATCCAGTTAAACTACATACATGTCTTAAGTGAAGTATCTGTGTTTGTAGTCGTGATGAGCGCAGAGGTAGGATCTTAAGACTCTGACTCGATTCTGAGCCTTTGTGGAGGACGTCCACCATCCTTAGCCATCTCCTCCTGCTCTTCCGCTTCTAGCTCAGAGTCCGTTTTCTTGCGCTTCCTATCGGTCGCTATGTCGGTAGACTCTAGATCAAGGACGAACAACTTGATGTTACGGCGGTCGTTTCGCGTTTGTGACTTCAGCTGATCCTTCTGTTGAAGTACTTCCGAGAATATATCCATGAACGAAGCATGACTCTCTAGATCCTTCAAGAGAGCATCGAGCATCTCTCGGTTCACTAGGCGCGTTCTGACATAACGTGCGTGGAGAGCATCCTCGAGCTTAGCAATCAGGTCCTTAAGAGGACCTTCAGCAAGCTTCGCCTTGTCGGCCATCCATCCTTCGGTCAAGTTTACTTTTTTCGCTTCGCCGCCGGTTGCAGCCGTTGAACCAACGCCATGCCATGAGTCGTACACTCGGGCAATCTGGTTCTTGACTTCGTCGTCTGTGAGTCCATGTTCGCCGTGCATAAGAATAACCCAACAGAGGACGTGATAGAAAGACTCCAAGTCATCGGCGAGTGTGTGATCGACTTCGCCTGGCTTGTTTGCTAAAAGTCTAGCGGACATGAATTGCCAGGTTCCCTATCAATGAGCGTCAGTCATGGGTGTTCTTCTAAGCGAAGGAATACCCTTACCGTTCTTTCAAGCACTCGAGGTTTGGTGGAGTCTAACGGCTTGCTAAATTCCCAGTCGATTAAGAGTCCTTCACCTTCCTCGGTGATTAAGATGTTTCCGATGCTTATGTCTCGGTGCAAAATTCTGGCCTTCTCGTAGGCTTCTTGATGTGCTAAGACAGAAATCAATATTGCACCAAAGACACAGGTATGCGATGAACACGAACCTTGGACCGCGTGCAAGGTAGCCTGCACCAGTTCGAGACTGTCCTTGAAGTCTCTGATAGTCCTCCCAACTTGAGCGAACACAATGAAATAATGTTGATGGGAACGTAGCTGGAGCTGCGCATCGTGAGCCGTCCAGGATCGATACTTGTTGGTCATCGTGGCTTGCCAAGGTCCCACTGCATCGCCGGAGGCCACAACATCTGGGACATGAGATACATCATGCTGTTTCAACAAGTCGTATACCTCTCCTTCTTTTTGGATAGCATCGCTGAGAATCCTCCAGGTATCCTTCAGGTAGCGGCGTTTCCCCTGCCCATCTAGCACGAGAAACCCGCGCGTGGAACGACCAGCGGGGCTGGCGACGCCTCTGAACTCCAGCTTGCCGCCAACGAAGCGGTGTTCTTCTCCCTGTTCGTCGATAACAATGAACTCCCACACCTTATCTGTAGTGTCCATTCCTAGAGTGTCCCGTACTTCTTGTGCGCGCACTGGGTCGGTTACTTCGATGACAGAGGGGTCATGTCCACGAGCTTCGGATGTCGCATGGTCGTAGCGCCATAAGAAGTCGATCAGATGAGGTTCATTGTAATAGCAGAACTTCTTGGTGACAATAGCACCTTCCCGGTCCCATCGAATGAGTCGCGCATATCCCCGAGTGAGCTGAACAGAGAACGCGTGCGTACGAAACTGGCTGACAAGCTGCGCTCCGGCATAGGTTGAGAGTTGAGCTCGAGTGTCACGAGCTTGCGTCGTGAGCTTTTCTAGAGGCTCGTCGCTGAACCCGTCAGCACCGTCATACCATTTGACTTCCGTCCAGAGCTCGGTACGAGAAATGTCGTTATGATTGATACCAGATGTCTTTGTGTAGACGGATATGTCTGGCTTGATGAGGCCTGGTTGATGTGCCCAATTGGTATCGTCAGCATCGTTGGAAGTATCGACGAGTTGAAGATTTGGACAGAAGTTCGCTAAAACCATCATCTGACCATAACAGTGGCTTTCTTTAAGCATAGAATAGAGACAGAAACGGAACTAGAGCGCACCAAGGGTTCGTACATATCCTTTTCGGAACGAATACCTTTCCCATATCCCACTTCCAACAGTTGCTGCTGCACCTGTGCTGTAAATAACTTCGTCCGTCTTGTTTCACAAGGTAAAAAGTCGTCAAGGAACTTCTTTGGGTCAACTGGTCCCACAAACTTGTAAGCCATGTCCCGACCAACCCTGGTCATTCTACTATCGCAAAAGACCTGCATGGAGGTATATGGGACAATGCTACGAATGGTGGTCATTTGTTAGGCGTAGTAAAACTAGAAGGCTGAGGCTTACTCAGGATGCTGAGATGGCCTTGGAACGAGGGCGATTTCTGGATCTTCCGACATTCCTATGGCACTTGTGGCACTTATCTACAGAAAGAGTCGGTGGTTGAGGAGGAAATGTGAACATTGATGATGGTGGCCGTTTGAAAGAACAATGAAGAGACCACAGGATTCCCATTTCTGGCACGATTAGCGCCGGATTCGTTATGATGATGATACGCTAGCGTTGGGTAAGTTTGCCTCGGCGCTGGTAACTTACCAGGTAACTTACGGACGGCTCGGAGGGCCCAGTAACTTACCAGGTAACTTACCGGTAAGTTAGGTCACGTGCTGTCCCAAAGTGGGCCAATTTTTCGTCGCGCTTCGCGCGTTCCCAAAGCCAACCACCTTTATTACTAAGTGATTGTAGTAATTTATGCCAGACACTAATGTTGATTTTTGACACTATGCTACTGTATACACATAGTTAAATATCCAAGCCGAAGTTTTGGTTTTCGTTACCCATGCTCTCTGTTTTCTTTGTCCCTGCCGACTCACCTTTTGCTCGCATCAATGCCCCAGGCATCATATTTTCCTTCTTCGACAAAAGCCCCCTGAAATACAGACTCTCCAGGTTGACGTTCTTAGCCAGCGCTGTAAGCAAGCTGTGCCACTGTCCAGGCCGACTCTGCTCCGCAGCCGCATCATCCTCTGTGCGCGTGTCAAGCCAGCTGTCATCTTCTTCTTCCTCAGCTGGTTGAATATCGGGGTCCTCCGATACCGTGTTTGGCGTATCTTTATCCACAGACTCTGGCTGGGTAGACCTTGACTTGGCTATTTCGTGGTACCTCAAGATCGGTCGTGAATGTGACTTGCGGGACTATAATAAATAACTTCTAAATGACCATTTCCCATCATTCATGCAACTCTGAACTGTACCTTGATTTCGTTGGCCTGATAGTATTGACGTACCGTTGTCATTTGTGACATCGTTGCGGTGCTCATCCTGTTTCGGACAGGGGGTGTAATCCAAGTAAAGTTTGAGACCGTTCGCTCTTCTGCCATAGAGTTTGGGCGAATGGCATATATCTTGAGTACAATAAGCTGAGAAAGTCTCATATCAGGTATGGTTACGGTGCTACAGTGAATGTTACTTACCGGCAGAATGGACTTAGGATCATATTTCAGAACACGCCTCCACCATTCTTGTGGACTCGTCGAGTCAACGTCAAACACGCCGTCAAAGGGGAATGATCCCCTTGCATAGCGAATCATTTCATCCTTGAGTTTGGCGGTAAACTGCTCACCGTGGTTCCTGTATTGCACGAACATCGGCTTGGTTCCGTATTTGACTTCATTGACTGCATGCTCATGCAGGAACTTGAGGACAACCTTGAACACTTGAACAGAATGGATCCCACGGTACTCCTCCTTTGACGTATCACGGTCTTCTGAGAACAAGCCATTTACAGCATCCTTGTATCCTGCGCGCAGAAATGAGCTTCATAAAATGAAATCAGAGACTGTCAACATTACCAGGATTAAGATAGGCTGCAGCAATGTAAATCGAACTGCCAAGGGACGGTTTTGGTCCAAACAGCTGATTGTACCGGTACGCCACAATGTCCATGATGTCATTTCGGATTTCATCACCCATCTCCTCGTCGTTCTCAATAGCAGCTTTAATCGTGTACACGAGAGCATGCCAGTATACCCAGACATCAGCGCATGTGGCCTGAGTAGCTTCCATGCACCGAATAGCTGCCACTATCGGTTCACCAACAGAAATGAACTGGCTGTGGAGCGTTTCATATTCAGCAGTTTTACGCCGCGACTCTCCAAAATACGCCGAAAATCCCTGTCACAAGAAGGATTCAGATCGAATGGTAACACTTGATTTAACAGCTTTTCTCACCTGGCAGTTCACCGCTCCCCGTTTAACAATAGCTTGAATAGATCCATTGCAACGCTGGACAGAAATAGCTGCATGTACCACACCTCCGAATCGAGTTTTCCCAATAGCTTCAAGACCACGCCCCACGCCCTGTTTCTTCCGCTCTTCCTGCAGCTCATATATCCCAAAGTGGGATTTGTGGAAGCGCTGAATAACCATTCGGTCAACTTTGATAGCCTAGCGAAAACGTCAACATTCAGTTAAGAAATCTTTTCAGTATAAACACACCATTTCGAAGAACTTCAGTTGGGCGAGGTCTTTGACCAGAAGGTTTAAGTGATGAACACAATCGGGAACCTCAATAATTGTCGGAATAAGCTTGACGAGAAGCCCCCGAAAGGCTTTAGTGTTACCAGTGCTGTCTGATACAACACCAGCAAAACGATCACGGCCTATGTCGTCGATTATCTAAACATCCATGAGAAACAGTATGCAGGAGAAAGGCTTTCAGACTCACCGGTAGACAGACAGAATTGAGGATCCATTCGGCAGTATGAGACACAAATGTAGCCTCAAGTGTTCCCATCTTATAAACGTCGCCATCTGCTGTTGATACATGACTGTTCCAGAACGAGTCTCTCCCTCGACTCGTACCCCCATCACAGGAGTAAGTGAGGTCTTGGTGGTTCTTGAGGTATATAAGTTGTTGCCCAATGCATAGAGCAGATTCCGCCTGAATATCTTCGAGAAGCTTGTTTCGTGTCTGTGGTTTATAGGTTTTGTCGGCAATGAGAAGAAGGTAGATCCATTCAGGACGCTCGACTAGGAAAAGTGGCAATCCAGCGATACAGACCAACTTTGTGACTGCGAGGTCCATCTTGACATGGCGAATTTGGCGACCAGCTCGACGCACAATTGCAACCACGGAAGGTTGCTTGGGATCAACGGTAACTGGAACACCTTCACCATCCTCTCCTTTCAGCCTTTTGGACGCTTGTTCCTCCATATTACCATCTTCGTCATCTTCTTCAGGCTCCTCACCAGCCTCTTTATTGCTCTTTGCGAGAGCTAGAACCATGGACGGTGCCTCTTGGACCAACGCCGCCTCCACCGCCTTCTTCAGCTCCTTAGAAATCCTCGGACAACCCTCATAAGCGTGGTTGTACCATCGTCTTCTATTCTGGTTAGCATAACGCCCACTGCAACCAGGGGTGAGGCAGCGATAAAAATACACCCGCGGTGCAGGTTTTGACTTGTCATACGCTCGTATTGCTAGCTTCTTCAGCAGCTCGTCCCCCTTTCGTCCCCCTTTCTTCTTCTTCGGTACTGCTGGGGAGTTTACCCAGTTGCTTGTGTCAGCCGTCACCTCTCTTACTCCCTCACCATCACCATCATCATCCAACTCGTCCTCGGATCCATCATCTGGTGCCATACCGAATGCTGCCAAGAAGCTCCGTTTATCCTGTGTGCCACTATCCTGCTTTTTCGGTTTGGTTTTTGAGACCGAGTGTGCAGAACCTGTAGCTGCTTTCTTTGGACCTCCTTTTGTTGGGCCATCATCCTGTGATTTTGTTGGCAGCGGGCAGCTGAAGTTGAATGCAGAGAGCTGAGGGAGAGCTGTTGTCGTCCTGATTCCAGGTTCCTAGAAGCCGGTGAGTGATATTAGTCGTTGACTTAAAGGCTTGACTCACCCCTTTTACAAAGTAGGTCAAGACCCTCAAGAATAGATCTACTCGACCCCTCTTGCAATTGCGTGGATCAAGAAGTGGGAAGTCATCCGGGAAAAAAGCATGCATTAGAGCGTTGGCAGCCAGGATCCCACAGGAGCTGCTGTCAGTCTGGGTGCTACATGGAAGAGGTGCGTCGAGCAACACACTTCCCTGCCCATGCTTTTCTAACCACCACTCAATCATCTGCCTCAACTCGCCAGGAATTTCGTGATTGGCCGACCAAGAATCCCCGAAAGCCAATGTCATCGTCGGGATGCAGAGTTTGATCGTCACCCAATGTGTAAGGGCAGCGTGACGGGATCACAGTGACCTCACACGAGATAGGTAGTCGCTCGAGAGAACCGTTGTAACCACAGTTGATTCAAGAGAGACTAAGCGGAATACAGAGAATGTACGGGGCCTTATATACGAAAAGACCCAGAGTCCGTGAGCGGAAAAGGGAAGGTAAGTGAGCGTAAGGTTAGGGTAAAGATAACGAGTCACAGAACCGTTACATTCGCCCTCCAGGGATTCAGAATGAATTTCTATCTACAAAGAGAGTCCGTCAAAGTTCAAACAGTGTTTCCGACACCAGAATTATCAACATCAACATTATCAGTTCCTTCCGCCGCGCCGTTACCATCCGTCATTCCAACATCGTCATCAGTACTTCCACCTGCCGAGGTACCAGCAATCATGGGGTCAGTGTTTCCGAGAAATGCGTTCACTTCTTCGGGAGTGAGATTGTAATCGTCGATGGGCTGCAATGAGCCATTGAAGAGGTCGGAGATAGAGGGAATGGGTTCATTAGGGAGAGGAGGAGGAGTTGTAGTGGGAACTGGAGCCGGGGTCAGCATATGGATGAGAGCTGGGCTGTCAGCTGCAGGAATGGGAGCAGATTGGGTAGAGGAGGAGGCTACCAGAGCCTGATTGAATTGGACACCTTTGGCTGGTGTGTTCTTTCCTCGGTTTTGTTTGCGTTGTTTTCGGCTAAGACGTCCCTGTTTCTTCTTCAGAGTGTTATCCTGCTGGGCCTCGAAGGCGAGCCAGAGGCTATTACTCAACGCCTCCCTTTTCCAAGGTGCCATGGCTCCAAATTCGGAGAAGGAGTTTTGTGGTGGGGGCTTAGGCTGACTAGAAGTCGCACCGCGGGTATATTCCTTGAAGAGTCGACGATCGACGGGCTGACCGTTCGCGACAATGGTGTTGGCACCCAGGTTGAATACGGCGAACTTGCAAGAGTATGCAGAGTCGTTGTTGAAGAGGGTAGCAATGGTGGTGTACGCCATGGGGATATGAATGTCCGCGAGATTGGCATTCGGTTTGCGAAGTGCGTAGTCGGTGTAGAGGCAACGATGAACGTCGAGGGGGGTAATGGTGAATCGAGTGCCGCCGACGACGTCGTTAATGATAACGGTCTGGGAGTTTGGGGTACGGGTGAGCCAGTTTTGGATTGGCATGGTGCGAGATGCGATTACGAGTTGCGAGTGAGGTGAATGAGTGCCAGTAGGGGTTTTGGGGTCCATAGGTATGTTTTCTTCGTCTTTTCTATCCTTTCCTTCCTTCGTTTCCAGCCATCCCATCATTCCTACAAACATTCCGCTAATTTCCTTCCTTCCCAGATCAGTGTCGGAGTTCAATCGGGAGTCGCGTTCATTGCGCCCTCCAGCGGTATCTCCAACACTTCCCGACGCTTCAGGGTCCTGAAACGAAGCGAGATTAGGGTCAAGAACGTCCTGACCACCTGTCACAAGTCCCGAAATGTCAGAAACTCCGACAGAGTCAAGATAATCACCTAGAGCATCAAGTCCATCTATTGCATGGTATGGCAGCCAGGTAACGTCCCCGGACTTCCATTTCACTTTGAATAGTGCATCTGACTTCGTTCCAGAGTGTCCGATAATTGAGTCGACGGCCCATTCACCTTCAACTACACCAAAATCGGCAACTTGAGTTTCGAGACGGCCAGGGAAGAGCCGATCATCGTTCGGAACATGGATTCGCAATAATGATGCATGGAACACATTGTGGATGCCTCGTTGCTTCAGACGTGAAGGCAAATCAAGCTGATATGATGAATTCTTGAAATCTTTCAAGATCCTGTATGGTCCAATGAACTTTGGGACTAGTTTACGTGCGTAACCTTTTGGAAATGAGATATTTTCTGTTGACAAGTATACCAGATCATTTTCCGCAAACGGGGCAGGGCGTCGACGACGATTTGCGTCGCGTGTCTGCTTCACACGAGCGTTTAGGATACTGTCGTGCGCCTGCATGATAGCCTGCTTCATTCGCTGGGCGTATACTCGGATACCTGGATATTCTGTTTTCGCAGCCGAGTTCCACAGGAATGGACGTGGAGTACGACCCGTATTCAAGAAGAAAGGTGAATACCCCGTGGTGTTAGATCTCGCAATATTGATTGCAAATTCTACAGCTGGTAACTTCAATACCCAATCCTTCTGGTCAATAGCAACACATTGGCGCAACATTTGCGTTACCGTACGATTGGCGCGTTCGGTCGATCCATCCGTTTGGGGATGATAAGCACTTGACATCTTTAGCTTCGTGCCTATTAGGTTATGTAGGTGAGTCCAGAATATACTCGTGAACAATGAATCACGGTCGCTGACTATAGTCTTAGGTAGTCCGTGATGTTTATAGATTTCCGCAAACACAAGCTCAGCAATTTGTTTCGCCTTAAACGTCGTGCGACTCGGGATCAAGTGGACCATTCCCGTAAGAAGATCAATGACCACGGTAATCATATCATACGACCCGTTCCGGTCCTTCGATTCAGGAAGAGGTCCAACAAAATCAATTCCGATAGCTTCCCAAGGGTAATTGGGTACTGAGAGCGTGTTGAGCAGCCCATAGGGCTTCTGGTTGTTTGGCTTCGAGCGTTTGCATGTGTGACATGACTCACAGAATGCATTTACATCATAGACCATTTCTTTCCACCAAACGTGGTCTCGAAGATAATCAAGTGTCTTCTTGGGACCGAGATGAGCCAAAAGTGAGTGAGCTTCATCTATCACATATTCTCTGATATTACGGCCATTAACCAGTATCTTAGGAATACACAAGACCTTTCGATCTGGCTTAACGAGGTACACCAAGTCATTTTCAACCTCAAAGTTTCGGAAATCCTTGGGTTTGGCAACAATCTGTTTGAAGAACCTGTCTTCGGCATACCGTTTCTTCAGGATTACTTCAAGCTCAACCTTTAGTCTCCCAGCTGCAAGCACCGTGAGTAGAGATGCATCGGCGTCGGATTTAGGTATGTTTTCATCAGTCGCGCCCTCTGCATCCCTGATGCTCATGCTAGTTTCCTTTTCAGGCATGGTATCAGTGATCTCAGGTGTTTCGTCGGCCGGTACACTAGGCTCCGCTACTGGTGTAGTGTCAAGGTTCTCCGCTACGGTGGGTTTATTGACGACTTTTGGTTGCTCTGTAGCTGACATTTGAGGAGTTTCAGGGCTTTGTGGTACATCCTCGCCCTCCTTTCGTTCTCGGGGACCGTGAAGAACGAAACGATCTCGCATTCGCTTGGCAAATTCCCAGCTGGTCTTGACCCGTTTTCCGCCATTGCGAGTGGTCATGGCAAACAACTCAGGAACAAGACACGAGGCCTCAACATCAACGAGAACAGGCATGGTGATGTTGTGCGAGAGTAGAATGTCATTGTTAATGACATCATGGTAAGTGTATTCACTTCTCGCTCTCACCGTTCCAGGCCTATCATTTGCATAGATCCTCGAGAGAGCATCTGCAAGAACATTCTCGGAACCGGCAACGTACTGCACGGTAAAGTCAAATTCCGAAATCTTCTCCAACCAGCGAGCCTGACGACCTGATAGATCTTTTTGGTTCATCAGATGAACAAGACCCTTGTGGTCAGTTATCCACGTGAATTGAAGACCCTGCAAGATATCCCGGTGGCGCAGCATGCTTTCGACACCAGCCAACATTTCAATTTCATGGACAGGGTAGTTCTGTTGAGCCGGATTTAGCTTCGCCGAATAGAACGCAGCAACTTTTGCGTTCTTCCAGTCCTTCCCTTGGCATACAACTCCTGCGATACCAGTTCCGCAACCATCAGTTACTAACCAAACGGGATCGGCACTCTTAGAGTAATCAAGAGGGACATGGGAATGATTTCTTGCGCCCTCCACTAGGCGCTTGATATCTTGAAAGGCACGTTGCTCAAGGTGGGTCCATCTGAATGGTACGGTATCACCAGTAATAGGGCTCAATTGTCCCATAGGTATCCGAACAGTCGCGATGTCATCAGCCAGATACCCAACCGAACCAAGAAATCCACGTAGAAGATCTCGGTTGGTTGGAGTTGGCCATTTTAGGATGGAATCAACTTTGTGCGGGTCCATTCGGATTCCGTTATCATCAATTATGCACCCAAGAATCTTTAGTTCTTTAGGAAGAAAACTTAGTTTCTTAGCACTCAGGTATAGCTTTTCACGACGCAGTATATCAACAACAGTTTTGACATGTTGTACATGGTCTGCTAGTGTAGACGAGTAGATTACAATGTCATCTAAATAAACATCCATCCACCGTCCAATGAATTCTGAGAACAGATAATTCATTAGTGCCTGATATGTAGCAGGGGCATTACAATCCCCTTGTTGAACAACAAGACTCACCATGTTTCCATCGGGCGTAGTCACGGCAGAGCGTTCAACGTGCTCGGGAATGATACGAATTTGCTCGTAGGCATCTTTTCCATCAATAATAGACCGATATTTCGCCTTCGCAACCCGTCGTTTGATGCCTTCAATGTCCGGCATTGGAGAGGATAATTTGTGAGTGTTGGCATTGCGAGCACGAAGATCTACAACAACACGAAGATTTTGAGTACCCGGCTTGCGTATCAAAAGCATAGGGACAGTATTACCAGCACTAGTCATCTTCCAGCGACCAGATTTGAGATATGCGTTGCGTTTTTCGGCCCATTGTGCGCGAAACATTTCCGGACAGCGTGACGGTCTCCATGGGTAAATTTTGGAGGGGTCAATGAGTGGGATAGTGTGGTTGATGGCACGGAGAGGAGGAAGTTCAGTCTCACCAACTTCACGGCAAATAGGTAGGGCGTACCTGGTTAATTCTTGCCTGGCAGCCTCTAATTGATCTTCGTACACATCCATAGCCCGAGAAGACAACTTTGCAACATTCTCTCCTTCAATCGGCAGAGAATTTCCACTCCCAATGATCACCTTGGCATCATGGAATCCAACCGTGATCTGGTGTTGATACAACCAGGGAGTTCCGAGGATAAGGTCGTAGCTTGAGAGGTTAGCAACATCGAAGTAGCGGGTTTCCGAGATGGATTGATACTTGAAATTGACTTTGACACCCCAGTTGATCCTTGATCGTGATCCTTGAACAGCTAATTGTAAGGGTAAGGGTTTCAATAGCTCAATTTTCTTGAGCCTGAGCTGGTCTGCAAATGTTGAGGAAATGAAATCGCCAAGAGAGCCAGTGTCAATGAGCGCGCGACCTGGCTCACCATTAACTCTCACAACGATCACAATAGGCTTTGGGATCTTCCTTGAAAAGTCTTTTGTCATGGCTGCATTCCTCTGGACAGCAGGGTACGTTCCTTGAGGTACTTGAACACCATTCAATTCTAATTCTTCCATAGCTTGATTTGTAGCATGGCTTATACACTCAAAAAACAAATCCAAGCGCGGAAACTGTGAATTTTTCAGCATCCATAGTCGAATATCCCTATTGTCCTTTGCCAACTTCACCCGATACCATCGTGCAAGGTCAAAGCGGCGATTTCGAAGGAATTTAGTGGGGAGTTCAGTTCGGAAGTCTCGGATACGGTCCCAGATGCAGTACAGTTCTGGGCCTTTGCGGGTGACGATGAAACGGCCATCATACGGTTCTGGAGTGAGGGAATCATCGAGATGAGGAGCAGAGACTTCGAGACACTTTTCAATGGCATCTCCGTACGTGTCTCTCATTTGTCCAAGTGCATCCCATCTCATTGATGGTTCAACAGGTACTTCATTCAGCTTAGCGCGTTCAAAAGCATACCATTCCCCAATCCGAAAGTCAGGGTTTTCCAGCAATTTCATCTCAATATACATCCATTGAGGCTCTTCCATTGTGGGATGTGGAATACCAAAGTACTCCTGGTCTTCAATGCAATACAAGCCGTCTGACACTTGGAAGACCATGAAGCGTTCCCATATTGGATATTTCAGCTTCTTTGGGTCACCTGGATAGGGTGCGAGAGCATCCAACCACATAGTTGCTCTTTGCCCGAGGATATCACCAACCATGTTGGGTGCGTCATCTGTTTCAAACCCAAAGATTTCATTATTGATTTCATTGTGTAACCAGGGCCTAGAGTACTCTTTTCGAGTCTCAGGGGGTACGTACTCACAGTCAGTGTGCTGTTTCAGGGTTTCCAGCCAGCAGACACCATCCGTGAGGCCATATGGCCTTGGTTCACGCTCCGGTAAGTTCTCAGATTCTATTTCTGGCTCCGAACCCAGATCTGACCATTCTTCTTCAGTGTCACCGACAAACTGAAGATCAGGCATGCCATCATCACCGGATTCTGACCAGACGTGTCCACTGTAAGTGTCGTAGTCAAAATCATCAGTTGGCTCAAGCATACTGATACCAATTTCAGTGATTTCCTCAGTTGTATCAGCAAGACTTCGAAGATTTTCCATGTCAAGGTTGATATTATTAGCAGCAACACCCGGCGGCCCATTTCCGTTTGATAGGACAGTTTTACCCTGAGGACACTGCCGACTCATGTGTCCGGTTTGACCGCAGCGGAAGCATTTACCAGCAGCACGGTACTCATCCTTTTCCTTTTCGGTGAGTTCCCGACGTTGCAGGTTGCCTTTTCGTTGACCCTGATTCTTTTGATTAGACTTGAATTGGGTTGACGGGCCCTTAGAGGAGCCTTGATTCTGAGTACGGTAAGCATTATTCTGTGTGTTTTGAGACTGCTTCTGACTCTGTCCATTTCCAGGTTTTGGATTCTGAGATTTGGACAAAGAAGGCTGATCATTTCTCTTTTCCTTCTTCTTGTTACCGGTACCTGGATCAGGCCCTGTATCCACGTTTTCAATAATTTCAATTAATTCAGCTGTTCGTGCAACATCATCATACGAAGATACTTCAGGGTTGAGCTTTTCACGCCACAAACCCTTCTGAATTTTCTTATTGAGTCCAGACCAGAGCTTGTGAACCTTTTCACGCTCATCAACAAGTCCAACGGTATTGTACAAGTCATTGAGAACTGCGAGATAATCTCGCACTGACATGTCATTCTGAAAAGCGCGTTTAAGTTTCTTGCGCTGATCCAGCCTGTATGTAACAGGGAAACAATAATTATACAATTCAATGAAAAATTGCTTAAGCCTCCATTCAAACGGAGAACTAGCTACGACATTAAGGTAAAATTGATAACCTTTACCACTCAGGTACTTGGCTATCCAAAATACACGTCGCTTTTTGGGTATTCTACCATCTTTGACATACGCCGTAGCCTCCGTGACAAATTTCATGAATGAACGAACATCCGGGGATCCATCATACATTTCAGGAGGTGGAGGTTTGAGTAGCATCTTGGAACGATGTTTTCGGCCTCGAGAACGATGACGGTGGTGTCGGCGGCGGTGACGGTGACGACGATCATCATCAGAGTCAGTGTCTGAGCTAGAATCTGAGCTCGAGGAATCAGATCCTGAGTCAGAACTAGAATCATCAGACGGCGGGCTACCTGAACCTGAATCTGAGTCAGAATCAGAAGAGTCGGAACTTGAAGAACCTGAAGATGAGCTGGACGGACCATCAGGAGGACCCGAACCCATCTTGCGACGTCTTTTGGAGCTGAGACGCTTCCTTTTCTTCGCCGGAGTCAAGATCTTGGCCAAATGATTAGTTGGCGCAATGAGTTCACTTGGCCGAACAATTCGGTCAATGTCTCGGCGGCTGTGAAGTTGAGTTGACGCGAGACGTCCCGGTTTCTTGCTCTTGGGGTTACGGTCTTCGACAAGGTCACGAATGCGGTCTTCAACGAGGTCATTGATAGCCTCAGAGCCAGCCCGTTCACGTTCGCGAGACCGTTTCTTCTCCTTGAGAGATTTCCGGTGAGCTTTGTTCCTCTTGTGGTGAGAATCATTCACCTTTTTCTTTGGAACATGCCCATCATCAGACGGTTCGACCGGCGTGTTGTTCGGAACACGCGTAGATGCCGGGTCAGGTTGCGGTTCCTGTTGAGTTTGATGTTCTCGAGCAATTCGGTCAAACTCAGCTTGCTGCCTGTTGGCGTTGAGCTCGTCAGCATCAATTCCAACATTTCCCCAATTACGGGGATCAGTAGCCTTTCCCTTCTTCAGGGTACTAGGGCCAGGATCAGCCTGCTCCTCTTCAGAGGAATCAGTATCGTCATCACTATTGGTGATGATCATGCCCATGCGTTCGCGTACATGACGACGATCCGCATCAGACATACTTTTTTCTGCTTCACGGACAGCTTTTCGCTGCTCGTCGGTCAGAATACTCGAATTATTCGAGTTTATGTGCGCAGAGTTTTCATTTGAAAAACTCGCAGCCCTACGACGAGGGCGCACGTTTTGCCAAGGGTCAGGCGCCCGTAAATCAGGGTCCGCCATGACACCACTTGACTGTCCATCCGTACCCATGTCAACACCATCAAGGGTGTCGACCGCCTCATCGCCCATGATGGCAGAGGGAGTACCACGGCCATTCTGCACAGCAGAAACGCCAGGTACGCGTACTTCGGGTGAAGAAGCACGACTTGGGGACAAAGAAGATAAAGATTCGGAATTACTCACCTGAGAGATGGACTCGAGACGATGTTGTCGCTGCTGTTCGTCAGCGCCAGCGACCGTCTCCTGGGTATCGAGAGTAGCCGTCACAGAGATTTGGCTGTGAGTAGCCGTCCTTCGGAGATTGTAACGAGAAGACATAGAAAAAGCCGAAAAAGTTGGGTATGTGTCGCCTAGAGGTGGTAGCCGCGGTTGATCAGACCTGGGGTGCCCGAACGCAAGAGACGACGACGACGAGAAGAGTTTTAGAGTAAGCGCAGAGGTTCGAGTGGTTGTCGAGGGTTCAAAAAATGTAAGGGCAGCGTGACGGGATCACAGTGACCTCACACGAGATAGGTAGTCGCTCGAGAGAACCGTTGTAACCACAGTTGATTCAAGAGAGACTAAGCGGAATACAGAGAATGTACGGGGCCTTATATACGAAAAGACCCAGAGTCCGTGAGCGGAAAAGGGAAGGTAAGTGAGCGTAAGGTTAGGGTAAAGATAACGAGTCACAGAACCGTTACACAATGATTCGCATCTCTTTCCCTCTCCACCACTTCTGCTCCGTTACTCCCCAGGCGCACACCTGCATTGAATGCAATGGTCTTCAAACTCCCTACTGCAACTCGTTCCCCAGCATTGTGCAAGGCCCCGTAACTTTTCGGGTTGATTTGGTAGTCGTTCTGCCCCTTCCGGAATGCTTGCACGAGCTTCAGAACCCAGAATGTGTTCATCACTTGTGAACTCGACTCGCCAAACGTTGCGTTCTGGTCAAGCCTTGACTGCACCATACTCCCAACCATATTCATCTGCTCGTCCCCAATCCAATCATCACTGCAAAACCGTCCAACATGCTCCGTAAAGGGAACCCAGCTCCCCAACCACTCTGTCTTCCATGGCCATCCTCGTAGCTGCATTAGGCCATCCTTATGCCATGCTTTCAACCACTTCTCAGCTGTGCTCCATTTTTCCTTCGCAACCATGATCTCCTCGACCTCAAACCAGTACGACAGTACCCACAGTGGGATCCGAGCAGGGGAAGTAGGGCCTATGGCCAGTGTGTGGTTACCGTTCTCTTTTGCATCAAGAGCACGTTCGTAAAGGCTGTCTAGTTGAGCGGCTGGTGGGGAACGAATACCGGTGAGAAGGCTTTTTAATTGTTCGGTATTTTCTTCACTAATCATACACTTTTGGTTGAAGAATGCAACGGCAGTGATATCGAAGGCTTCTGGAGGGATTCGATCGGGTGTCCGGAACTCTGAAAGTGCGGTGAGCGATGCCGACTCATCGAGCAGGAGCGCGTCTCGCATTGATTGTGGTATTGGAAAGTGTTTTTGGAGTTGTGTAGCGAGGGTGTCGGGGATTTCATCTTCGGTAATGACAGCTATGGGCGTAGGACTGTCAGAGGCGGCCATAATGAAGGGGTTGGGCAGATGTCGGGCAGAGCGCGCTCGTTGCAACAGGAATCAAAAAAAATCTGTCGGTGATCGGGACGTCGGTCGTTACTCCGGCGGACTTTGGTTCTTCCAGAGGATGGGCATGGCGTATATCAGTGAAATTCATTCTTATCTTCTAATATCCAATGTACATGCAGTGTAAAAAGACCTAGGAATACTAGTAATAGAGGATATGAATCTTCACAAAAAGGTTGAGGTAGATTCCTGGAGGGCAATTTAGGGTCCTGAAGGTATTCACTTATAACTAAGACGCACCATGTTATCTCCTTTGCTCTACTGCAATGCCCGCAGCCCAGGCAACCTCCATCGGACCTACAGGTGGTTGAAACTGAACTGAGTCTGTGTTAGAGATGAATACTGCATGAGATGTAAGGCGTGACATTGTCAGCGCGAGTGCAGGGATACTCGCTTGAAGCTCAGCGTTAGGACTGGGGAGGTATGGGCGATGCCGCGATGTCGATTCGTCGAAGGTCCTTGGTCGACGTGTCGCTCCCAGAAGGAGCCTTCCGTATATGGTAATTGAGGTGGTCACATGATACCTCGCGGTAACTTACCTGGGTGCTTCGGGGTCCCCCAGTAACTTACCAGTAACTTACTAGTAACTTACCTTGTAAGTTTGAAATTGGTAAGTTTGCTCCAGATTTTACCCAACGCTATGATACGCAAAGTTCTTCTACAGTACAAGGACCACGTGCCGGTTTCCTTCCTTCCACCAACCGAATTCGAGCCCGGCAGTTGTGAACGAAAGTGGTTCAGGTTTGAGTCAAGAGTACGTATTGACATATGTGTATGTAAGGATGCGCGTAAGTATGGGGAAGTGAAATGTTTAACTAACGTGAGTAAAGTGAGTTTGTAATAGGCACAGAGGCAACAGAGTTAGGACACATGAAGGGAAATGCAGTACTTCCAAGCATCCTAAGACTCGGACTCGATCCTGAGCCTTTGTGGAGGGCGTCCCCCATCCTTAGCCATCTCCTCTTCCGCTTCTAACTCAGAGTCTGACTTCTTCCGCTTTCTGTCGCTCGTCGTTGCAGATCGGAGATCTAGTATGAACAGTTTGATGTCACGGCGGGTATCTCTCGTTTGCGACTTCAGCTGATCTTTGTGTTGAAGCGCCTGAGAAAAGATGTCCACAAAGGCGTCATGACTATCGAGTTTCTTCAAGAACTCTCTAACCATGTCTTGGTTCACGAACGGTCCATTCCCAATGTAGCGCACCCCAAGGGTCTGCTCAAGCTCAACGACCAGCTTCCGAAAGGGTCCGGGTGCAAGCTTCGCCTTTTTGTCCATCCATCGTTCGTTGAGAGTGACCTTCTTCACTTCACCTCCTGTCGCAGGCACTGCACCAACGCCATGCCAAGAATCGTATACCCGCGCAAGTTGTCTTTTGACCTGGTCATCCTCAAGACCGTGTTGGCCGTGTAGAAGAGTGACCCAGCAAAGGACGTGATAGAAAGACTCCAAGTCATCGGCAAGCATGTGGTCAACCTCGCCCGGCTCGTCTGCCAAAAGCATTGCGGACATGAATTGCCATGTTCCCTGAAGCGACATTAGTTATGATTCTATTTACAAGAGTGACGGACGTACCGTACGCTCCAGGATCCTGGGTGCTGTGGAGTCCAATGGCTTGCTAAACTCCCAGTCGATTAAGAGTCCTTCACCCTCCTGGGTAATCAAGATGTTTCCGGCACTAACGTCTCGATGTAAGACTTTAGCTCTCTCGTAAGCTTCCCTGTGCGCTAAGGGATAGATAAGCAACCAAACCAAATTTACATTAGATATGAGAAGCAAACCTTGAATAGCGTGGGCAGTAGCCTGGACTAGCTCGTGGCTGTCTTTGAAGTTTTTTATAGTAGTGCCGACTTGGGCAAACACGATGAAATAGTGCTGGTGGAGACGAAGTTCCAGCTGCGCTGCCTGAGGGGAAATGGTTCGATACTTGCTAGTCTTTGTAACTTGCCAAGATCCGACTGCGTCGCCAGATGCCACGACGTCTGGAACATGAGAAACGTTGTGTTGCTTGAGCACGGCGTATACATCTCCCTCTTTTTGGATGGCGCTGTTGAGAATCCTCCAAGTATCCTTCAAGTAGCGGCGCTCGCCTTGATGATCAAGCACGAGGAAGCCGCGAGTGGAACGACCAGCAGGACTGGCGACGCCTCTGAACTCCAGCTTACCACCGGTAAAGACATGCTTCTCTCCTTGCTCGTCGATAATCGTGAACTCCCATACCCTATCCGTGGCATCCATTTCCAAAGCATCACGAACTTCCTGTGCGCGCGCCGGGTTCGTAATCTCGACGACCGTAGGATCGTATCCTCGAGCCTCAGACGACGCATGGTTGTAACGCCATAAGAAATCGACCAGGTGAGGTTCATTATAGTAGCAGAACTTCTTGGTGACGATGGCACCCTCCCGGTCCCATCTTATGAGCCTTGCGTAGCCCCGAGTGAGCTGAACAGAGAATGCGTGCGTGCGGAATTGACTGACAAGCTGCGCGCCAGCATAAGTTGAGAGTTGAGCACGAGTGTCCCGAGCTTGCATTGCAACCTTCTCAAAGGACATGTTCTCTGTGTCGTCAAAGCCGTCGGCGGTGTCATACCACTTCAATTCCATCCAAAACTCCGTGCGAGAGATATCGTTGCGATCGACACCAGATTCCTTGGTGTAAGCGGAGATGTCTGGTTTTATGAGCCCAGGTTGGTGAGCCCATGTAGTGTCATCAGCATCGTCGGAAGTGTCGACAAGACGAATATCTGGACAAAAGTCTGCCAATACCGTCATCTGGATACCAAGGAAGATTTTTGAGCACAGAGCGCACGTCCCAGGAGTCAAAACATACCAAAGGTTCATACATGTCCTTCTCTGCACGGACTCCTGTACCATATCCCACATTGTATAATTGCTGCTGTACGTGTGCCGTGAACAACTTTGTCCGTCTCTGACCGCGAGGTAAGAAGTCGTCGAGAAACTTCTTGGGTTCCATCGGCCCAACGTATTTTCGAGCCATTTCACATCCCACTCGCTCCATTCTCTTGTCGCGAAAGACATGCAAGGAAGTGTATGGAACGACGCTACGAATGCCGGTCCGTTTGGCGGGCGTAGTAAAACTAGAAGGCTGAGGCTTACTCATGATTCTCAGGAGAGGGCCCTGGAAGTAGGATGATTTCAGGTTCTTCTGACATTCTTGAGGTGCTTATATAGGAAAAGAGGTTGTGGTTGAGAAAAAAATGTGGACATTGATGGTGGCCGTTTGAAAGAACAATGGAAGGGAACCCATTCCAGGAATGATTAGCGCCGGATTCATTGTCCTACGCTTTTGGCATGCCAAGACGGGCCACCTTGCATTCACTACCCGATGTGGTGCTGTGACCCTACGATTTCATGTTGGATACGAATGAGAACGAGTAAAGGATACAAAGGCTATATTACAACAAAATCAAGGTACATACAACCTATCTACTACACAAGTGACAAGAAGATACATTCTCCCACGGCGAAGTTATGGTTTCATAGGAATCTGTGCAATATCCACCAACAACCCAGCAGTCCTGAAGCGCGCCAAACGGTCCACTATCGGAGAGAAAGTCGAATCGTCTTCCTCGCGGGGATCCTTTCGCGTGATCACCGTGGGCGTCAATGCATGACAGAAGTACCGCCGTCCTTTCGAATCAACGCCCGACTTCCAACCTGGTGGAAGTGGGATATTGACGATCAAGGTCAATGAAACGGAGGCAAGGCACGCAACGCCAGTATCCTGACAAACTGGTTGCATCCGAGACATTACAGCATCCATTACAGCGTCCTCGTCGAGCTTGTGGGTATGATAGGTAAGTTTGAGATTTGTGAGGCGAGGTAGAGCTGGTGTAGGCGATGAAGTGGAAGAAAGGCATTTCGTAAAGAAATCGTTGGTAATGAATTGGTTCGTGACCGCATCTCTGGGCCTGATTCCTTTCTGAAACTCTTCAAGCTGAAGATTCTCGATGGCGGGGAGAAGTCGAAGGAGTTGTATAATCTGCTCTTCTGTAATCGGCAACCACTTCAGCGAAAGCGTAGTGATGGGACATGATGAACGGCGAAGAAACTCGACAAGAGTGTGATTATCCCAAGACGGCCAGCTCTCATCTGGAGTATCGTATACACCCGCTATCTTCAATGTATCGAGTGATGCGAATGTGGAATGGCGAAGAAGACAGCATATGTCGCTTTGATCCACAGCTCCTATAGTGAGATTCCGAAGTGTATTACGAGCCACCATGATAAAGTGAGGGTCCCACATGTCCTGCAATCCAAGGTCGTCGGTAAGCCGTGACACCTCAAGATGTTGGAGATTGTCGTAGGATAACAACAAGCCGAAAAGAATCTCGAGCTCGACAAGTTCCAGCTGCAAGGTGGTAATTGTCGAGCGAGGTAATAAGAAGACATCCACAAGCGAGGAATATTTGATCGCTACGGAACGAAGAGATCGAGCATGTTGGAAGATGTCAATGAGCTCGCCGTCCATTCTATGTCCTCTCCCGGTTAAGCCCAGGTGTTGCATAATAGGAAGATTTCTATCCATGTTGTTGAATACGGGGAAAAAGAATGGGTCACCGCAGCCTTCGAAGTCCAATCGCTCCCAGCGGTGCGAATGCATGACCAGAAAGTCAACAGCATCGAATACTGATGCGGGGATGACGTGGCAGTATGTACCGAAATTCATCCTCAATGTCAGTGGAGACGTTTTTGAGCGTTCCAGAAACAACTGGATGATCTGGGGTAAGCGGGGGAGATCCCTTTCCCACTCCTGGAAGGGTATGGTCATGGAGGACCACATACGAGGTGTTTCCATGGCTACTTCACGCCATCGTCGGCAGATGTTGGATGCAACAATGGCTTGGGGTAGCTGAAATGGCCCAATGTAGTTGTCCTCGCATGCCATCGTGAATATATGTCCCAAGATCTCTGGTGGCATACGACGAATTGGTGACCTGAGAATTGAGCCATATCGTTCCATATCTTTCTCCAACCGCTTCTTCTGATACTCCAGGCGAGTGATTTCGGTCTTGAGCTTGTTGATTTCCGAGGAGAGGATGTTCCGTTTTTGTTCAGCACTGGACATATATTGGGAGACATGTTTTCGATGGGAGTCGTCAATTGTGTGATAGAATAGGGTCTCGAGATATTCCCTGGAGGTTTTATTGATGCCTGACGCGTCCATGATTGGATATCTGTGTGTCCTGAAGAGGAAGCTTGAAACCGAACGACGAGCGTGACGATGCGGAAATTTTCACGTCGAGCGCGATTTGGGACTCTGTTCATGAAGTGTTAGTCGTTCGAAGAGGCAATATCGAATCAGTCAGTGAAGATATACCTGCGTCGAGAGTGAAAAGCGTCTTGCAAGCAAGCGCGATGATACTGGCAGTGGTTGGGGAAGAGAGACACTTCTCACGCGCTGCCCTCTCCTTCTCAGTCTATATGACCACTTTCTTGCCCGACGGGCCACGGCTCATTCCATGTAAAGTTCGTAGATCTGCCTGGTACTCAGATTTTTGGGATCCAGACTGTTGACGTCGTTGAATGCCTGTAGCGTTTGTCTAGGATCTTTGTCAATGGGCGTCGGAATGTTGCGAAACTGCCGTTCTACAAGACTTTGAATTACAAGTACACGAACACATACTTACTATATACAGGAATAAAGTAAATCTTAGGTTATACTTTTATCGGAATGTGTGTAATGTCTACCAATAGCCCAGTAGTCCTAAGGCACGCCAAACGATCAACTATCGGAGACAAATTTATTGTCTCGTCTCCCTCGCGAGGATCCTTCCACGTAGTAACATTTGGCGTCGAAACATGACAAAAATAGCGTCGCTTTTTCAAATCAACACCCGACTTCCATCCTGGGGGAAGTGGGACATTGACAATGAGGCTCAGTGAGATGGAGGAAAGACAGGCAACCCCATTTTCCTGACACGCGGGGCGTAATCTGGACATCAAAGCTTCCGTGATAACGTCGTCGTCGAGCCCGTGTGTGTGATATACGAGCTTGAGGTGGGTGAGGCGAGGCAAGATTGGTGTGGGCAATGAAGTGGAGGCATTTGGCGAAGAAATTGTTGGTGATGAATCGATTTTGGGCCGGAGCTCTGGAGTCGTTGCCTCTCCGGAACTCTTCAAGGAAAAGAGTTTTGATGGTCGGAAGGAAGCGAAGGATTCCTATAGCCTGCTCCTCTGTAATGGGCAACCACTTCAGAGACAGAGTCGTGATGGGGCACGATGAACGGCGAAGGAACTCGATGAGAGTGTCGTTGTTCCACGATGGCCAGCGCTTACCCGGGGTTTCGAATACACCTGATATCTCCAGTGAACAGAGAGATGAGAATATGGAATGAGTGAGGAGATAGAAAACGTCGGCTTGAATCGCGGTATCTATTGCCAGGCGCCGTAGTGTATTACAAGATACCAAAGTGTCCGACACTTCGATTCCTATATCGCTGTCGTCTTCATCGGCAAGCTGTGACACATGAAGATCTTCAAGGTTGCTGTACGAGGATAGTAGGGGAAGAACAGAGAGATCCAAACGTTCCCACTTCAGAGTAGTTATCATCGAGTGAGGTAGGGAAACCTCGCTCGCGTAAAAGGAAGACTTGATTGCTACAGAGCGCAGTGATGGCGCCTGTTGCAAGTAGGTGAAGCCCTCCGCAACTTCAAGAGAATCCAGCCCACTGATGCCTACATGTTTGAGAATAGGAAGGTTTCCAAACAAGTGTTCGAAAATGGGATGCGTAGTGTGATAACCTCCGGCCTGTATGTCGAACCGCTCCCAACGGTGGGACTCTTTGATAAGGAGATCAACGGCGTCTACCTGACAATTCCGGTCCAAGTCGAAATCCGAGTCGTATTCGAATTCCAGCATTAATATCAACGGGGAGGCTTTGGAACGCTCCAGGAACAGCTGGATGATCACGGGCAAGCAACAATCATCCTCTTTCTCTTCCCACTCGTCAAAAGGTATTGTCATAGATGACCAGGTACGAGGTGTTTCCGCAACTACTTGGCGCCAACGTCGACAAACATGGGACAAGACAACAGCTTGTGGTAGCTGGTATGGCCCTACGTTGTTGTCCTCGCACACTATCGCGAATATGAGTCCCAAGATCTCTGGGGGCATACGACGAACTGGCGACTTGAGAAGTGTGCCGTATCGCTCCATATCTTTCTCCAATCCCTTCCTCTGATGCTCTCGACGAACTATTTCAACCTTCAGCTTGTCGATCTCCAAGCCCAGGGCATTGCACTTCTGTTCAGTGCTAGATATGAACTGCGAGACATGCTTTTGGTGATGCTCGGTGAAGGTGAGGCGGAATAGGGAGTCCATATATTCTTTGGAGAGCTTGTCGAGACCTGACTCGTCCATGATATTGATAGACGCGATGAGCGATTAAAGAGTGTCAAACGGGCTACTTTGACGTATTAGCTATGATAGAGAGAAGTCAAATTAGACACACCTATGCTAGAAAATCGAAGCGCGAGTTTTTCGCGGGCAGGGATGGTAGCGATGGTGGTGGAGAAAGTGAAACATGGGAAATAAATATGTCATCTCCTGACTCACCTGCCACTTGTTGGCATTATCTTTTCCTGCCACACAGTCCTGCCACATGTATCTCATATGCTAATTAAGTTCAAACGCAGCAATTTTGAATGCTTGGACAAACACCTACGCCTGGAGAAGGGCCAATGAACAGGTTTAAGCGCCTACGTGCACGTGGAACTGGCTAATAAGCGCCCTTTGAGTCTAGCCTCGGCCTCGTTCAGTGTCACTGACACTTGAATTTCATCCTCTTGTCGTGAACTCTTCAAAATGTTAGGACTCTCTTTACGATCCTCTGTGATTATATTCACTGTCAGCTCTCTCCTTATATCTCGGCTTATGTTCTTCACAGCTAGCCGCTGCTCGTCCCAGGTCATCTCTACTCTTCACATCTAGCATTCTCGCAGCACAATGTCGCCTCTTATCCCAGGAAGCACGATCTAAGCTTCAGGAATTTGTCAAGGCAAAGCCTGTTGTGCTGTTCATGAAAGGAACGCCACAGTACCCGGAATGTGGTTTCTCGCGTGCTGCAATTCAGATTTTGGACCTGGAAGGCGTCGACCCGTCCTCGATACAAACGTATAACGTTTTGGAGGACTCTGACTTGAGGCAGGATATCAAGGAGTTCTCGTGAGTCTATCGTTAACCAGTTTTCCGCGAATGCGAATTACTGAGGTGGTGTATAGGGATTGGCCAACAATACCACAGTTATATGTGAATGGAGAGTTTGTAGGTGGATGTGACATCCTTCTTGCTAGTGAGTTCTTGACACTTCGTGCAAGATCTCGTTCCTCACGTCCTTAATAGTGCACAAATCTGGGGAGCTCGAAAAATTCCTTCAGGAAAATAAGATTGCTACAATTAGCCCAGAACCCGAACCGTCTTCGTCATAGAGCCGCAATATACCGTGGCTCGGGATTCGATTGTCTTTTGAACTCTCAGGCGCTTCCCTTGGTCTCGAGCCAATGGACTAGGTTCAACGATAGACGTTACCATCCAGCGACCCGGTAGGGACACGTTCCTTCTGGGTAATCACTCAGGTATGGTTCAGCGAGTGAGGGTATAGTCTATTATGATGTGCTGCTACAATAGCTGGGATTAACAAATACATTGGGTACTTTTCCTGTCTCCGAGTCTATACTGCCCCTCTATCTTCATGAACGATACATGCAAAGCCAGATGCGACCAGGTCACTCTACGATTTCAATATCTCCGTCGGCACCAAGTTTCCCTCGTCTGACCTTTTCGCCCTTTGCCCGTAATAGGTCTTCAACTGTCCGTAGTTTCCCTTCTTCCGTGCTTTCCTTGAACCAGCCCAGGTGGTCTGCTATGAGATGCCTATGACACATTCAATAGGTAAACCAAGTAAAATGTAAGAAACTGGGATACACATACCGGTTCTTACAACCCGGACATTGCACAATCACAATCCCTCTCTCATACGACCTCTTCGTAAACTCATGCGTTGACCGCGTCCCACAATCAGTCACCGTGCATGTGAATGTCATCTGTAGCTTTGGTTCCATGGCTTCCGGCAGAGCCTGGGACGATGTCAACCCCGACGAGCCTGCTTCATTCGAACCGCTGGATCCAGCACCAAGTCCTATAGCAGGACCGCTAGATGCAGGAGCATTTCCAGGTTTGGAGCTGTACGCTGATGCAGTACTGCTGTAAGGTCTTGTTGCTCCCGAAGAAAGTGTCGAAGCTGCTGCAGCGGCGGGATTAATAATACCCAGTCGGAGGCGTAGCTGAACCTTGATCTGCGCAGGTAACGAAGGATGAGGTGTTATGAGTGCTCTGAGAGGTGGTGGTAAGCCGACATTTCGGTATAGTCTGGATGGGAGCATTGTGGTCGGAAGGAAAGGTGAAAACTCCGACTTGAAGTCGCGTCGGATTTTTCTCTTCTCACCGTCACCATTATGAACCACATTCTGACTCGGTATCTTACTCATTCGGCACGAAAGCATACGAATGCCTCATTTCGCAGAGGCTTACAGCTCCGGAGACCCACAGCCGTGGTGGCAGCCACGTAAATATGGGAAGACTGGTGGAGGTCACCACGAAGACAGGAATAAGAAGAGCATTGACCGGCGTATTCAGAATTCGAAAGCAATGTCATATCTCTTGCGCCATGGTGCAAAAGAAAGAGGACTACCAATGCGTTCGGATGGATTCGTACGGGTGAAGGATCTGGTACGTGGAGATTTAGTCCCGTCGTGCATCGTACTTAGCGTGTCGCAGCTCAAAACGGCTGAACTTCGCCATCTGAGTTTTTTAGAGCTGGAGAAGATTGTGCAGCTGGACAACAAAAAGAGGTTCACGTTGTCCTATAACCCAGCTGCTGAGGGAACGTCGAACCAGGCAGACAATTGGTGGATTAGAGCCAATCAGGGACATTCCATGAATGTGAGTCCCCTGCTTGCCTCTGGATGTGTTTAACTCATTATTTATTCAGAGCGTGGTGGACCTTGAGCTGAAAAGAATCACTACCCCGGATGAAGTTCCTATGGCCGTTCATGGAACGTCCCCAAACTTGTGGGACAAGATATGTCAGTGACTATGGAGATATCTGTGTGCGTCTTCTGAATCAGACCATAGCTGTCGAAGGTCTATCAAGAATGACGCGAAATCACATTCATCTGGCTCAAGGTGTGGCGCGGGGCGACGTGATTAGTGGTAAGTCAGCAGTACCATATACGCGTCGTTCCTATTCTCATAAATGTCCAGGAATGCGAAGTTCGGCAAGGTTGTTAATCTACATCGACCTAGCAAAGGCTATGGCTGCCGGACTCAAGTTTTACTTGTCGGCGAACGGAGTCATACTAACGGAAGGCGACGAGCAGGGATACATACGGCCGCAGTTCTTTCGTAGAGTGGAGACACTTCGAAAGAAATATGTACCCATATCCGGCTGGGAAGGTCCAGAAGGAGCAGAGACATCTCTGAAGGACTTTGTGCAAGACACTACTGAACAGGAGGCGCGTCGTAACCTCGATACCGCCTCCCTTGAGCCTCAGCAACGAGCGGATGACACGGTTCCGACAAAGCCTCATCCTCAAGATGAAAAGAAGACAAATGTTCCAGAGGAGTTGGCATTATTGTGAAGATATCGTCCCAATCGTCAAAGCTAGTGAGTCCGACTTGTCATGACATCTTGCGTTTATAAACCTATCACATTCCCAGTATTCAATTATCCCCGCCTTGCTCGCGCCTAGTAATCTTCCTCTCCTCAAGCACCTGCTCAACACGTCTCACGATGCCTCCCTCCAACCACCTTTCACATCTTGCGACCATCCTACTTTATCCCTATTCCAACTCAGAAATCCCTCTGCTCGTGCTCCATCTGCCACCAACAATCCAATTGCGACGTCCACGATATCTGGTCGATCATCTGCTGCGTAAAACACGCATGCGGAGCATTTCGAGCAGAAATACCGTTGCACATCAGGAGAGGAAGCATAGTATGCTAGCGTCCCAACGGCAGGGTTCTTATCGTCCACCAACTTTCGCAACTCTTTCGTCGTCGAAACCTTGAGATCCGAAGAGAGCGTGATGTTCTCCAGCTCTGCAAAGGTCCAATTGAACAGGTCCACGCCTGAACTCAATCGGCACGTATCGCAAGCGTCAAACGAAGCGATATACTTCCTGGTTGTCGGATCTACAAACCAGGGCAGCTCCTCCTTTGATTTGGTCTCGTAGTCTCCTTTTCTCAACACGAAGTCCACGCCTTTGCAGTGGCATTGTATAGGCACCGAAGGCATGGCCTGCTTTTCCTCGGAGACGAATGAACCCGTAATCTCCCCGCTGTCAGGCCCTTCTAGATACCTCTTCACTTCGCTTCCATCTGCGTTACATTTCTGCAGCCACAATGAAGCTCCGCCGTCCAATGTATCACCCACGTAGATACAGCTCTCAAACCTGACCAATATTTCCTCTCCACTCACTGCAATATTGTCCAGTGTGCCAGTGAACACGGAAACTCGTTCACGACCTTTCTTGGTCCAGAACATGGGTGTCGAGCATGTTTCACAGAAGAAGAGCTTTAGCAGCGGACTGAAGTCGTATCTTTTGAGAGTCGAAAGATCTGGTTGGGTCTGGGATGGCCAAGGAAGAGCGGTGCTGTATAGCGCGCCAGTAACATGTCGGCAAGAGTTGCAGTGACATGTTACTGCGGAGAGAGGGAGATCGGAAGGAGAAATTTGTGCGGTGAAGATGTGGGATTTGCAAAGGCAGTGGGATGTTAGAGTTAGGGACATCGTGTACAGGGAGACTCGAGCTAAAATCGATTCGATTTTATATGGTGCTGCCAGTGGGCGCGTGATACTGTATCTATGAGGTCATACGGTACCGGAGTCGCTTTAGCCTTTTGTCCTTTCAATACCACCCTCATCCCCTCTAAAAGGTATGACCGTCTGCTTATAGGAGATTATTAGCATGTCAAAGTATGCAGCAAACGACGGGCCCTTCTGACGATACCTTGCTCAGTATTGAACGACCTTTGGTAACATGTTACTGTGCTTAAAGCAGTGGGCATGGGGACTTCGATGGTGACAGGGTAGACCAATAAGCTTGACAGTGACTGTTGGTATACTTATGTTGCTCCGCAAGTTTTGAAGTTTATCTGAAGACGGCAGAGTGTATCAGGATTCAGGCCGCCAGATCGAAGAAGTTCGACTAACTTGAAGTATTTCTGCCCACGTCGATTCTGCGTGATCACTTATGTGTCGAGAAATATCCGCCGTATAATGGTGGCAACTGCTGAACTCCTTCGCGCTCACCCAGACTTAAGCTTCCTTGTGGCTTTATCAAAGTAAAGAGCTCCGAAAGCTCCGAAGCTGGAAATTGAAAGGCCGAGAAGCCGATCCGTGCGTCTGACAGCTCACTCGCAACTCACTTCAACTTGTTCTTGATGCTTGACGCATTCAATACCTCTCCATGAGCGTTCACTTATCCCGATTTCCGCATCCACAAATCCGGCCTCCGAGTTCAAAAAGTACGTTATCCTTTAAGCTTCATCAGCAGCACGGCGTTCGGATTCTGATGCATGATGGACTAAGTCATCTTTAGCCACCTGATTCTACCGAATAATGGCTTGTACACAAGGCAACTAGGGACCTACAATTGCCTTGTGTACAAGACCATTTCTACCAAAGCTCCTTAGGTCCCTAAACTAGAGGACGGAAGACAGCAGTAGGATGTTTTCCTATGTTCCCCATCACTTGATATGTTGTGGGGTGACAGCGGAGCGTCTTTTTTTGATGGGAATGTTCGGATATGTTTCCGACGTTCCGGCCATCAATTCCATGACCTCATGATGTTTGTCCCGACTTCTGCGCCTTCCGAGAGATGTCAGCGCCTCCCGAATAATGTCACCGATGTTTTCCGCCGCTGTCCCGCCCCTTATATGTTGTCCTCAATGTATTATATGTCATTTCCCCTCAAAAATATCAGAAAAATCACGAAAATTTCACAAATATTACACAGAGGGAGATAATTAGTGTATTATGTCCAAGAAGCAAGGTACCGTATATCAAAACATATGTTTTCCAGCCCGCCGAAGATAAACCAAAGTCACGTGCGCTCGTCATCAAAGGCACTACCTAGCACCTGCTCGATACGTTGTTCACGCTCCAGCTCCTCGTCCTCGCCCTCGCTCTCACCTAATTCCGCATCTCCTGCAACATGTACGGCGTGATCCTGCACATCTTGGGGTGGCATCTGCGACCGCAAACCCACTCCAGGCTCAAAGTAAACCTTGTTGTTGATATCAAACCCTGGTAACGCCCAGATTTGCCGAAGTCGTGCCAGGTGAAGGTCATTAAAGCGACCGCGGACATGGCTATACCGGTAGATCTGATGTGACAGGTCGGGATCTATTTCATGCAGGTGGAGCCGCCGATGATTGAGGTAGGCGTCCTCCTCCTTGATGTAGGTGACCAGGCGCTTGATCTCCACATGTAATCGCTGAAGTTCCTCCTCTGCGCGAAAGATCTTGAACACCAGTACCATAAGCTGGCGGGAAGCAGGTTTGGTCCACTGTTTGGTGCGCACATCGTCACCCAATGCACCCAGAAGGTCGAACTCCCCCAGAAAGGTGTAGTCCACGACATCCTTCCACTGCAGAGTCTCTCGTTTCGTGTCCAACGCAATTTTGTTGTACGCGTTTAGAGCCGACTCGATCCGCTTCGACCTTGATTGCAAGGCCGCGTTAAGATGCTTTCGCATCTTGTAACCTGGAGTAGGTGATGTCAGAAATGGTACTGACCCAAAGCAGATTCACATACACGTTCCCACACAATGCGCCTTCGCCAACTCGAAGATCCTTCCGACCACCAACCCTTGAAGCTTGCGGAGAGCGACAATATAATCCTCGTCTCGCATAAGACGCTCGACCTCAATCCATTTTGCCGAGGTTGCAGTCCACCGTTCCTCCTTCGAAATGTTGAGATGGGTCTCCAATGTCTGAATGTCTCGTAGCAACTTTAACTCCACCTCCTGTGCATTGTACACAGCGCGCTCGGCAGCTCGCGTAAATGATGCATCCTTCTTTGCCGCGTCGGAGTCCAACACGACTTTCGCTGATGTGTTGGTCCAGAGCCTCTCAGCAGCCTCCAGAGTGACACTGAGACACAATTCCCATCAGACATCGTTTGGACCTGATAAGATATGAAAACCTACCGGCATTCACCCAAGGCCTTAAGTTTAGAGAGGTATTCCCGCTCTGAAGTATCCACCGGAACAGCGTCTTTGCGATCCTCAAGGTAAGCACGTTCTTCACCTAACCAGCGGCACACATCATCTTCGCCGATTCCCATCGCCTCCATCATTTCCGTGACCTTCTCGGCGGTTGCTAAGGTACTCAACGCCGCCTTATAATTCGTGTAGAGCAGCTTGGAGATATTCGCGTAGGCCTCGTAGTCGTCGTGATGAGAAATATACTGAACCATAGCCTGACGCCGATGAAACTTGCTCATATATCGAGTGACTCCTGCCAACGCATTGGATTTCGAGAAGTACCGTTCACATTGCTCCAGGTTTTCGGCACCTGCGCCGACCACATAAGCCAGAAGGAATGCCAACTGGCAGAGACGCTGGTGAGCATGCCCATGGAGGATACCGATGAGCATCAGGAGCTTCTGTCTCGAAGCCAAAGAAAAAAGAGGGCTTCGGTGGACCGTTTTCTGAGCTTTGCATCCTAAATCGTACCCGAACCCAAACTTTCCCTCGGGCGGCGGGAGACCCCGTTCCTTCTGATCAGCCTCCATAGCCGACAACAAGCAATGTAGAATTGACAGAAAGTATTTTGACCTATAAGTTAAAACTTGTCAGCGCACGTCAAATGATCATGAAACAGGGAAGCTTACTGTTCACCGGAACGAATCATGTCGCACGCCTTCAACAGAAAGCTATGGCGACAGAGAACAATAAACCAACCCTGGCAATCAAACACGGCCCAGGACTTGGCCGTGTGAGAGCTCTGCATATTTTGCCATTTCTCATCACAAGGGTTTGACAGATCACCCTTTGACGGTCTCTCGTCTCCGGCCTCCCATGTCCAGGCCTTTTCCGCCCACTTATCGACCGCTTCCTCACTCAGAAAGTAATCCTCTCCTCCTTCTCGGGTATCCTGACGTTCACGAGAGACGCCCAACTCCATGTTGTTCCCCGCAGAGTCTCTTGCCGCTTCTCCACGTCTGTCCACCCGCTTCAAGGACTCGTTTCCATCGCCACAGGTGAACATCCTAATCTCCAGCTTTGTTTCCCCCTTCACCTCGTACTGACACGCCGGACAGCAATTCAGCATTCGCCAGTTAGGGTCCGAGCGACCCAATGCTGTCATCACTTGTGTCTTCACCCTACGTTTCACCTCGAGATACACGTCGTATGCCTGGGAGAATTGGATGGTCAAGTAGTTCTTGTATCGGAAGCCTTGGATATCACAAAGAGCGCGAATAAAGGCCTGAATTCCCAAGCGGGGACATCGAACAAATAAGCTGTGGAACAGCTCTAGGGCTTGCGTTGATATGACGACGTTGTGAAGGAGCGGGGAGCACGGGAAAAATCCTTGACGCACATAACTTGCAGACTTGAATTCGTCGGCGTAGCAGGGCATAGCGACTTTGTTACAAGCTGTAATAGAGGTGAGTAAATGGACCATTCTGCTGTATTCAAGTAGAGCTCACAAAAAAGGTCTACTTGAACAACCAAGTCGGGTTCATCTTCACTCTCGAACCCCTCGTACGGAGTTCCGGTGTCAAGTCTGGAGGTCCAATTCATGTAAGCCTTGGTCATTGAATCATATTGAGGTTCCCAGGCCTGAGTGTTGTAGATATGTGTATCACGGCCAGTCCGATATTCGGTGTATTCTCTAGGGCCCAAATCAGAACGGACAAACAGGAAAGACAAACACCTCTACCCACATTCGACGTTCTCGTGCTTGCTCCAGGAGCTTCGACAATTCTTGCTCCTCTACCTCATGTGGATCCGGCACAACTGCTCCCTCAGCTCTGGAATTCAGAGCCTCATCACCCTCGCAATCCATCCAACCCTCTTGGTCTCCATCCAACTTTTGCCAACCATCAACACCTTGAGATTCTACCAGCTCCTTCTCGTCTTGGTTTACAGGGAAGTGCCGCTGAGCTCGTTCATGATCGTTTACGCGTGTCGTCGACGCTTCGGCTCTGGCTTTGGCTGCGAGGACCTGTGTAAATGACAGGGAACGAATTGAACCAGAGGCGAATAACTGGGCCTCTGAATCCCCAGTGAGATTGTGCCCGGGAGCCTTGAATCGTCGAGTCGAGACCGATAGTGTCTGGTAAGACTTGCTTTTCTTGCTCTTGCCCATGTTGGTAAGGAAGAACGCAGTCAACGAACTTCACGTGATGGTTGAGTCTGGACATCAAGGTTGTTCTCTATCGTTCGGAATTGCAACCAAAGTAGATATTTAGAATACATGAAGACTTTCTATATAACTTGTACAGTCGCAGTCCACGAGGTTTTGTGAATACACGAAGTTGCAAAATGTTATGGCAAGCCGGGAGTGTCATCGTCAGAAAAGTCTTCTCGGTGCTCTTCTCCGATTAGACCTATAGTACACATACGGGTGCGTGAATGAAAGTTATCAATGAAATTGTTGAATCCGTGGGCCTCAACGTATTTCTCCATGCGAGTCTGGGATGCCTTCGCCAGGATTTTCGACTGATGCCTAAGGTCAGAGATGTGTTAGCTGTTGCTCAATGGGAGTCGAGATCAGACGTACGTTTGATAATATTTTGCATTTTGAACCTTTTTGAGCTCACGGTAATCCTGC
This sequence comes from Paramarasmius palmivorus, assembly GCA_037176845.1. Lineage (NCBI taxonomy): Eukaryota > Fungi > Basidiomycota > Agaricomycetes > Agaricales > Marasmiaceae > Paramarasmius > Paramarasmius palmivorus. Next base: position 87,586 of record JAYKXP010000032.1, on the reverse strand, counting down.
CTCTGCTCTGGTGTCATCTCAGCACGGCGTCGAGCCATTTGCTCTCTGCAGGCCGCTCGACAAGCATCCAAGTTGCTGAGAAGATGAGAAATAAGATGTCATATAAACCATACCGAAGAAACGTACCGTTCACGATATTGGGCAGAAGCTCGTCGGGCCTTTTTCTTTTTCCTCGCCTCAATCTGCGCCTTTGTCGGCTCTTTCCGTTTTTTTCGCCCTTGCAGAACGGCTTTGATAGTCTTTACGGCGGTCGATGGCGACTGAGATGCTCCTGAGTGGCCCATGTCGCCATCAGGAAGAGACATTGAATGGTGGATCAAAGGGAGGCAGTGGGCGAGCCGCCTGGCGTAGTCAAAGAGTAAGAGATGCAAAAGAGATGAGTCAGAAAGGCCTGGGTGCGAGCCATACGTCACTTTCAGTGTGCGCAATAAATTCAGTGTGCCTCATAACGAGGTCTTCCGTATTTTATTTACTTAGCTCTGCGTTACTATGTACGCACCTATAATAATATGTTGTTGCTGTGATACAATAGTACAAGTTAATGAATTTTTGAGGATTTTTAGATACGCGCTTAGAGGGAGGACACAAAAACGCTTCAAAGCCATCACACGGACTTTACAAGATTAAGAACAGGACAGTGTATGGTACATCAAGTGTTCGTCATAGGCCCCTTCTGTGTGTCCCCAGTGTGTCCCCTGTAACTCAGATGGTGCCAATTGGTTTGCGTATCATCTACGTAGTCATACAGTGAATGGGAGTGATGGATTGTGCACTTTATGGTAGATTCCTATGTTGTGAGTCACTTGTGAATACGTCAATACGACATAGTGGACGTCTCACAGCTTTTTCAGGGATTCGACAACTTGATTCATTTGCAGTAGATAACATACATGATACATTTCGACTACAGAAAACTTAGATAGCAACAAGATAACAGTCAAATGAACAAAAAAACAAATGCGTAAACTACTCTGGCTTAGGCGCCCATTTGACAACATGACCGGCGGCGTCAAAGAGGCGGAATAGACGTTCGGCGTCAGCCCTGTCACCGAGAAGCCTGTAGACGACGCCGGCATGCCAGTTAAGCCCATCCTTGACCAGCCCCATGCGGCTGGTGTAAACACCAGGCTCCACCCCCTTCACTACAATGTAAAAGACTCGTGTACCTATGTCTTGACCGAGCATGTGGAAAATGTTGTACTGGAGGCATTCGACGTAACACTTTCTGGCCCAAACTCCGTCATGGAAAGACCTCTTGACGGTTCCTTTTCTGTTGTCGCACAGGATACTTGCGCCGAGGATGTCCCGGTCTCCTTGCCTCTCGAGAGTCGGCCTGATGGATTGTTACGTTAGTTACTGATGTCGAAACGACTGAACACTCACCATCGGTCAAAATACCCATAGCTTCGATTCACGCCGTAGTACACAATGTAACGTGTAGTGAAGCCGTCGGGGGACATCTCTGGGCGGAGAAACTGTTCCTCGGTGATGGCCAGAGCCTCCAGATCACCGGCATCAAAGGGCGGCGGGATCTGGAGCACCTCGATGCTATCCGTTGGCTTGATAAGGCGTATGGTGGCACTGGCGGTGGGCAGGCGCATCACAAACGCCGATGGTCCGCTTGGCTTAGTGGGACTGTTGGGCGGTGTGGGTCCATGACTTGGTTGGACAAGCTCTGTGAGGTGACGCAGCTCCATTGGAGAGAAGGGCGCCGGTCGAGACCTTTGGCGTGGAGTTCCTGGTACACTGTGAGCATCCGCGTCTCCCTGGCTGACCACAGATGCTGAGCGAAGGTCGGAATGTTGGCTTGGAGTCGGAGTGAGTGCATGAACACTGGTCTGGGTCCCAACTCCCTTCCTTGTCCTCGGTGTTTTTGGGGTGCTAGGGGCAGACAGAATTTTTTTGGCTTGTCCTACTGTCGATCATCAATAGTATCCAGTATACGATGTGGTGAAACATACCTATAGTGCCTCGAATTTGCTCCAACGTCTCCTCAAGACTATTGAGACAATCACCAATCTCAGTCTCCGCCTGCACTACCTCCTGGTCTGCGTTGGCACGGCGGGTGGTAGCAAAGTCACGACGATTCGCCGCAGTAACAAGAGCTGGGAATGACGGTGAGTGTCGTAGTTAGAAATAAAAGAAAAGACCAACCCTGTTGGAGCTGCGTAGCTCTTTGCACAGCCTGTACAGCCTGATTTATGGCACGGTCCCGCGTGTCGGTGTCTATGTTGTTGCCGGGAATGTTGATTTCATCAAACAAATAACGTGAGACGTATGACATACCTTCTTCTTGACTTGTCATGTCCACGGTCGGGCAGACGTTGTTTTCGTTGAGGAGGAGGAGTTTTTGCTCGAAGAAGGTGGTGGAACAGAGAAGAAAGACGACGTTCAACTTTGCTTAGTAAGTCGCATCGTGATTCTGACGCCGCCGCGTGATTTTTTTTCAAGGCCTTTTTTTTTCAAGCCTCCGCAGGTTTTGGTATTCGACGACTTCTCTATGGATCCTCGCCACTTCACCCCAGGATTCGGAGCCAATGCTGGGGGTTATTCACCTTCTTATGCTCACCCTTCAAGAACTCTTCCCCCAATTCAACATATGCTCCAAAATATTCCTCCACAAAATGCTCCCCATCCGGGTCATCCTTCCTTGGGTGGATCGGTTATCTACTCGAGATCCAACGCGTCGGCCCATGCTTTGAGGCAGACCAGTCACGTACCTGCTCCTCGTCCATCGGCTCGTCCAGTACCTCGCAACTCGTCTGGACATGCTGATGATCCTTGGCTTGCGGTATGTGGTTTTTCATCATCCGTTCAATCTTCGACACTCAGGCTGACCTGTTGTTAGCCAACCCAGAATACCATGGATTACACCCGGTTTGTTCAGATGCAACGGCCCAATCACCCGGTTACCTCTCAACAGATGCCGGTGTCTTATGCTCAGGCCGTGCACTCGGGAATTGTTCCTGTCGGACGCGCGCCTCCTCTACCTTCTCCTTCAGTGCACCGCCCAAAGCAAGGGACCCAGCCAAAGCCTCCGAAAAAGGCTCAGGTGTCGAACAACACTCGACCGGCGCCTTTGCAGTGGCAGGATCCTGTCATCAATAACGATTTGGTTGATGCTGCCCTGGTCCGCCGTCAGGCTCTTTCTGTTGCACATAAAACAACACAACAAGCTCCCCCGGATACTTCTGCACCTCCTCCTTCTCAGCCTGTAGAGGTTCCGGCATCCGCTCCGCCATCTGCGACCTCGTTTGTTCCTTCTGTGGGGGCTTCAGCATCGAGCACAATCTTCAAACGGAAGATGGCTCGTAAAGAAGCCCCGCCAAATCAGGACTCCAATGATCCTCTACGCGTCTTGGAGCTTGACTTGGCAGGGTCATCAGACAATGCCCCGGTCAGTGATACTTCCCCTTCGCTACCATCACAGGTCTCTACTACGGATCCCAGTCCTTCGGCACCTGTACCTCCTGTACCTCCTGCTCCTGCAGAGGCTTCTCTAGAGACATCACCTCCGGCAGATTCTACCTCGGACCCCAAGTCTGGAACGCAGAAAAAGGTGCGGATGGGGACCAAGGAGAAGGAGGTCAAGGAAAAACTCTCGCGCAACAAGAGGCTCAACCTGGCGATCATTGCGCAGCTTAGCGATGAGAGAGCGAAACGTAAGAAGATCGCCGGGGACAATCATGTCAAGGAGAGAACTGTCGAGAGGAAAGCGGCACGAATTTCTTCAATCACCGAGGCTAAGGCGCCTAGTGCCTACAATGCCTTGTATGCAATCAAGGCTGAAGAGCTTAGGTTGGAAGGTAAGAGTCTTCACTCACTCTGTTATAACTCATGAGGCTGATGATTGTTTTGATAGCACATGCCAGAGGGGATAAAGCGCCGTCAATGGCTGAGGTTCATGCCCGGCTTAGGGCTGATAAGGTCCTCATGGCAAAACTCAACGACGTAAAGGAGCGCAAGCGCCTTGAAGATGAGGCAAAGGATAAGCGACAGGACCGTGCGGTCAGAGCCCGTAACTCGAGGCGAGGCGAGGCTACTGAGGCAAATAAAACCATGGTTAGGCTTCACAATGAGGTATTTCGGTTTTCTGTCTTCTGTGTTGCCGAGCTGATCTCGTTGTTCTCAGGCTTATAATGTGTGGGAACGAGGGAGCATTTCTGTCGTGGGGATTTGTACAAGGACCGCGTTCGACCAATCTGTCGAGGCTGGTGTGTTTGGCCGCGGTCCGTTTGCTGACTTCTTGAAAGAGAAGTTTGACGTGAGCATCTGGGACTTTGCCGGGATGTACGAAGGGTTTGTTTGCGAATGGACTGCCAGTAAGTTACCCCAGCCTTACCATATCTTGTTCTTGAGTTCACTAATCTCTATTCCAGAAGGAACGCGAGCGATGTCTGCAAACGAGAAGAAGGCTGATGCAGTCAAGCACTTGACTGAGGGTCTAGGTACGTCTCGGCGTCTTCGGCGTATTCACGTGACATTTTCTCATTTCTTCAAAGTGGACGTCACCGGCGGGAAGTGCAAGACTATGAGTTTCAAACACTTTGATACTCATATCAAGGAAAAATTCAAGGTTGACCTGGTTGGGTGGCCAGACGACGTCCCGTTCCTTGGTCCCCATGACTTGAACATGGGCCAGGTGCATACGCTCCATGATGCTCTGGTTGGTGGTGTATGTAAGTGGAAAAAGATGCAGGCATATGAGTTCCGGATTTTCAAGCAACAATTGGACAAGGACCGTGACGGAGGAGTGGTTTCCAGTGGTCGGCGCGCTACTCGAAGCGACAAGGGGAAAAAACATAAGCAGCCCGCTGCCAAGAGCTCGCGTCCCTCGAAGAAACAACGTAAAACATTGGACAACGATTCGGCTGATGAGACAGACAGCGACGTTGAGGAGGACGATGATGATGAAGGAGAAGATGAGGAGGAGGACGACGACGACGACGACGACAGTGAGGAGGATGAGCTTCTTTCAGAGTAGAGTGTATTACATTGTTGTTATCTGTGTTTGGCTGAAAAAATTATCATATTGCTGGCTGTATAATGTAAAACTGGTCTCAGTGTGTTACTTGAATATTTGTGAAATTTTCGTGATTTTTCTGATATTTTTGAGGGGAAATGACATATAATACATTGAGGACAACATGTAAGGGGCGGGACAGCGGCGGAAAACATCGGTGACATTATTCGGGAGGCGCTGACATCTCTCAGAAGGCGCAGAAGTCGGGACAAACATCATGAGGTCATGGAATTGATGGCCGGAACGTCGGAAACATATCCGAACATTCCCATCAAAAAAAGACGCTGTCACCCCACAACATATCAAGTGATGGGGAACATAGGAAAACATCCTACTGCTGTCTTCCGTCCCCTAGTTTAGGGACCTAAGGAGCTTTGGTAGAAATGGTCTTGTACACAAGGCAATTGTAGGTCCCTAGTTGCCTTGTGTACAAGCCATTATTCGGTAGAATCAGGTGTCTTTAGCATGCTCAACAACCCACCTTACCTCTTCAGTATCTTTTGAATTAAAGGTGTATTGACAGTGTGAATGGATCACGCACGAATTGTATCTTTGCCTTGCTCCGCAAGGCCATAACATAAAACGGTTCGTACGGACGTTGAAGAACGGCCGCGCAAAGATGCCAAACACTGACAAGGCTTGGACAAGGATCTGCTCCGAGTGAGTTATGAAATTGTCTTCAGCGCACCAGCCTATTTATCATGCATCTTTAGATGAACTCTTGATCCTTCTCCACTTCCACCATGGCCGTTCCTACAAACTACACCACCGCCGACCTTACCGGCAAGTTCACTGTGGTACGCTTCCCATTGTCTCGCGTACGATGCGCCGTGTTGATCACCAACGAACATTGCAGGCTAAGGACATCAGTGACACTCCCGATGAGATGCTCGCCGCGCAAGGCTTTGGCTGGCTCAAACGAAAAGCCATCGGCGTTGCCTATATCACTCTCACTATCAAGAACTACAAAGACGCAAACGGGGTCGAGCACCTCGACTGTGCACAACACTTGACCGGAGGTATCCCAGCCAACAACGAAGAGCGCACTTTGAACTGGGACGAGAAGAGCTACAGTGATTTCAACTTTGGCCATGTCAGAGACAAGGCCAAACGGATCACCGACATTAACGAGATACAAGACGAGTTCCTCAAGACGGGATGGACTGCAGATACCCTAGAGCATGGAGTCGTTCAGACGGTCATGACGAGTGATACCCCGAAGAGTGGTAGGACTTGGGTGTGGAATCAGGTATGCCCTATCATTCAAGTGGTTGGCCATTGTGTTTGACAAAATACCACGCAGATTTGGGGTGTTGAAGAAGTTAACGGAGAAAGAAGATTTGTTAGGCGAATGCTTCTCACCGACAAGGACGGAAAGCGGATAACAAAGCGAATCGTACTTGATTATCGTAAGCCCGTTCGAAATATTCATTGTACTGCCAGGCCTGACTAACAACTATCTAGTGGGTGCTCCTTAAACTCTATAGAGGTTTTAAAGTTCTAGAGGTATCGATAGCTAGAAATTTTGTACAATACCGCAGTCATGATAGTCATTCAAGATCACATCTAGTCTACTACATTCTGTCAAACTGGTCATGAGGCGGAATAAGTACTCGAGATATCACGACGCACATGGCCAATGCGGACGACAAGATCTAAATCGTACAACACTAATCTGTCTTGTCCAACTGAGGCTCCGGTGGCACGAAGAAAGTAGCGGCGGCAGCTTCAGCTACCATACCACGGCTTTGAGTCAAGTTTATTGGCAATGTCGTATCCAAAGTTTCGGTGCTATCGTCATCTGCTTTGAACGTCATATGTATCAGACTCTGGGATATTTCTTTTGACCACGCCCTTCCCATGGCCACTCGAAGAATGATGAGTTGGGGTGAAATCGCCTATACTCTTACTCAGATGGACGCACGCATCAAAAAGAACTAGCTACTCACGCAGAAGTCGCCCCAAACCTGGACGAAAGCAATAGAAATACTGCTATGTAGAGCATATGTGATGGCGAAGATGATGCCGAGAACGGTAAACGGGGCAGCGGACTCTATCATCATCGCGATGATATTCGTATACGTTCTTGCGTGATGCGGTCCGAGGAGGCTCTTCATCTGATTCCGAGCAGTGAGAAGGCGACCACATATGAGAGTTGTTACGGTGATGTTGACGCTCAATGTAAGCGCTATGTATGGTATACCAAAGTCCACTGCGGGACCACCGAAAAAACTTGCACCTGGTCGCGCGCTCTCGTATATGAGGAGGATCGACATTGCTAGAGCGGAGGTTTGATGTCAGGAAAAGGACAGATAAATAAAAGGCACTTACAGAATGCACCGAAGAAAAGGAGAAGTGGGAATACGACGACTCTCTTTGAGGAACCCCATAGTATATAGCTGCGGTAGATCTAAGGAGTCACATAGAATCAGCCAGAAAGGTCTAAAGCAGAAACTAGGCTTACCAAAAGTGCATCTGATAACATGTTTATCGCAATACCCGCTGCAGTGCCTATCGTATTCATGGGATCGGAGATGTGGTCCTCGATGTAATTCGCAGATCCACCTTCGACATCTCGATGCTCAATCCATGCGAATTGTCCAAACACGGCATTGCAAGCAAGTGCTGTGGTCCACAGCAGCAACATAATCATGCTATAGCTGATGTAGAATCTCGACGTTGTTTTGGCCCCGTATTGCGGGCGAGACAGGTAATAACAGGAAAGCGTAAAAAGGACGAGGTGAATTCCTGCCAGTGAATACTAATTGATCGTTGTTTAACAATGCAGGGTAGGTAGACGTACCATATAATATCCCAGTAAGCTGGCCTCCGATGTAGAATGAGCGTTCGAACGATAGATCAATAGGACTCATTACAACGAAAGAGGTTTATGGGTAGAAACTTGACTGTGTTGCCATCAAGGTCCGACTAAGTATTTGAGGGTGTGCAATATTTACCGTTCCGAGCGCAAGAAATCGCGGCGAACAGGGCAATGTGACGGAACCCACTGCCCCTATCGCCTCGTTCTGAGATCGCAACAAGAACTGTATCATTTGGCTGCCAAAAATGGATTCTGGGGGCGATAAGTCGTTTCTCCCCACCAAAACCAATCGCATGCGTCGAGACCATGTGTTCAGCGAAGAGCGATATGCTGTACTCGTCTGAATAGATTTTCATAGAGATCATGTTGTCCGTCACCACTTTGAAGTTTGATGGCCGAGCCGTGATATCAGTTCGTCGGGCGAAACGAACTCTCCAACCACCGGTGATGACCTGTCGAGACACGAGAAGCATCTCTGTCGTCGTGATGTTAGCTCTTATTGGACACGGAATTGTAGAAGACCGAGGAAAATACCAAAAAGATTGCTTTTGGACCTCAGATAGCCCATCACTGTGCGAAAGGAATGTGGGGAAGTCGAGACGAGATCTGTGTGCTAGGAATTCGAAATTCAGCTGCCATCCCTACGGGGGACATTACATGCATGACAATTGATTAAGAAACCTTCATGATCCTGGAAAATACACCTGTGTGTTGTACACTAACCATAAGAACAATAAAATACATACTACGATGAAACCTTCTGTTTCTTCACCACCTTGATGCCTAACGAATTCTTCCCCTTCACTTCTGGTTTCTTCTTCACCTCGATCAACTTTGCCTTTGGTTTCAGATCTACAAGTGACTTTGCAGATTCCGACAAAAGGCTGTGAACGCTGGGCTCGGCAACTGCATCTGCCTTTCGTTTGACAATGACCGTGGCAGAGCTGGAGCTGGAGCCAGATGGACCTGCCACTGGCATATCGACCTTGGAGAACACTTCCCTAACTAACTTCTCGTCCTCCTCATCCTCTTGCCGCTTCTGTCGGATTTCCTCGTCTTCCTCCTCCTCCCGTTCCCGTTTTCCTAGCGTAGCAACCAGGTCCACTGCATTCCCCGTCCGTTCGTTCCTGGCATTTCTAGCCCTGATGTCTTGCAGGGCATCGAGAATGTCCATTTCTCGTTTCGAATCTACTGTTCGATTTTCGAGTGCTTTCATGGGATTGTTCTCTTCTTCCTCGAGTTTCGCTAAACGGTCTTCCTCCTCAACGGCCGCCTCGTCACGCCAAGGCTCAAAATTTCGTGACGCGCCATGTTCGGCCGCGTAGTCAGTGTTCTTAGGATCGGTTTTGAACGTAATTTCAGCGGAGCAAAGTGTGCTGGAGGTAGGCGTCAGCTAGAGCAAGGAGTCATAGAAAGACTAGACGTACCATTTAATGTAGAACCTGAATATTTTGATCCCATAGTAGTCCTCTCCATCTACAGTCTCTTTTCGTGCATTAAACTTCTTTCCCTTATAGATGTATTCCCCACATGTATTACACCGCCTGTCAGAGTTGAGGTTAGAGCATTTTCATGGTGGATAAGGGTCAAGGCTTACATAGAAAACGGTGCCATGAGACGAACGACCTGCTGCGAATTCCTTGGAACTTTACGCCTTGGAATGAGGTCTGGGTCGAAGTCCGGGGGGAAGTACTTGTTAAGAACTAAAAGATATGTGAGCATTCGAGACCTTTATTGCTAAATGCATGTCTTACCTTTTCGTTCAGACATATTTAGTGAGCTTTACAATAGAAATCGAGTAGAGGTTGGGATAGTCTCGACGTTGAAGAGGAAGTGTATGTCCGATGACTAATCAGACGTTCGAACTCTTGACCTCCACATTCTCGAGTGACTCAATCAGCAAGCTCTTACTCTAACAGCCAGACACAGGCTGAGAGGCCCGCTGTACTTCAGAAAAATCCCAGGAGCCTCGAGAACTCTATTTGGCATCGTATTACGACCGTATTCAATGCGAACTCCGGTACACAATGGCCAGTAGCAAGCCCCTCACTTTCAATCGTCGGTCCAACTACCTCAAATCGCAAAACCGTATCTCATGAAATACTAGAAACGGCTCGTGGTATCACCGAATTCAGTGAGCAACCTGCTGAACTCTTCACAACTTTGCTCACATGTCGCTTCAGTCGAAGTTGCTATACACACGATACTATATGTCAGACAAGTATACCCAGCCGACATATTCGTACGGCGGAAGAAATACGATACACCTGTCTTTCAATCGCGTCATCCGGCCTTGAATGAGTATATCTCTGGTGCTGTGAAGGCCATTGGGGAAGAGTTGATCCAGGTGCGTCTTAGGCGCATACCAAAAAGAATGTTCGTCTGATAGTGCACCAGGGAAATGTAGAGAAGATCGTTGTGGTCATAAAAGACAAAGATCAGCTTGCCTTGGAAAGATTCATATTCTCTGTTGACACTATGATCCAAGTGGAGACTTTCAATAAAGATACGAGGTGTGCTCGTTTTCTTCAAAATCCAACTCGAAGCCCAAGGCTCATGGTATCAGTGTTGACGATGCCATGTCTCCAGCAGCGCTTGGGCAATACTTCCGATCTTTCCTGGTCAAATTGAATTTTATCGAGGCATCCCTGGGACAAATGTATCTCGGAGGTCTGCTATAACGTGTCTTGCTGCGCATCCTGTTCTGAATGCTCTTCAGATGATGTGTCATTCGCTATCGTACTAGAATTGAAGGATGGCAAGTCTCCGACACAAAAGAACAGCAAGGTTCGACGAACACACTCGCAAGCTATTCTACTCACTCATTCATGTTCAAGGAACCTGCACCATGGATACCGGCAGAATCTCAGCACACGACCTCTGGCACCTCAGAGGATGCAGAACTTCACATGATACGTGCCGTGAACACTGGTATCATCAACGTCAGTCAAGAGCTAACCTGTATCTTGCCTTTCGTCTCATCCATAAGCCCAGCTATCGCTTACTGTACAAGAGTCCGACATAAAACTCAAGCGGGAGAAGGATCAGCGAGAGAGTTAGAGAAGACCATATTAATGGAACAGGATAATTCCATGATGTATTGTACAGTATCGAGCAATCCAATCACCAATATAATACTACACGTCCACCCGAATGCGTTGAATTATCGGTATTATTCTGTCCCACTCTTCCATTGCCGCCTTGTAGAATTCGATTTGACCATCTGCCAGGTTACCCAACATCTCCTTCATTTCAGTCTCCTTCGCGTGTTGGAAGATTGCTTGTTCCCTGAGGGTTTCATCACTGAAAGCGTCAGAAGTCTCGTGCGCCGTGGTGACCGCATCTTGGAGCTACGCGATAGTTTGGAGGTGAGATACATGATTTAGTGAAGAGAAGGGGTCAAACCAACCTCTTTGATCTTCACGTCGAGCTTCCGCATCTTCTCTACTCGGCTCCTATCGTCATCTACTCCCCGGATAGCATCTACACGATCCTTCAGGTATGCACCGAGACCAAGGCCTGAGCTACCAGCATGGCCATTAATAATGGCTGCGAGGCGGTCGCGCTCAGCAGTGACTCCAGATAGATAGTCAGATAACTCTTCAAAGTCCAGCTGTTTCTGGTCTCGCAGCTTCAGAACAGCCCTGTTGGCGTGGGAGTACGATAGTAGAGAATGCAAGTGGATAAGGAATGGGTCAGTGCTTGTTTGCGTCTGTAACAAAGGGTTAGCGATGCTTCATACTCGAAGCAGAGGTTGACGTGGCTTACAGAATGGCGCAGTAATGCCGAAAACTCTAGCAACGTATTCGAAAAGTGGTTGAGAGGATCGGTGATTCCTGATTCCAGAAATCCTAGGCCTTGCACAGCGACAGCCAAGTCATGGTAATCTGCTGTCAGGTCTTCACCGGATTCCGGATTACCGTCTTGCTTAGCCTTAGAGGGAAAGGAAGCAGTTGCTAGCGAAAGATAAACTCACCGCTTGTTCGACCCCTTACTCTCGTCCATAAGCGCTCGGATACCGTAAGGCCCTCTTCGAATTTGTCCACCGTGTCACGCATATCAATGAATCTCTCATCAGGTTTGCGAACACGGGAGAACGCATTGAGAAGCGTGTCCGTGATATTGTCTACAAGACCCGCGGACGGCTCTGGACCTGGTGGATGGGCGACATGTTGATGCATGTGAACGTGCTATTAATATGTTCCAGTCAGGAAGATTCGGTGTTCGATTCGAAGTGACATACGTACCCATTCTGTAGATTCGAAGAAAGCTCGGACCAAAGTGCTTCTTTGTAGTGTAGGATGGCGAGAGATCCGTTGTAGGAATCTGTGGAGGCTGTAGAATGGCTCAAGTGACTGTTTAGAGAGATGGATCACATTGAACGTACTCTGCCCGCCTCCTTTCCATAAACTCCGGGCTAAACCTATCGCCAGTAATGTATTCTGTGCGATGGTCGTCAATGGAATGTCATTCGGGAGAAATTGATGCTGACCTAGTCTATGCTTCCCTGGTAACTGAGGAACCACGCAAGCAGGAAAATCCTTGACAAGGTGGTCTCTTAGAAATACAAAATCCTGGAATCTTCTCCTTGACGATGGGTTGGGCGTTGAGAAAATCGGTAGGTTGGTCTATCCCGGACATTCAATTGAGACAAGGAGTTGAAGAATAAATACTGTGCGCTCACCTTCGCCGACACCAAGTAAGAAACATATGCATCCTTAGTCTCTGCTAGCTCCTTCATAGGATCCTGTACCGAGGTAATGAGGTAGCCTTCCCATTTGGGTTCATGGGGGCCTGGTTCGCTACCCTCCGCAGTGTCTTGCCTGAAACCAGGTCCAGAAGGTGTCGTCTCGTACGTCGGTGCAGCAGGAGATTCCCAAGTTACACTGTCGAATACGTCTTCATCGTCGCCGAGCATGTCAGATTGAGATTGAGTGACGAATTGTCGAGTGACCGACGAAGATGACTGTGCGTGGTAAACGCGTATCAACACATACAATTCATTCTCCTTTCGCCATGTCGGTCGTCGACCGCATAAATTTCTTTCTTGTATTATTCTGCTCGCTGCTATTCGCAGTTCCTTCTCTTGCGTATGAGGTCCCTGTACACGAAACAGGCAAGTTATGTGCTCGTCTGAAGACTCGAGTGCTACTGACACGTCTAATTGACGACACCAGACTTTGACCGCCAAATATGCAGTGGAATGTGGGCAAATGAACATACATATATCAATGGTCAGTTTGGCATGATATCGTAGTGAATGCTCCTGATGTTCTCCTTAGTGACATTCGATGCAAAATCGCAGGGCCAGCTAGCTATGGTGATATACGAATGGACCGATGCCCCCTACCTTGGAAAGATCACTTCTATGTCGGATGATACCCGTCCAGTGAGTGGCATCTATTTCTACGAAAAAAATATATTGAAATCCAAAGTCTGAGAAGAAAACATACATTTGCACGTCAGATGCAGTTATTGGAGGGTTCTGCGAAAGCAGTCAACTTGGACGCTTCATCCTCGACCTACCATCAGGGATGACGATCGACAACACAAGCTTCTGGTCAGCAAGAGTTGAACTACCAGCCAATCGAACAAGTGGTACTTCAGGCGACGTCTCTACAAGCTCGTTCTGGAACAACCCTGAAGGAAACCCGACGCCACCTTCCAGCGAATTCGACTCTCCATTCAAGAGAGAATTACTATCTCGCGCCAACTTGAACCCAAGCCCAGACGGTGTTTATGAATACAACGTGGACAAGCCCATTCAATATCAGGTCAGGAAGACAGGGTACTACTGTGTCGGTAAGGGCTATTTCTAGTGTGTCTAAATTTGGTTGCATCTCAGTATTGTCCAGCCATGGTTCCTGTTACCGTCCGTAATGCAAAATCTCGTCAAGATGCAGAAGGTCCCCATCCCACGTATTCCGGTTCCGTACTTTTCAAAAACAAATTCAACGGACAATTACCAGCTACTGATTATCCTAAAGTCAACGTGAGTGTCGATACAGTTCTCTTCCCCCACCATCTCATAATTCTGAGACAGTTCTACTTTGCGATGTTCCTCGTGTACGCAGCAGTAGCCGCAGCATGGGGATGGCTATGCTACCGACATATACAGGATATCCTTCCTCTTCAGGCAGGTCCTTCCCGCAATGCAAAAACAGTGTACTGATTAGGGTGCAGTACTATCTTTCGGGCTTGGTTGCGCTTCTTGTCATTGAAATGGTTGCAAATTGGGGTGAGCTTGGATTCTTAGAACTTCTTGGCAAGCTAAGCTTAGTGTTCTTGGAGGTTACTATCGGTATTTGAATGCTCATGGAAGAAGTACAACTTCGACTGTGTTCCTCATTGTTGGTAAGTAACGAAGTTCTTGTTCATGGTGAGGGAATCGCTCATATATTATGTAGTTGCCGTGCTTGATGCGGGCAGAAACTCAATGTCATTCTTTATGCTTCTTGTTGTATGTTTGGGACTGAGCGTGGTACGGGAATCACTGGGTCGTACAATGCTCAAGTGTCAAGCACTTGCAGTCGCTCACTTCATTTTTGGCAGTAAGTCAGATCGATCCTTGTCATGCTATAGTACTCATTTCGTTCCAGTTCTCTACGCCATTGGAATCGTTGAATTGGAGCTGGAATCCACGTCCGGTCTCGTCCTGCTGCTATTCGTTATACCGCTTGCCTTCACCCTGAGCGGCTTCTTACTCTGGATCATGTACTCCCTCAATGGTCAGTTTGGGCCTCAATCAAACAAGCTTCCATGGCTATGCTGACGTATCTCATTTCCCAGCTACGATCGCCCAACTCAGGGCTCGTAAACAACGATATAAATTAAGGATGTTCGAAAAATTGAACTGGATTCTCATGTTCTCGGTCTTGGTCATCTTGATCTTCTTCGTGGTATCATCCTTCTCTTTCTCTGGTCGTCTTGCAGAAGGTAGTCCTTTCCCTTCTACTTCATCGGACGAGGCTGATCAGCATTAGATTACGCTGCCAAGTCATGGAAGGTCCGCTGGTGGCTTCTTGACGGCTGGTTGGCATTGCTCTATCTGGTCTCTTTCTGCTCGATCGCCTATCTCTGGCGGCCTTCAGAAAACAACAGAAGATGAGTCCAGTTGAAATCATTCCCTCGCATATCAAGCTGACCTCTGTTCGGATATCCACATTAGCAATGTCAGATGAGATTGCACAAGACGAAGAAGATGCAGAAGACTATGACCTCGAAGCTATCGAACATCGTACCAGGATTCGCGATGACGACGAGGCCACCCTCGTCGGTACCCACCGTGGCCCAGCTGTCACTGAAGACAGCGTAGTATTTGAGATTGGAGACGATGACGACGAACAAACGCCACGTCGGGTGCCGAAATTGTCTGGCGAACAAGTACGGGACGGAGAGGATGAACGGAAGGGTCTTATGAGTGAGAGAGATTAATCGGTGAATTTTACACGGCAGAGGAAAAATTCTCAACAGATGGACGCACACACATAATTCAGTTCTTGGACTTTCGAGTCGTTCGCTCGTTATCGTATATACAGAATGCGTCTACATTAGGTCCAGATGTAAAATAGTACGCAGTAGATCTACTTGCTTTTCGGATTTCTTGGATATGATCAACTATAGAGCTGCTGCTTTGATTCCGAGGCTATTCAGAGGTCGTGGGGCAATGGTGGTGAAGAAAATGAATTTTCTTCGGCAGTACCAAGTGAGTGTAACGCATTGTAGAGGCACGTGCTAAAAGTTTATTACCAAATCATACTAAATTTGGGACATAAATAATATATTTAATCCAAGAATTCCATCAAAACTCCGAAAAGGGCCCATTATTTCCCATCACATGCCCCCCAGACCCCCAAAAAATTACCACGCAGTTCCTGACCATCTTCCCTGCCCATATCCTCGTGCTCATCGCCCAAGATGCGCTGCTCATCGTGCAAGACGACGAGCAACCAATATTCTCCTTTGTTTGTACCACCCTCAGCCGCGACCAAACAATCGATTATGCATAACTGAAACCGTTTCCGCCACTTTGCTTTCCTCAGCTTCCCCAGCTACCCTCACCGTGCCTCACCGCATACCACACCTGCAACCCCCAAAACCTCTCAAAAACCGTTCAGACATGAAGTTCACTTCAGTCTTTGCTTCTATCGGCAAGAAATTGCTGAAAAAAGCTGGCCGCGTCAAGCCCGAGTCCGTCATCAACGAACAAGAGCAAGACGCGACTTTTGGCCCTGTCGACGTCGTTGACAGTGGCTCCCCAATCATTCCTGAGCTCTCTTTCGGAGAGCATATTGGTATAGACGTTGACGCGTGGATGCCTGGTGCATTCGACGCGTCAGTCACCGAGACCAAAGAGTCTTACCCTACCATTCCATCTCTGACTACAGACTCAGAGACAGTTTCTCCTTCTTCTCAGCCTTCTGTTGTTGGAACTATTGACACTGCTGCTTCATCTTTTTCTAGGTCCGAACCTATTTCTTTCGGTTGTGCCAACTCGGACGCGCTCGATCTTCAAAGTCCCCGTACGTCCATCCAAGCTTATTACTGTTGAAACGCCTTTACTGAAACTACATCTAGGATGCGTTGAAGATCGATACGTGTCTCTGATGTCCTTGGTAGAGTGTTATGAAGATTGCGAGGTTGTTGCAGGTGCGTGTCGCGTCGCGGTGCAGTGTTCGTCTGATGCTGATCGCCACATAGTATCCTCCGACGCTGAAAAAGCCACCGAAAACAAGTGCCGAAGTGTCCAAGAAGTCCTCGATAGCCCTCACCTTGACGACCTCGATGACTATCGCAATGTTAAAATCCCCGAAAGCTCAGCTATCTACAGCGTCCCTTATACTCAAGTCCGCAGATAGCCGCGTGTGAAAAGACCCGGAGTGACCATCCCTGCCTTTTTCTTTGTTGAATACACGCCCGCCCACTTTCTGTTCCTCCCGTCATACTACGCAATGAATTTGCACAGCCATACATTATTTATTTGAGTTCGTGGGAACCGTAACACAAACTTCAACGAAGATCACGACACGCGAAAGGATTCAGTGTAGACAAACCATTTGCTATGTGACGAGACACAAATAGTTTGTATAGACCGTTTCTCGCGTTGCTGCATCTCAGGTCTGTTACACAAATGTGAGTACCATAGCACCCATTTCTGACGTTGATGCTAATATTGGTTCGTACAGACTATTTTGCTCATGGCCAGGCAAAGTCAGTTCTACCAAACTAATTTCGTGCTCAATGGTACCCGAAGGTGACTTATCTAGTTCAGTCTACCCATACCATTTAGCCTAATTGAGTGCAATAGTCCAATGTTGATGCCGGAATCAGTTCATGAAGACCGTTTTGCTCAAGCCTACCCGAAGTCAGTATCTCCGAACCATTACTATCCCCAACACAGACCTCTTGATATCAGTTTACCTGAACCGTTCTGCCTCGGTGAGTTCAGTCACACTCATTTGGCCAGGGTGCTAACGAAGTCAGTTCATAAAGACCCTTTTGCTCAAGCTCACCCGACTCAGTATCTCCGAACCAATACTATCCCCAACAGAGACCTCTCGATATTAGTTCACCTGAACCATTCCGCCTCGGTGAGTTCCGTCACACTCATTTCCGACAACTTGAAGGATACTAATATTGGTTCATACAGACCGTTTCATCCACCCTCGCCCAAAGTCGGTCTCGCCAAACTATTATTGCGCTCGTGACCAACTTCAACAAGTCAGTATACCCATACAATTTAGCCCAAGTGAGTGCCGCAGCACTTATCTCCGATGCTGGCACTAAAGTCGGTTCACGAAGACTGTTTTGCTCAAGCCCACCGACGTCGGTATCTCTGAACCATTCCCATGCCCGACAGAGACCTCTCGAAATCAGTTTCCATGTACCGTTCCGCCTTGGTGAGTTCAGCCACACTCATTTCTGATTGGTTTGCTGATCTTGGTTCATACAAACCATTTCGCTAACATGTGCAGAAAGTCGGTTTCGTCAAACTATCATCGCACTCAGTGGTACCCAATTCGACTTCTCAAAGTCAGTTTGCCCATACGATTTAGCCCAGGTGGGTTCCCTGGCACTCATTTTCCATGCTGATGCTGAAGTTAGTTCATGCAGACTCTTTCGCTCGCGCCTACCTGAAGTTGGTATCTCCGAACTATTACGTGAGCCAACAGTGAGTCGCCGGAAGTCAGTCTCCCCATACCATTCCGTCTTGGTGAGTTCAATCACACTCATTTATGATGCTACGGCTAATCTTGGTTCAGACAGACTGTTTCACTTGCCTGAATCTGAAATGAGTTTCTTCAGACCATATTCGTATGACCCAGACTACGAGTAAAGATCTCAGTTCACACATACTCTACTCAGCCTGCAAGTGGTCCAGAAGCCTTGCGACACCATGTGCTAACCTGTCTTCAATGACCACCTAAATCTTCAGTCTGCCTATTCATGGGCATCGAACTGTTCGTGTTGGACTACCCGAATCTGAACATCCATGACCTGAAGACCAGAATGGTAAAAATTCTGACCATGCTCAGCACATGTCCCGTGCTAATGCGATAGACAGTCACAGCCGGACTCGAACCCGCGACATCAATGCGTGAGCATACACATTCACGGGCCGCGAAACCACTGCGCCGAGAGGTGAATGTGGTTCTAGGAAAACATTGGGCCTATGTCCCTCTACATCGGAGCAAGGTATTGTCAACGTTCCCTTTGTTTTTTCTCGCCGTCCACTCAGTCTTGACTCACATCTCCCAATGGGTTCTACTCTCAGTCAAGTCGCCGCTCAGCTTTCCCAAGACATCGACAATCTACCCCCGTGTCCCAAGTGAGTATTCTTGCCAAAAATTAAATCTTGCTGTTCATTGCGGTACCTCAGAGCAACAGACGAGTGGCACGTCAACAAGAAAATGGCTTCCCTGCTGTTTTTTGAGCTCCAACCACTCCGACATCGCCTTAAACAATTCCGAAATACCTTCCCAGAAGACGAATTCAAACGTCTGCGACGTAAACTTCGACATCGTTACCAAGACGGTCAAAGACTTGCCTCTCCCATCCAGGGCTGCCCACTGGAGGTCCTTTCAACTATCCTTTCCCATGCGATTCAACCCGTGGAGCTCACAGAAATGACGTTGGGTACTTGGGGTGGTAACAGCAATCCTCTAGCTCAATTCACTCCTTTATATCCCTGGGCATATGTCTCCTCCAAATTCCGCAGAGCCCTCCTTACTACTCCACGGCTTTTCGATCACATTGTCATCCATCGCCACCCTCGATGTGTCGGCAAAGGTGCACACCGTCCTGTGCTCATGGAAAAACTCAATTTCTTCCTGAGCCTTTCCGGAGCACTCCCTCTCCATGTCAAGGTTGTTCTTTCTCTCCAATGGGGAGATGAAAATCACGATGCGGCTCTTCCGACATGCCCTATCATCAAACGACTTCTGGAGAGACCATGGAAATCATACAACATCCAGGGATCAGCCAGACACGCGACAATCCTTCTTCTTCGACAGACCATCGCCCTCATCACTCCCAACGTCTTGACGCAGCTGGAACTTCATATTGCTGAAGGACCCACTCGCGACTCGTATCGAGAGCTGTCGCGCCTCCCAAGTACCATAACGACACTTCGGCTCAGTTTTGGATGCGGCTACCCCGACACTCCCGTATCCTTCGCGATTTCGCTTCCCCATATCACAGATCTGCGCGTTCGGGGATGTCTCAGGTCTATCTTCACAGTGTTGATAGGGTGTTCTGACGTCCGGCGTCTAGAAGCAGTAATGGTCGGCAATAACGTCCCGGAATGGTACCTCACCTTTACCATGCCAACAATCGAGTACATTGAGGTTTCTGTTGACGCGTACCCCGGAGAAGAATTCCTTCCCTTCTTTCGCTACCTCCGTGCTCCTTCGACTCGGAGTATGGTTGTTCATTGGAATATTTCCCAACCCAAAATTACTAGTGGTCTTTTCGCCGCCATGGACAAGTTCATCTGGCTGTTGGATGATTTCAGGGACCTCACGCTCCTGGGTACACCCTTCTCCTTTCAAGAGGCGCGTGCAATGATGGGATCTGCAAGCCAGCTCTTTTATGCGTCATCTGATCAATATCGATGGAGATTATCATGGGATGTTGAGCCCTGGACATGGCGGCGAGATGGTCGGGTAGAGGACTCCGATTCTCTCGCATCTTCGGTCGAAGAGGAATGGGGTGGCGCGAGTCCTTCCTGGGGTTGGCGGATGAATAATTCATGGCCCGACGCGTGGGACGATGGTAGTTCGGGAGGTTATGGTGATGCAACTACAGATCCCTAACTTTGATACTATGTCAGGCCCGTTTTGGATTTACTACTAGAATAATACAACCTTGCTCTGAGATCAACGTTTGACGATTGAAGACTCCAGTTTGTGTTTTTGTACTACTTCAAAGTGCGCCAATAGACTTAGGATGTATGAGGTACCCTTTTTTTAGCCGGCGGCATGTGCTATCAGACTATCCTTATCACGACGCGTGCTATCACTGATTTTGAAATTGATACAGCATTTTAGTTTCATCGTGTACTAGCCCAAACGTTTGGCGTGGTTTCCCCAGCTATTCATGCGCTCCATAGTGAAGCCCTTCTTCTTTCAACCGCCTGTTTCAGAAGGATCAAGATTGATATACCTGATTCATTGTAAATCAAGACTTGCCTTGTAAAAAGTTGCATCAGATCGGACGGATTACAATCATCCAAATCTAACGGGGTGCTATCACTAAGCGAGAACGCCATGATTAGAACAGGGCCAAGAAAAGGTGTCGAGTCATCTGTCTGACTCTGGACAAAGACGTTGAAGTCTTTGACTGTGTCCAAATCTCTATGAGTCTGGTTCCAAAAGAACGCCCGATACTGAATGTTGACAGTAGGCTGCAGTAAATCTATCCACAATGGTGCATGCCCCTTATACGGAGGAAACCAGGGCAGAGTTGCTGCGTCGTCAATGTGGTACAAGTCTGGGCATCTTTCCCTGAAAGGCACATGTACCACATGTACTATGTGACACATGGTACCCCAGTACAACGCTTTTGTAGAATGCGGAAATCCCTATTTCCGTCTCAGCACCATAGAACACAAGCCTCCGAACACAACACTTACACAAGAGTGGCCCTGAAGAAACCCTAAACATGTGTTGACAGCATCCACCACAACGTCGGTATCCGGACCTTGAAGAAGCGAGCGTGATGAATCAGGAATGTGATTCATTGCGCCTTGTGTAACTGCTTGTAACGAAGCGATGAAGCGGTGGACAGGGTATAGCATCGTGCCCACTTCTCCGAGTCCGTCTATATATGTATAGCATTTGATAGATAGTTTATACACACTCTAATCTACCACTATGAACCAAAGAGAACTGACTGCCTTTACTCCTCAGCCCAAGCGGCCATGGGATCATCCTCGTCAACATCGACATACTTCACTGCCTTCTTAACAACTGTTTTTGCGGACTGTCCAGACGAACCTTGCTCAAATTCCAGAGTTGATACAGAGGAAGGAGTAGGATCAGGAGTCCAATTCGGCAAGGTGACTGTGACCTCCAGACCCAACGAGATCTGCAAGCGGCTGATCTGGATACGAGTCACGTCTTCTGGGGTCCTGCGCACCCACCTGCCGTTAACTGAGACCATAGAATACAGGTCGTAGACTGTGAGCTTCGTCGATGCACGCCACGAAGAAAGATAGAGTGCCCGCTGCCGTGGTCTGACCCAGTCATTGTTCCACCCCTCAATACGAAGTTGCGATAGAGAAGTGAGCTCGGCCGTCTTGAACATCCAGAAATCCAGCAACACTTCTTCCGCATCACATCCGCAATCTAAAGCCCGCACGTGCCTTCCCTTGACACGCAACCATCCGTTCGGAGCCCAGCACTTGCAGTGCATGGGGTCCAACTCTCGAACTTCCTCCTCGTCATCGTCCTCGTCATCGTCTTCCTCCTCGTCAACTTGCCTCCGACCCTTCTTGGTTGCAGTAGTGCTATTGGTTGCCTCAGCACCGGCAGCATTCGCGTCGTTCTTTTCCTTCATTGCCAGAGATACTCCACACCACGGCGTCCCATACAACCTGTCCTCGTTGTCGAAGTGAGGCCCAGTTGTTTTGTCTGTGATCGTGTGAAAGCGACATTTGGCGAAGCGTTTCTGCGAGGTAAGAGCCGTGAGAGCAATCTCCCAGGACAAGGTGGCCGCTTCAGGAATATGGGAGGAGTGCTCCAACACAAATCCAGTAAGACCTTGTGTTGGTTTGGGAATACCTCCAGGTCCCCAGGACTTCTTGCAATTTCGCACCCATTCCGCCGCATAACCTAGGTGTAGATTCGACATCTGAATATGTTCGTATCTGATGAAAATAAAGTACGCACTCGCAGTGGGCTTGCCGTCTAACTTGTCTTGTGGTTTCTTCACCCCTTTGTCCTTCTGTGTACGAGTAGCCTCCTCTGCATCAACGCCGTCATCCGTTGCTACACATGACTCAGCGCTCAGTTGTGGAAATACAACGGATAATGTACCCTTTTCCTTCCCCTTCCCCTTCGACTGAGCTTCTGTTTTGTTGTCTGTTTTCATTGTCAATGAAAGCCATAAATTGATTCATGTGGACAGATACCTTTCTTTTTCCTCGGCTTCCTCTTCTTCTTCTGTGGTTGCTGCCGATCCTCTGTCTCTGCTTCGTCTGACAGCTGGCGCTTGTGGCCACTTTTCGACGTAGTCGGGGCAGCTAGGGAAGGTTCTGTATTGTCGGCCCTCGATGGATTAGCTACTGGGAAAGATTAACCAATATTCTGGAGACACGTGAAGTCTATACCTTTGGCCGACGACGAGGTCTTGGTGTCCGGTGCCTGAGGTGCCGAAGATTCACTTTGCTGTTCACTTGTGACTTCTGACGTGTCTAGAAAAAGGATAGGGTCAAACAATGCGACGATACTACTGAATTGCACCCACCGCTAGCTTTTTGTCCATGATCTATGGTTGAAGGTAGCAGAGAGTCTAATAAACGGTAAGCCTGCATTAACCAGCTAATCAATAACGCACTGGTATTGGCTTCGAGTTCGCCTTTGTTGCCTTTACTTGGTGCTTTTACTGAGTCTTGTACGGCATGTTCACCTTGATGCCAATCAATTTTTGGCAGAAAAAAGAAGATAAAGTTACTCACCTTCACCGGCCGAGGTCTGAGGCTGGGCTTCACCATTGTCCACATCGTCTTCCAGTTCCGAGAGTGCAGACAGCGGTGGACTAGGATGGCTAGTCGCTGCTTCCGACGGTCCGTTGGTGGTCCCACCGTTTGCAATGGCAGCCGGCTGACGGTTTTTAGCACGAGCTATTCAAGAATCAGGGCGTGGTTGATATCGGCGGTTGGTGTACTTACTGTGGGCGCCCCTCATCAGCCTGAGTTGGTTTTTAGCGTCTGCGTGGTCGCGACTAGCCTTCTGGGTCAGCAACCTCTGCGCCTTCCAAAGTTCCGTCAGACGAGTGAGCTTCTCCTTGGTCTCTTCGGTTGGCCGTAGACTGTACTCATGTTCAGCATGACCACGAGCCCTGTCAGCCTCCGTGCTCTCTTTGAGAAGACGAGTCCAGTGCTGCTTGGCCGCTTCGGTTGCCGCCTCTGCCGCCTTGACAGCTGACAAGAGTGTCAGTTGTGAGCAGAAGAATACCAGCATTCTCTCTTACCTGCAGCTGCCTCTGCTACGGACATAGGCCCCGACTCGGACGCTGGATGCTCCTTGCTGGCCACTGTATAGTAGGAAAACCAATCTGTCAGATACTGCGTATGGATGGCAGATAGTTGGCAGGTACCTTTTTTGTTCCCTTTCTTCTTGGACTTGGAGCCAGCCATTGTATGTCGTTCTCGCGGAGGGGTTACTTGGTAGTAGGAAATACGAAAGTGGCGGTTTGTTCTGGGACAATGGGTAACGGACAGAAATGGCAAATTTTCCCAGTGCGACATCAGATCTGATATCGCAAGAGCGTTGTCAACAATTCCCTCTGGGGATGTAAACCTGAGATCCTTACCATGCGGCAGTGCGCGACATATCGGAATCTGCAGTTTATCCCTACAGGCGGCCGGTTGGATCCCAGATTTCTGCTCAGTACCCATGAACGGAAAGCTTCATGTTTCCATGAGGAATAGCTTGAGGTCTTGAGGAGTGGAAGTAATGGTTGGCCAATGGGAACAGTGGTAGCGGTGAAGGTAGCAAGGCAACGTCAGACGACTCAGCGTACTCAACGGCAACCAGGTTCCCAGCACGTGAGAGTATGTAAACGCAACTTCGTTGCTTCACTCAACGCCACGACAGTAGACCTTCAATCTAAGAATCTGAACATATTCTCATCTACTGCAGTGGGTTATGTACAGACTTACTTAAAATATTCCACAATTGAATCTGAGCTATATAATGTCATCGTCAGGTCGCGCTGCAGCTAGACAAGCAGTATTCGTGTCTGTCATGCAACATAACGTTCACTGTGAGTGGTATAACCTGTCTCTATGCCATATAACACTCATTAAACAATATCTATGTCTTCTAACCACCTTTTACAGGCCTTAATAAAAGTCGATAGTAGAACATTCAGTGTTTCTCTAGTTAAGCGCTGGTGAAGCGCCTGTCGTTGAGGACATTCGAATGACCATTGTGAGTCCTGTACTCAATGTGAAGCAAAACGGTCTTGCCATTAGATTAGTTCTGTATATAGAAAGCTACCATGAAAAAATCTAAGCAAATGAAAGAGGTAAGAAAATCGGGTGTATCACCACCTCAATGACTTATAACCTATGCATGACCTGGTCTCGCCGCGGGCATTGGCTTCTGTTCTTACCTCTCTCTCTCCCTCATGCCCCAACGCAAGAGACGCCAACGCTCCATACGTGAAATAAAAGAAGCCAACAGGCGTAAATCATCCACCTACTACTACCGGCAAGTAGTACCAGAAGAAAAGAAGTGTGCATCAATCTAATGAAGAATTTCCAGGAATCGCGAGACCATCCTTGCGAAACACAAAGCTCACCGTGAACGAGCCAAGCGTAACGAGGAGATTGATAGGTATGTTTACTCGACCCGCTTGTAGTCCTTACAGTTTAGATGCTCATTGTACTTAGGCTTAACGCAGCCAAAGCTGAATTTCAAGCTACAAAGGATCGGAACCAGCAGCGTTTCCAGCAGTATCAGGCAGCAATGGGAAGAGATGCAACAGACTTTTTGTACGTGATACAGCATTCTTTCTAAGAAATGTATTGACTCGAAACCAGAGATCCTCTAGGCCGTCTCCAACGGTTGAGATCGAAAATGAAGCGGGAGACCCATGGCTCAGTTAGCCAGTATATCGACAATGCATTCAGGCTCACCATGCAAATCCGAGCTTCCGGTGCAAGATATTCCTCGACTCCCCTTACCAAAGCCTATGAAATGTTTTCCGCTACACTCTCAACCATTGACCGACTGCAGAATCTGGTTCTCAATGATCACGGGGCGGGCTCGGAATATCAGCGTGTGGAGGCCTTTCGGCAGCAAGTGCGCTGGATTCTTCGCTGTCTCGATGATATAGATATGTATATCCTCGACCCAGACGAAGACCCTCAGATTGCCTATGACAGACGGAAACTGGCTTTTCAAGATTCCGGAAACCAGGAGTTCATTGATGGAAGGGCAGGCGCACCGGATACAGACTTGATGTCTACTATTGGCCGTTCGTAGTACTCAGAACTGTATCGTAGAAATGCAGATGGATTTGAGGGCACGAAGTCTGTGAAAAAGCTCTCCCGCTCGTTGTCGACGGTAGTTGATGTGACACTGGTGACGCCAGTGTCACATCTTTTCTCTGCTCGTTGATGGCCAAAACGGATGAAGAGAAGAAACAAGCGAATAGAGTAGCTTGTGCTAAATACCGACAAAGGTATGCCTATGAATCTGGTGGTTGACAGATAATCAACCTTTGATATAGGCATGCCCAAAAGAATCGGGTCTATGCTCGTGAGCGTATGCGGAGGTATAGAAGGAGGAAGAAAACAGCACAGTGCGTAGTTGAGTCCTCCTAGGTATACAAAACTTACACTAGAATTCAGGAATCAAGAAGAAGAGGAGAGCTGTCCCCCTCGATACAGGAAATCCGCGGGTGGGTGAGTAATAGCTTCGCTTTGTTTCATGTAAATCGCTTATGGTTTGAAGGGAGGAACTTCAATCGTCTCTCACATCCTCGTCCCCGGCTTTCACCACCTTTTCCTTCCTACACTGGACGACACACTCGTCATATCATAACTCACCCTCTCCGCTATCATACCCACATGCACCATACTCGCACACTGCCTTCCCCAACAGCCCAGTAGTCCCGATATAATCCTTCGGGGTTTCGTTTAGCTCCCACATTTCTTCACAGCACAGTTTGTATACTAGGCATAACTTAAAGCTATCAAATTGCTATCGTTGCTACATGGTTATCCTATGCTAAGTCAATGCCAGCCTCTTCAAGAGCCTTACGATATTCCTCTGCTTTCTTCAACGCGGCTACCTCTGCATCCTTGGCCCGGGTCAGTTCATCGCGTACTGTCTCGAGATCAGCAGCGATCTGTGATGCATCTCGGCGTCGAGCTGCCTGCAAGCTAGAATACATCTTCCGGGATGCTTGATGGACTCCATCCATTAGCTCTCCTCCCTCACTCCGAAGCCGCTCAGAGGTGTAATGGATGAAGGGGTGTTGCGAAGTAGGTAGCTGGGCATTGAAGTAAATCCAACAACCCGTTTCCGTAGCGAGATCTTCAAGCTGCACAACGATCTGGTCAGTTGTTGAAGATCACAGGGACAAACCAACAAACCTTAGTCATAAGCGACCGTGTACGATCGTAGAATCGTTTGGGAATGTTCACCTGCTTTCCCGGAGTGACCGCCTTTCGTGTTCGGTGACACGCTGTAAAGGTTGTGAGCAGAACAAGTGAAGCAATTTGAATGACACGTACTGAGATGCCTGGTGCCGCGATATACCCCCATTACATGACCGAAAATGGGCTTTCGCTTGGATGCACGTTGGCGAGAGCTAGGAGTACTGGCTGCTGAACTTGACGGCGTGTCGAGTAGCATTGAAGTATCGCCATTCCCAAGGAGGTTCATAGGGCCAATCGAGGTTGAGCGAGTACGCCGAGGAGTCTGGCATGGATTCACGTCAGGCGATTGAGCGGCCAGTGGGGTACCAGGGCTGTTTTGTGCAGTGTTCTGGTCCTCGCGTAGTAGTTCCGGATCAATGGGGATTTGGTCGCGCTAGCAACAGTGAGCAAAAGGGGAATTAACAATCAGTGAGGGAGGACACACGTCGTTGTTGGCCAGATCGTTAACGCCAGATTCTGCGTTGTTAGAAGGAAGACTAGGTGGAGTGGGGGGGTCTGAGTTTTGAAGAGCCGGTGACGCGTCTACTGGTCCTGGAGACTCTTGTGTGGGAGCAACAGGCAAAGCATCATCAGATGCTAACCGTGACGGCGTCTGCATATCTTAAAGTTAGATACCATTTGCCAACAACTTTGAGTACTCACCACAGGTGAACTGGGTTGCACATCCTGAACCTTGAAAACAATCAGAAACATGTATACATGCATACGGCAGGTCACACTTACCAGTTTTTTACCACCACGTCGGTAACTCGGACAGTCCTTCATTCGATGGACTTCAGGAAGACATTTGCGACACATTCGAGCTTTCTTGGTGCTTGAATCTCCTGCCATGATGATAGAAGGCAGGAAAGGAGGAAAGGACGTTGATCGTCTTTTAACGCGACTGGCTTAGTCAGCATTACTTATGGCTCCTCCCAGCGACGACGACGAACCGTTCATTTTGGACCCCCTGCCAAACACACCAGATATCGGCGAGACCTACCCAGGACATCTCAACAGGTTTATCCCGAGCCCTGTACGTTCCTATGGCCCAAAACGTGCACGTACACGCAACACCTCAGCAAAGCGCCGGAAAACATCGGAGGGCACAGATCATAGTCTGCGTGGTACCCAGGCTAACAGCGGCACCATTAGCACAATACCTGAAGTTGAAAGTGGTCAGGAAATGTCCTCACCTATGGATTCTGGAGAGCATTTTGGAGTGGGCGTGTTGGGACTTTGCGACGACATCGACAACTCGGAGGATGCATATCAAGAGTTCCTGGATCTTATTGAAGATGAATGTATTGCCTTCGTCCATGTCGCCACCCGAGTGTATGTGGTTGAAGGTTTTGACGAGCAAAGAAGAGAAGGGACGGTGTGTGCATTTCTTCATAGTAATTGGCCTCGAAACATGCTGACCACATTGATAGGGAGTATTCTACCATTTTGAGGCAAGGCAAAGGGGGGACGGACTAGATTTGAACTGCCAGTGCCATAGTGGGAAAACAGATTGCTTTCACCGTCGGTTTTACCGTGAATATAGAGAGGAGCGCTTTTCATTGCAAGAAGCACATCTAGAACTCGGTAAGAACTCATGTCCATATGAGACAAAATACTCAAGCTCACCAAATGTAGACGGCGATGTTGTATGCTTTTCACGAGTCTTGATTGACATGGAAAAAGACATCTGGACCAGTCGCTTCTCCGTCGCAAGTGGCACTGCGTCAGAGAGTGGGCGCAGTCGAGCAATCGTTTCCTACGAGGGTACAGTCTCAGGAGGCGGTAAATGGCACTGTTCCAAAGATAAAGACTTACGAGGAACCTGTTGTACACATATGGGTCAAGCTAAACAGTTGCTCGATCTCATAACTGGTAATGACGAGTCGGAAGCTAGTGATGGTACTCCTGATGCAGCAAAGATGTACATGGGTGCGTTCTTGATACATTGTTATCCGTACGAGACTGTAACACGTGTGTTTCAGTTGATGGTATGAATGCCGGAGGAGCATCAGAGAATGCTATATCTTACCTTCCGATAATGCCCCCCCTATGGGCTTCACTTCCTGAAGATGAGAATCTATACCCTTATCCCAATCCCAACGAAGTTGTGCCCGAGGTACTCAAGCTTGACGTCCGATCACGGAGTCTCTGTGGCAGCCATTTCTTCAACCCAGAAGCACCCAAATTGGTGCGGGAATGCACAGTCTACACCTTGACACATGCGGTACACCGGAAGATCGAGCTGCAGAACTGCCCTGGTTGCCCCCGCCGACGCAAGTGCTTCATAGGCCCAGAACCACGTGACATAGGCCTGTTCAACTACAACAACTCAGCTTTGTTTACACACGAGTTGATGAACGAACTTACCAGTCGTTACACTAGTAGTGAAACACCTTTCACTGCTTTTGTGCTAGTTTTGGGACGGTTGTACAGAGGGAGAGGTTGCCGCTTTGTGAGCGAAGACATGTTCCGGTCAGCATGGTTTGCCTTTGCAACTATCCAGCGACTGAGCAATGATATGTCGTGCCCTGAATGCGGAGAATATCCAAGTACAGTGATCTGGGATGGTGTAACAATTTCGTTCTCCAAGCGCCATCTCCAGGAGACCCTCAAGCCGCCCACAACTATCGCAAGTGATGCGCCGATACGAAAACGTGGACGGGTGAATAAGCAACAGTGGCTTCCGCATGGAAAAGAGAAGACAACGCCAACCCGGAAAGCGCTGATGAACTGGCTTAAAAAATGGGCCGATTACAAGCCTTCAGAGCGCAGCACGTGTCGAGTGGTGGCAGAGATTGTAGAGGGCAACGAGGAGTCAGATGATGAGGATCTTGACGTATCGGCAAAGCAAAACGATATAACTGAGGCAGAGCGTCGAGAGGGGGAACTGGCGGAGATTCAGAGACAACTGACGGATATGGGCGCTAGGCCAGTCGCAGACTTGCTGAGGGAGGTATATGGTATTCATGGTAAAGTGATGCACTGGAGGCTACGCAAGCGTTATAAGATGCTTTTTGAACAGGTATGGGCAACATCTCACCTTGGTCACACGTACTAAGCGAACCCATTACAGATCGCCGCCGATGAATCAGTGTTGCAGATGATGAATCAGAGGGCACTGCCTTCACTGAAAGCCTTCGTTGAAAGACCCTGTCTGGGGACCATTTCACTCCTCACCAACATTCCCGTGTTGATGCTAATCCTTGAAAACATGTGGCACGGAAAACAGGACATGACGTTACTGTTGGGGCTGTCACGGTGGATGATTTCGCGCGTGGAAACAGTGCTGACGCAGCTCAAGAGCGGCCCAGACCTGCCTCTGGAGAGCTTGCCTGTGCAACACGAGGATTCTGAGGATTGGCAGAAGGTAAGCGTCAATGCGGCACAGCAGGAACATTGTACTAACCGCCCGCAATAGACAGGGTGTTGCTATGGCATGCCGCGTATACGCAATCGCCCACGATATCCAAACATCACAGGGGACAATGAGCCTGAGAAGGATGTGAAGAGAGGGGGTAAATGTTCCAAATATTATTCAAGCTATAGCGAGCGCCGACTCACCGGAGGTATCCTGTGTGCATGGTGCACACACAGTGTTTGCTATGGCTTTCACTGTATTCCAAAGGGAGAAGGAAGGAATGACGTGTTCTCAGCAATGGTGACTCGTTGGCCCAAGGCACCAGAAAGAGTCGTCTATGACTTCGCGTGTGCACTCGGGCCGTATTGCCTAACGAGGGAACCAGAATTTTTTGCAGATACACTGTTTGTGGTCGATCGTTTCCATGCGAAGGGGCATACAAAGTGTTCGTCGGCTGCATTCCTGGGGACATACGGTGAAGTGAACAGCGAAGTTGACAAAATCAACTCAAGCGCTGCGGAATGTGGGAATAGTGGGATGAGCCGCATACGCAAGGCTGTGAGCTATATGCGACAGAATAGAGCTATACTCTATTGCAAACACTATTTGTGTATTTGGAATCGAGTCCGAATTCGAAAGTTGCGTGGCCTATAGATAGCAGTCAGGCTAGGCCGTATGTAGGAAATGTGGATAACGCACCATTTGTTCTCAAGTACACTTGCGAAAAGCCTGCATCAGAGGGACAGAAAAGGGTTGAGAGGAACGGAAAAGGCACGAAAGAGTGCAACAGAACTGACTCGGGTGGAGGCGGAAAGGAAGGTAGTTAGGTAACTCGTCTTGCAGTTCAAAGTGCCGAGAAAGTGCCGCTACGGGCCCAGATCGGCACTTCCGAATTTGGTTGACCCTGCCCTCGCACGTTGTTTCTGAGTAAGGTTGAGGAGTCTGCACGATAGATGGGTTATTGTGAACTAAATTCCTGCTAGTGGCATGGATGTGTTGGATGAGGAACAGTTTACGGGAAGCGTTGTTGGGTCGGTCACGAAACGGTCTGTGCAAACTTAAATGAGTGCGCATCGGTGAAAACGGTTCGACTAAACTGACCTCTGGCGGTAGTCATAAGAGTCCATGGGAACTGATATTACCATGTCGGATTGGAATTGGTCTGTACAGACTGAAATAAGTGCGGGTTCATGAAAAGAGTTGGAGTAAACTGACCTTTCACGCGCAATAAACAGTCTGTGGAAACCGACTTCGTCCAGTGATCACGAATTGGGTTCACAGGAACCAGTTTGTTGCTCGAGCGATGGGGTGGTGTATGCAAAGGGTCGAGAAAAGAACAGTTCACCGAAACCAAATTCGCAATGTCAGAGTAGAAAGAGTCTGCCTGAACTGAAATGAGTGCGGGTTCACGAAAACAGTGTGAGCAAACTGACCTTGCGTACACGATAAAAGGTCTGAGCAAACTGACTCTGTTCAGTCGTCGTCGATTGGGTTCACACGAACCGACTTCCTGCCTGAGCCGGTGAGTCCATGCATGTGGATGGTGAACACGAGAGTTCATCGGAACTGATATTACTGGGTAGGTCTGAAAAGAGTCTGTGCAAACTGAAATGAGTGTGCATCCGTGAAAATAGTTCGACTAAACTGACCTGGGGTAGTGGTCATAAGGGTCTACGGGAACTGATATTGCTGTGTCGCGGTGGAAACGGTCTGTGTAAACTAAAATGAGTGGTAGGTTCACGAAAACAGTTTGAGCACACTGACCTTTCACTCGCAATAGACGGTCTGTGCAAACTGACTCTGTTCGATTCTTCCGAATTGGGTTCACATGAACCGACCTCCTGCCGAAGCCAGTAGATAGCGCGTGCGAGATAGTGGAGAAAAGAGTTCACGGGAACCGAGATCACTTTGTCGGACTGGAAATGGTCTACACAGACTGAAATAAGTGTGAGCTCATGAAAACAGTTCTAGTAAACTGACCTTGGGTAGGTGATAAACAGTCCATGCCAACTGACTCTTCGGTAATCACGAACTGGGTTCACGGAAACTGATTCGCTACTCTAGCCATGGAGGTTGTGCGAGCAGAAGGTAGCAAAAGGAACGGTCCACAGAGACTGATATAGCGGTGTCGGGGTAGAAACGGTCTGTACAAACTGAAATGAATGGGTAGAAATAGTTCGTGCTGACTGAAACGTCTAAAATGAGTTCAAACCCTAAGAGAAGAGAGGTTCAGGAAGCACACCTTAGGAACGCCGTAAACAGTTCACCTAAACTGAAATCATGGAGGTCCGCGTAAGGTGGGTTCAGATGGACTGTTATGAGAGTCGAGGTCGAATAAAACTATGATGATGACAGTTCCTGCGAACTGAACCTTAGGTCTTTTTTTCCCATTACGTTCCCACGTATGAAGCATTTCCCCAGGGTTATATTATTTGAAGTACACATGGCAAAGTGAGCGGGCACGTATCAAAATCTTTGTTTGCATCACCATGCTTATCTCGTCTTTTTAACCCGCGGCTGTCCCCAAGTCCGCGACCTAATGTGGGCACAAGAAACAAAGCTGCAAAGTCTTCAACGCCAAGTCGAACAGCAAAAGCTCGCCATTCAAGAGCAAAATGATCTAATTGCAGCCCTTCAAGGCCCTGTCGAATCTTCGAAGGAACCGCAAGCCCCTACGTGTACGCCTGACGAGAAGGACGAAGAGATCGATTATCTGGAATGGAGATTGACGGTTAAAGATCGGAAGATCAATACCGCCCGTGAAGATAACTGTATACTCCTTGAAGAACGCGACAACGCTCGCGCACAATGTACAGAACTACAGACGCGTTTCCGCGCTGTTAATAAAGAATTATGGGATCTTAAAGATACCATTTATCTCACGAACAAAACCCGAGTCGTGCAAGAAATGGAAAGGCTCAAGTGCGAATCTAATGCAAAAGATCAGCGAATCGCAGATCTTGAAAATGAAGTGAACAAGCTGCGGCAACTTCTGGATTTTGAACGTCGACATGACTCACAAGATTCAGGACTCGATACAGACGAGGAGGAAGTCGACAATACCTCAAAGCTTCAAGTTGCAGTGCCTGAGAACTACGACATTAACGGATACCCCGAAGCTCGACTCAACCGATACGGCCAACGAGTGCTGCAATTTAAGCACCTTCCCCTGGAGGTCGTCGATACTGAAGAACAAGACATTCAAGAAAGTCGCGATAGCCGTGGCTGCGCCCTCGATGTGGACCGCATGTTCCAGTCCGCCTACGAAGGTGAGGATTCTGAGGACGAGGACTGATTGAAAGGTAGGATGTCGGCCCCAGTGTTTTCTAGATTTTATTCTCTGTAATTTTCACCGGTGTTGTGTCTGTCTTTCTCCGGCATTCTGTTTCTCTCCATATTACCAGGTACGTCCTCAAGACCTTCTCCTTGTTGTAGGCTGCAGGCAGCCTCTGAGGGCGACGCGTCTTTTTCCTTTCCTTTTCTGTCTCGTTCTGGATATGTTTCTCGATGTGCGACTGTATCGGTTTATCACCTCCTTTCCTGTGCATGTCATCTTCCTTCCCTCGGTTTCGTTTTTGTATCATTTCCCCGTTTCACCAGATTCTCTCGATTTGTCATTCTCCATTCCTCGCGTAAAAGTTATGTCTTTTTCTTCCTTACCGCAGTTGGTTCTAATGAGGTTGATAGAACTTCGTCGGCTTTAGTTGCCTCCGTGTCTATCATTCCCCAGGTGAAAGGGCTTCTACTGGCGATAGAACGGTTCTAATTGTCATTCTCAGGTTCCCTGCAGCACACCATAATGTCAAGCAAAGATAAGTGCCTTCTCTCCCACTCTGCGCTATACTGAGGTATTTCCTTCAGTCAGCAAAGTCCAGGATATTCGATCTTTTGAGCACTTTGTTTCGTACATCCCTTAGAAGTAGCACCATTTTGTAGCAGTAGGTCCCATTAATACACGTACTTCCCTACTACTTCTTCCGAGCTCGAGGAATTCCTCTCTACCGTGTGATGAATGATATTATGAACACGAATATCTATTAAGAATGGTAAGTACCCAGTGAAAAATAAATGTATGATATGCAATAAGAGTAACATACGTGAAAGCAGTTGTGAGAAGCGATGCGCGATGTGCATGAAACGACAGTATTTGACAAGGAATGTAACATAATCATCAACAGAAAGAATGTACGATACTAAACGTAGGAAATAGAAGAGAATCGAAACGTTATAAACCCAGTACGAAGTAGAAACTCAACTCGATTTAACCCATGTTCCCCCATTCAAGAACACTACTCTCTTCAGGGACGGACACATCCTCGTCCATAGACGGATGTAGCGTCTTTGAGAAGATGTCAGGGCATTATTGACTAGCTCGACTATCTTCTCGCACTGCATTTGTGGCGATTGGTCCCTTTGGCTTTGATGACACTCGTCCGCTTTCTGGGCAGCCTCCTCTGGTATTTGCGGGGCCACGGGTTCCATAGTTGCCCGTGATGCTACGGTACTTCTGTCAGGTAATGCAGAAGTCGAGTTGGCATTTCCGGTGACATCGTTGGTCACGATATCGCCTCCGGGACGAAATACCATGGCCTTTGCTTTCGTCGCATTGACGACTTGCACCACTGCCCTGGTCGTCGTGGCCAGCGAGAAACTACCGAAGCTTGCCAAAGAGCTGATACTGGATATACTCCTAACACTCCTCAGTCCCCGTCGATGACTTCGGGTTGAAGAGGATTGAAGAGTCATCCTGTCAGCGTTCTCGTCTGCACGATCTGAAGAGAAGCTCAAGTAGGAAGGCCTAGGGGATCCTTGTCCGTCATGGGACACAGACCTCACTGAAAGAGAATCTGCAGTTTGGTCCGGAGCGGCCAGAGACGATGAGTCTAAACTGTTTTCACCCTGTGTCGAGCTTCCAAGTCGCCGTCTCATCTTGCGGTCTCGCAATTTTTGCTTCTCGAGGGAAATCGTGCTAATCATGGACGGAGCTAGGGGGGAAGCTGGGGGAGATAGAGTGGGGAAGGCTATCGAATTCTCGAACGGTGCTATGGGAGGTGTAGGATCATCCGGAGTTTGTGCATCATGTGGAAGAGATGGCGCATTATTCCTGGAAGCGTCGACCTTGATTTCAATGCTTCTACCATCTATCGAAATCTGCTCTTCTGGTCCTAGCTCTGCGGTAACCGCCAAACGATCGGGGGCTACTGGAGTTGGCAAAGGCGTCTGTACGACTTCGGGATGCAACTCGAGTTGTTCCTCATCCAGGCGTAACACTCCTCTACGTATCTGTAGCGCTTGTAGCCCATTGTACCTCGGCAATACCGTATGAATCATCTTGTAAGTGATCTACCGTGCAATGTCAGTACTACGTTAACTCTCCGAAACCAGAATCTTCACCTCATCACTTTTTCGTACGTTTGGATGCATATGAAATTGAGGTGCAAATATTATTTCCAGCGTATGAATGCCCTTAGGTCTATTTGGCTTTCCGATGTCTTCTTCTGCGGGTTCCTTTTCGTTCGTTCGAGACGATATAATGGGACCAACCGCACCCAGCAACTTTTCGACTGTTCTTCGGTCCGTATCTTTTTGGAAGAAGAAACCGACTTTCTCTAGTGCGTCCTCATCCCCATACTTCTCATTGAGAGCCAGCCCTTGGATAACGTCACCAATCTTCAAGTCTCCGCTCACAATGGTCCCTCGAACGTTTACTCGGACCTCCCTAATCGTCTTCCGACGCGAAGGCACTAGTAATCTCACAAGCCGAGATGGACCGTGAAAAACGCGGAGTTCTGGTAAAAGCGTGTCTTTTAGACATAACTCCCGAATCCCTGATCCGCTCGAGAAGGAAGGTACAAGGGACGGTGTTAATGGAAGGGAGGAAGTTGAGATGGAGTGGAGGTAAAAGGCTGGTGTAAATGGTGTTATAGGTGACATGGGGGTATGAGGAGTAATGGGAGTTGTTGGTGCCACAGTGGGTGTATGTTGTGCAGACGGGGATGAAGTCGAAGTGGTCGGGGAGGAATTGAGAGCAGTAGATATTCTCACGTCCTGGGTTTTAATACTGATAGAAAACTGCGTTTGTAGAGGCATAGGTGAAGACGGCAGTGAAATGGGTTGGGTACTGTCAGATGAATTCGACACATTGGGAACGAGGAGTGAGGAAGGTCTCTTTAGAGGTGTTGGCCTGTCTGCAGTCAAGCTTGAACCGGAACCAGGAGTATCCAAAGTGGATGATCTTCTTTCCGACAAGGGTGTTGATGGAGGCATGGGGAACGATGTACCAGGGAACGTGGGGGACGGCATTGGTTTATGGATGCCCGTGGAAGGCGCGGAGACAGATAGTCCAGCTGGCGGAGAGATAATGAGGAGAGTCTTGCGTTTCCTCTTTGTGGTTGCCGTGCTTGAGCTTGCAGTTCGGCCCAAGTTATCTTCGTATATGTCAGGTGGCAAGGAATTTTTTGCGGGTATGGGAAGCCCGCCGTCATCAGTAGTACTATCCTCTTCGCCTTCATCCACAGTCGTCGACCATTCTTGACTTCCAATGCGAAGCTCTCTAACTCCAACCATTCCATCCAGCCACCCCAACATTTCTTCTGTTTCACGCTCACCTTTCTCTTCGGAAAGGAATTCGATCTTTGATAGACCGAATGCGGTATGGTGCCTCAAAATTGGAAACACGAATGTAGGAAGACAAAGGGTAGTAAGAGAGGGTAAAGATGCAAGGAGAGTGGTCATCAGAGTCTTTGGGTGTGTGCGCATCTTTCGGGGCGAATTTGAAGGGACATTGGGTGCTGAAACAACGGGAGAGTTGGGCGGAGAGTCACTGAGGTTTAGGTGATACACTGGGGATGGAGACCTATCACGATCTTTTTTGGCATGGGGAATATCGAGCAACAACGAAGGGGTCGAAGCCTTTCTCAAATCCGACATAGAATGCCCTAGATCGGAAACGGAGTGTGTAAAGTCTGACTCGGAATAACCTGTGTATTCTGTGTGCACCGACTCTGCATCCTCTAATGTCTCGTTATCATCATCCGTGACATCCACAGTTGGCTCTGACTGCCAGCCAGTCACCAACGAATCCCATCCCGAAGGCCATTCGTCCATCAATAGTCCCCATGTTCCCTCAAACAACTCTCCGTTTCGGACACGCAAGGTATCAATGATGAGCTCCAATCTCCGACGAAGCTTCCGCCTCCTCCGCGTTGCTTCCTCGTCCTGGGGTAAGCAAGCATCTCCATACTCTTCCTCAGGGTCGTGATTAGCGGTCACCGTGTCACTACGACCGCGACCACGTTGCCCCGATGCTATTGGTGATATATTGCTGATTTCGGCAGTCCTTAAGCGAAGGTCAAGACAGCCATACAAGGCCACTCTTGCGGATCCTGACCAAAGTCTGGACACGATTGCAACGCGGCAAACATCAGGTGTGGGAAGGAAGTTGAGAATGTGTGATAGCAAAGTGGGGTTCGTGAGCACTTGCTGTTCCTTTTCTCGTGTAGGTGTCGGCGAAGGAAGTGGTGAAGGCGCATAGGGAAACTTTCGATTAAGTTCCTCTTGGATATCCACGGGAATATCTGGCAGCGACTTCTCGTCTTGTTCGGGGGCCATCACTTCTGCAGCAGGCCCCAGGTCACTTGGACGGCGGATTTCATCAATCTCATCACCGCTTCCACTAAGTTCCCCTGCATCATCCCATGCTTCCGATTGAACATTGTCCTTGCTCCTGCCAAATATCCGCCATCCTGTTCCACCTGAAACACTAGCTCTCCGCATATTCTTTTGCTTTGCTGAATTTTCGCGAGAAACCAGAGAGGTGGTGGAAGCCGAGAACGAAGACGTTAACTGTCTTTTACTATCAGGGGTGGGGTTCTTTCTCCATAACGACTTTTTGGGTGCTTTGGCTATGTGTCCGACGGGCTCAAAGCCTTTTCGGGTGAGACTTCCAGGAGTATGCGTTTGGGGAGTAAAGTTGGCGGATGTTAATGGTGATGTGGAAGGCGCGGACGACGATATCGCGTTCATATCTTGCTCGGCACTTTGATTGCCCACGCTCGTCACACTGGTGACCTTCTTTCGTGCTTCCCGTGCTTCACCGAGCGCCGTCATTGAATGACCATGTCCACTACTGCTGCTCCCAATGCTAATGATGCTGGTCACTTTCCTCCGCGGTGTAAACATGCGTGAGATCCTTGTGGATGATCTATGTGTAGATGTGGAGGGCCTGGCGACAGTTACCTGTTGTTTGGATGTCAAGGTACAAAACCAATCCAGAATTCTGGTAAAAGCTGCGAACCTCATCCTCCTCATCTACTTCTGCACTTCTTGATATCCTGCTTGCCCTCTTGCTTTCATTTCCCTGTTCTTCAGAGTCGTTTCGAAAAGAAGTAGTTGGGGTGACTGGTGACTGGGGGAGCGCCGGCATTGGACTAAAGGCGCCTGTTGTTGATATGTTGAATGGAAGGTTTTCGCGTCGACTAGGGGTAGAAGAAGCATGGCTGGTATGAGGTCGTCGTGGGACGATGAACGCCATGGTTACCGCTTTCGGCAATGCAATATATGTTGGAAAGGTTGTAGTAAATGTAAGCCGAGGGTTGCGCTGACTGCCGTCGCTCGAACGCTAGCTATGAGTATAGTCTGGTAAATGGTGAGTCAAGGATGCTCGTTCTATGTTTTCAGGAAACCCACAGAGGTACAATGTGACCTCGGCAGCGATCTGTAATTGATAGCTTCCGCGGCGGTGTATCTGAAGGCTGGTGTTAGTTCAAGCGGATTCCAAGCTATGCCGACCTACCAGAACCGCACCTGGAAGATAGTATTAATCTAAGCAGAGGTTTGTATGTTCTTTATGGCGAACTATAAAAATGTCGTCTCCTAATCGAAAGGCTCTAGTCGTGCTACCAATGAGGCAGTCTTCTCAAAAACAAAAGGGCTTGCAGTCCTGCCGCGAGGATCGACGTTGAAACGCTTCTTCTTACAGCAATGCTGTGGTTCCTTTGAGAAACAATTCAATGTTGAGTTTATATTCCAGCTAAAGTATTTCAAAGGAACTCGAAACATACCGAAAACCACTGTGGTCTCCTACGGATATCCTTCTGCCTTTCTTTACCTCCGGGGTAAATTCCGGATGCCAAACTGTCGGAGCTGGTTAATCCAGTCTCTTGAGTGCTTCTTTTTCTGAACAAACTATCAAAAGGAATGGAACGTCTGCTGGGTCGCTGGCCGAGAAAAGACAGGAAAGGTGTAGAAGAACGAAGAGAACTCGGAGGAGTGGAATACGCGAAGGAAAATGGAGTCGTGTGGAGGCATCAAAAAGGGTTACATAACGCCCGCAAATCGTTTCAGCAATCGCCGGACCCGAATCTTCGGACGTTCTGCACAACCCTGAACTGAACCAGACTGTATATTCTGATTGATAAAAAGTACACAGAGATGATACGTAGATACATATGATAGACTACTCAGTCTCGTATCCGTCCAGAGGAAACAGTGTATAATCGAGCCGCAATGTTCATGCTTTGCAATTCCTATCAGAGAACGTAAGGATGGGTTAATTATAAAGGCTAACATCGGTCTCACTTGGAAGAGCAGCTTTGCAGCATATGGAATGTACAATTGTGAGATAGCTGTCTTGTTCTTGCAAGCACGGCACTGATAACAAGGAGATTAATATCACCTCAAAGAAGGGCAGGTGATCAGAAGGCCTACCTCGAAGTTTTGTTTTTTCAAGTTAGCAATTGCAGTCAGTCCGCAGCTAAAAACAGATCATCAGCTAATTGGCCACAAGGTCTTCCAGTGAACACTTACATATCACAGACGTGTAATCGGTAGGCATCACTGGCCTCGAACAAACGTTCCTTCAAGAACCCTGCAATACCGTGCGAAATCATACAATCACGCTCCATTTCTCCGAAACGAAGACCACCATCACGACTACGACCTTCCACCGGCTGTCTAGTCAGGATCTGGACAGGTCCTCTTGCACGAGAGTGGATCTTGTCGTCTACCATGTGCTTCAGACGCTGGTAGTACGTGGGGCCAAGATAGACTTGGGCTTGAAGCTTGCGCCCAGTGTGACCATGGTACATAACCTCTAGACCACGCGACTGGTATCCTTTTTGTCTGAGGAACATTGATACGGATTCCACGGTGAGGTCAGTGAAGGGAGTAGCATCACCTTCGTTACCTATCAGCGTAGCAACCTTTGACAATAGACACTCGACCAAGTGACCGATGGTCATACGGGAAGGAATGGCGTGAGGGTTGATGATGAGATCCGGGACAATGCCCTCGGCGGTAAAGGGCATGTCTTCTTGTCTGTAGGTGATACCGATGGTACCCTTCTGACCGTGACGAGAAGCGAACTTGTCTCCAATCTGGGGGATACGCGTAGAACGGACACGAACTTTAACGAACTTCTGCCCTTCAGAGTTGGTGGTAATCAAGACCTGATCGACAATACCACTCTCCGTACTCTTGAGAGGCGTTGACACGTCCCTACGAGTATGAGTACGTGTTCGTTGTCCCAGCTCTTCACTGTCTGGAGGTATAGGTGCCGTCTTTCCGATAATGATATCTTCTCCACGAACACCAGTACCCGGGGCGATCAACCCGTCCTCCTCGATCTTGTCGTAAGTACCATGCTTCATGCGGAGTGTGTTCTCTCTAGACGGCTTTTCGAACTCCTCTAGCTGTTGTATACCA
Source organism: Paramarasmius palmivorus (assembly GCA_037176845.1). Taxonomy (NCBI): domain Eukaryota; kingdom Fungi; phylum Basidiomycota; class Agaricomycetes; order Agaricales; family Marasmiaceae; genus Paramarasmius; species Paramarasmius palmivorus. The sequence goes on along the minus strand of JAYKXP010000032.1, from coordinate 46,803 downwards.
CTCTTCTTCTCGAGATCCATGTAACTTCGGTAGTAGATACTACGGAAAAGGCCGCGGTCAATTGAACTCTGGTTCATGATGACCGAATCTTCCTGGTTGTATCCACTGTAACAAAGGATAGCTACGATGGCGTTTTGACCAGCGGGGAGCTCTCGGAATTTCAGGTACTCCATAGAACGCGTCGTAGCGAGCGGTTTCTGAGGGTAGTAGAGAATGTTGGCCATTGTGTCCATACGAATTAGGAAGTTTGTGAGGTAGATTCCCATGGCTTGTTTACCCATAGCTGATTGATAAGTGTTACGAGGTGACTAGGGAGAGCAAATTAGGGAGACGCTTGCTTAGAAGTACTATGCAACATACCTGATTGTGATCAGGGAAAGGAATAATACTGGCACAAATACCCAGAATCATACTAGGATGAATCTCGCAATGTGTCCAGGTGTGCGCGTTGATACCGGCTTTCAACCGAGCAGCCGGATCGAAGTCGCCATCATTGGCATGAGGATCGATTCCTTGTGACTGCAGCCGTGAGTTCTCCAGATCCTCGGGAGTCATGGAAATCATGACAGTCTCCTCTTCCTCGGCATCCAACAACTCGACGACGCCACCTTTGACTAAATGCTCCCACTTGTACTCCTCGCCTTCGTCATTCTGGCCGTTGCTCAACCACTTGATGTGCTTCTTCTGCAAGATCAGTTGTTGATTCTCGACAATGAACAGCGGCCGGCAGACACGCCCTGCATCAGTGTAGATTCGCAATTCCCTCTCTCGAATATCCCGCACCACTGAAACCTCAGGACTGATGTCGTCCTTTCGCCGCAGTTTCTTGATCGTCTTGACCAGGTTTACCGGATCTCGATGGACACCCATCCAAACACCATTCACGAACACCTTGGTGCATGGGGTTGACGAGTGAGCGTTCTCCTCCAACGATTCCAAACCCCACTCTTCCAAAAACTCGATGACAGGTGCAGAGTAGGAACCGACAGAGATACATGACATGAGCGCAAGATTCTTCACCAGACCACAGGCTTGTCCTTCTGGTGTTTCGGCGGGACACACCATTCCCCAATGTGTGTTGTGGAGCTGACGCGGTTTGGCGATCTTTCCTTCACGTCCCAACGGCGTGTTACAACGACGTAAATGGGACAGTGTCGATGCGTAGGTGTAGCGATTCAGCACTTGAGATACGCCTGCCTTGGACGACATCGACTTCTTTTGGTCACCCCAGTTGCCGGTGGCAAGTGAGTATTTGAGGCCGTTGGTGATCGTTTGGTGTTTAACGGCCAGTGCGGGGTTGAACTCTTTGTGGGTCTCCACACACTGTAGAGCAGTTCAGTCAATTCTGCTAGCAAATTTAGAAACGAGCGGACCTTCTGCAAGTACCGGTAAACATCCTTAGTCAACTTCCTGAACAGCATACGGAACAGGTTTGCCAGAAGTGGACCAGCAAGGTCGAGACGCTTTTTCCCGAAATGGTCACGATCATCGAGCTCACGTCTCTCCAGCGCGGCAAGTAGGAGACGATGAATCATATAGCCAAAGAAGTACGCCTTCTTCGATTCTGAACCCTCGGCCATGGAGACATGTGGTAACATCTCCTTTTGAAGAATCTCCTGCGCATACCGGATACGTCTTTCTCGTGAAAGACCTGTAGTGGTACCACGGTTACCGATGAAATCGAGAGCTACTTCACGATCCTGGATGACGAAACCATCGTCTATACAGGGCTTCAGCATTTCCAGCATCTGCACGTCCTGCATATCATAGCAAATGTGCTCCAGGATATCGCGATCCGAAATAACACCAAGCGCACGAAACACGACCCAAATAGGAATGTCGACTTTAATGTAGGGAATGGTAGCTTTCATGACGTTTCCAAGCTGCGAAAAAAACATCAGCTCTAGCGAGGTGGACCTAGTACAAGTACAATGGTGCATACCGAACGCTCTTGATTCCGGTGGAACATTTTCACTTGGAATTGACTGATTGTTTTTCCACCCTTCTCAACCGCACTTCGTATTTCGGCAAGGAAGTTGATAGGTGATGGTTGTGCTTTCGCGAAGACATAGACATGATTTGTGGCCATGCGCTCTTGAGCAATGAGCACTTTTTCGGAGCCGTTGATGATGAAGTATCCTCCGGAATCGTAGGGGCATTCATTTAGATCGTAAAGGTCTTGATCTTGTAAGCCACGGAGAATACAGAAAGTCGACCGAAGCATTATAGGAACCTGGGATCATCGTCAGAACCGTAAACTACATGAAGTGCTTCAATCTTACTTTTCCAATCCACACTTTAACTCCATCTTCCCCGCTGGAGCTCTCCGTGTTCCAAACAGTCTCCCCTGCGTGCTCATCTTGCTCTCCACGCATGACCCGGTGCCTCATCTCGATATATAAGGGCGCCGAATATGTGAGATTCCTCAGCCTGGCCTCTTGAGGAAAGACTGGAACGACAAGGCCATCTGCTTCCGTCACAGTTGGCCGTGAAAGGTAAATTTGCCCAAACTTGATCTCGTATCGACGAGTCTGGTCTCCGTCTCTCCCAGTATGCTGATCTGCCTGGTCCAATATGAGGTCGGAGTTTTCATCCACCAGCTCCTGCATTGTATTTTGCACGAATTCATCGAAAGAGTCCAGCTGCTGACGGACAAGACCCTTCTGCTCGAAAAAGCTGGAAATGACTGTCCAGCAATCTTCTTGTGTTATCTCCTTGTATTCGTCATCATCTTCGTCTTCCAGTCCGAAGTTTGGGTCGTCGTAGGCATAAGGGTCTTGAGAGGCGTCGAGTTCTCGAGGGAAAGCTTCGACTTTGGGTTCCACAGTAAAATAGCGAAATACATACCTTGACTCATAGTCTAGGCAGCAATGACGCGAATATAGAGTACAAGCCCAGTTCTGACCCGATTCCTAACACCTTCCGACAGCTCCTGAGTGCAGAAACGAAAATGAGTGAAGACTGGTGGTGGAATGAGAAAGAGTTGTGTACAGTCAGCGCGTCCAAGTGTTTGTTCATGTTGAGATCGTCACGGTCTTCGACGTTCACCAACTCACTCACCCCGGTTCCGCAATGGAAACAATCTCTGAACATTCTGCTATTCGTATAACTGGAGGTGGAAAGATAAAGGCTTGGGTTACATATGCGCTAGAATACCTTGAGGTCCGTTCAGATCTCTTTTCACGTTAGCCTCTTTCCTCAACTCATTCTCAGAACGAAGAAAACAATGCGAAGCCACTTGTACTACATACCCTTCCAGCACAACCCAAGTCAAGATCAGATGTCGCTGACGCAGAGAATCCTACGAGCTCCGACAAACCTCAAGTGCCGAATGTCACGCACACAACGAGTACTATTCCCCGCCTCATCTCTGTAGTCGAGATCATCAAGCGGGAGTACATAAAACTTTTGGGCCAAAAGCAATCTTCGCGCCTGACAGGTCTTCATCAATATAACGAATTTGGATGTCTTGAAGAACTGGGAATATTGGACAATCCTGGGGCCAGCGCGAATACGGAGGAGCAGAGGGCGGAGCAGCTTAAGATGGCATTAGAAGGCAAAAACTAGTAGGGTCATCTTGACTCCCTATGGCATCGCACTGCTGATGATCCATCAGCCCTAAGCAGAAGCAGACCCCGTACATGAAGGTCTGGCTGAGCCACAACGAGATTCCAGGGCTCGTAGAAAAGGGCGCGACGTACGTAGCAACAATCGCGTCTTGTTTCTAACTACTCACTCGATCCTTAGGTACCAATCACCTCTAAAGCGCAAATTGTCCAAGTCAGCGAAGGCAAGGGCAAAGAAACGCCAGAAAAAGGACGCGGCCGAAAAGCAAGCATCTGGATCGAATGCCTCCTGATACCCTCCAGGATCATACAATGATTATGATATCACAGTCATAATGGCCAGTCTTGAAAGTATTCGGATCCGGCGCATCGCTGTCTGGAACCGCGCAGGCTCAACGCAATCATTCGACGGGCTTCACTGCAGCAATCGCATTAGGGATGCCCACTCGTCGAACAGCCCGCGCGAGTAGCGACTCTTGGACCACCAAGTATAGCTTGGGACAGAAGCTTACTGCTTCATTTCTTGTGTCTATGCGTCTTTGTCTCCGTCACTTGTATTCAGTACTACATAGTCATGCTGTCCTTCTCATACACTGTCTTTATCGTGTCAAGTTTGTTCAATCAACACTGGTCGAAGGATATTTCAATGCATTAAATCTACTCTTACATGTAAGTAGTACAAGACGATAACAACCTATAGAACCGACAACATCTGTCTTGAGGCGAGCAGTTTATTCGATGACACCGAGATGATCTTCCTTTATAGTTCCAATAGCGAACTGTAACAAGATTCAGCCAAATGGTGTACATCAATAGACGGGAGGACACTGACGATTTCCGTTGCATCGACACGGGTACCAACAATTTTTAATCGAACCTTGGTGTTCTTTTCTATAATCTGGCCATGGCGTTAGGGTGAACATTCAATGATTGGACCTAATGAAAGATACCTGGTCTTCAGAAGCAAATGATGGTGGATTCGAGTTTGGATCGAATTTCATGTCGGGATGTATGAGCTGGGCAATGGGTAAAGGAAATGTTCAACATCGTACTCAAACTAGAGTAATTCAAAACTCACTTGATGGGACACAAACACGTTCAGAGGCCCAACATCCGCGAAGAAACCCATCTTGCGACATATTAGCGTTCTCATGCGTCGATACCACGAGCAATGCGCACCTTGGTCACATTATTCACCACACCATCCACCACTTCTCCCTTGAACGGTTTGAACACAATCGCGCGATATCTCGTTATGAACTCTGCCTGACCACTCCCACTAAGGACCATTCCCTTTCCTATATCCAGAATGGAGACGACGGCAATAATGTATCCAAATTGACCTGAACATGTTCCTTCAACGTCCGAATAAAGTTTTGACTCGAGAAAGTTGAGCATGCGAGGGCCAAAATATGAGGGGTGAAGAAGGATGGTATGGGTGAGTTCTTTCTGTGAAAAATAGACGCATGTCAGTCAACGTTGTCCTAGAAGACATGTCGCGAGGCCTACAATGAAGAACATGTTGGTGGTGAAGGTCAGAGCATACGAGCTTCACTATGTGAGAAAGACTCTGGCTTGCCGCTTCAACTTGCTCTCGACCAATTTGATGTACACTGGAACTGGCACTCTCATTTTGCGAATTTCTCGGGTCCTACAAAGCTAGAAGAAGAACGAATTGTCTCAACTGCATGAGTGATGCAGACAAAATTTTCACCTCTACCGGTTTTATCCAGACTCGGACATTCATCTTCTCATGTTCAAATTCCTAGCTGGTCGCGTACAAGATCGCTCTCCCTAGGGCTCAAGGTTAGATATTGAAGCATGCAGTTCTCTCAATTGAGAACACTTCCTGGCCGCATTGGCATTCTTGCAGCCACAAGGTTCAGCGAAAGCTCGCTACTTGTATTGGTTGCATGCGTCACGATAGTAGCCGTCTTGCGCCGTTCGAGAGGCCTTCCATTCAAAATAGCATGGAGCGTGGGGTGCACCGTGACACGGGAGCTGAGCTCGGTGTTCGTGTTTGGCTTTGGTAGAAGGCAAGGCGATTGAGCCTGTTCTCAATGGACATCCGGTGCTCTTGTAGAAAGCATCCTCAGTGTACGGAAAGCCTTCCTCTAACTGATAGGATACTTTGCAATTCTTAGTCGACCACATCCATTCAAATGTGATGTCAAGCCCCGCTCGCCTCTGGCCCTTGAACTCGTTGGTCATTCCACCACCTTGATAGAGCAACAGGTGTTCCAAAGTGTAGTAGATCTTTGGTGGTGTTCCCCAAGTTGTATGTAATACAATTAACTTAAGTATCACCCACTACAGCTTCCCTTCTTCTCTGGCCTTCTTGACCCATCTCACAGCAGCGGCCCAATCTTTAACCCTCTGAATTGGTGCACCTTCCGGTATATGATCCTCCAGCTTCTCTTCCTTCCAGAACTCTCTGCCTCCTTCGATCTGAAGCCGTGTATCGAACACCATTGTATCAACAGCGTCTTTGGCGGATGACACCCGTGAATTCCACTCATAGTCTCCAAAGAGTAACACAGGCGTGGGGGGTATGGGAGGTGTGGGAGCGGCGACTTGGAGAGCGTTTTCTGAGGAATCGTCGATAAGAAGCCTAGCTTGTAAGTTGGCGCAAACCTATGAGGAATGTATGAGTATACAGGGATTACTGATGTGGATGAGTAAAGCGAACCTCTGCTTTGCTGAGCTTCGTAGTTACCTCATGCCCTGCTTTGCCAGCGTCTTTGAACTGGCCGGTGCACACGACGCTGTGGAAGAGACCTATCGGGTGTTCTTAGCTTTGAGACCAACAAAGATATCTGCAAGACTCACCTGGGAACCACTTCTCGACCCATTTCCAGCTGTCTTCGTGGTTTTCAGGCGACCTTGCGGTGACGATGATCAACTTGAAACCCATGTCGTGCAAAGCCTGGATGCCTTCTCTGGCACCCGGAACGGGCTTTGCTTCAAAGATCCTTCGTGTCGCATAGAAATCGCGGACTTTTTCGAAGGTTTCTTCTAGGCCACCCCAATAAGGGTTCTGTCAAACTCAAATCAGCGACATAGATGTCAATCAAGAGCTCGAGTCATATATACCTTCCAATAGTAATAATCTGCGAATCGACATGAGAAACTCAAAGAAAAGTCTTCAGGAGCATCCATCACCCACAATAAAACTTGGATAAATCCATATCGGTCCCGTAGTGTTCATTGTGCCCTAATCACTGAGATGGTCATTTCGTAACTCTTTCTCCCTGCAGGTTAATAAATAAGATGTCCGTACAATTGGCAACTTCTAGATTGGTTTGGCTTAGCACATCGTCGAGATCCACGGCAATGACGGGGCCTGATAAGCCTGGGGACGAAGCAGAAGAGAGGGCCCGTAGAGATTCCGAAAGACGAGGAGGCGGTTCGTTGTCTGGAGGTGTAGTATCGTCAAGTTCCTTATTCCGGAGCTTTGGAGACAGTTCGAGTTCTCGCTTGGAGTCAGCTGCAGACATTAGATCTTGGAGTTGGCTACAGCCAGAAGATGTCGTTGGCAATGAACGTTATGGACGCTGTAAGAGCTGAGTCAAAAGATGGTCCGAACGGGCCGAAGTGTCCGAGCCGTTGTTGAAACGTTGACGCGCGGCTAGATCGTCTTTTTGACGTCGTCGACTTGAACCATCAAGAGACAGAAAATCTAGGATTTCATACGGATTATCTGCGTTAGAAACTGAAAATACGGGGACGCTATCAAAGAAGGGCTCATTTACTATGGTTTCTGTGGTGTCCAGTGCGTTCACAAGTTCTCCGATGTTCTCTTGAGTATTATCATGATTTACAGCAGAACCCTGCGGAAGGTTTTAACTTCTTTCCCCGTTATTGGTCGACAGACCCTCAGAGTGGATGATATTTATCTAGAAGCTAGCGTCGTATCACCACCTGAAATGATGTTGCAGTTATCCGAAAGCCGCCAGAGACATCCTCAAGTCTATAGTATGGACGATTGGCCTCGGCTCAACACAATAATGGACAGGTCTCCGAAGAATGTCGACCAGGTCACATGAACCCTATCTTCCAGAGACAAAAAATGCTTAGGCTAGTTTGGATGTGAGGGTACTTTGACGAAGGAAGAGGAGAGCCGTGACAATGCTGTGAGTCCTGATACCGGCAAACGCTCAGAAAAGCCGTTTCGAATAGGCTATGTTAGAACAAAGCTTGCTGATTGCTATATTCATAAACAGTACGAAGAACGTCGGACACACAGTACTTTGTTCGACTCTCTCAAAACTTTCAGGCGAAGTCTTCCAATTTGCTGAGCTCGAAAGGGGTAGCCCGTACGACAAAATATCCCTCCAGTCTGCCTCCAGTACATTTCCACGTTGGGGCAGCAAATGAAACCTTGTCTTATGATGCGATTCATAATAATCGACTCAAGGAGCAACTGTATTTTCGACTCGGACAAGTCCCAGCCACACCGTGTACACAAGACTCCGGAGCCAGCATGTATCTATCTATGTACAACATATCATGCATCAGCATTTGACACAGTTTCCCGGGTAATGACTTGGTTGTCTGGGAATACTTCTGCAGTGAGTTGTTTGAACCATGTTTGGAAGTCGTTAAGATGATACATCGCGAGGCTTGCAGTTCCGACAAAGGAAAGCGGGCCACACTCATCAATATCAACACTTTGCGGTCAATTACGTTGTCATCGCAAGGGTAATGCCCGAGACTTCTTCCATCACACACGGGAAGTACCAAAATATACGCTCGACGTATACTTAGGCGTTGCTTAGGCGTAGTGATAGACCGTATCGGGCGTATCACACGATAATATAACCCTCATATGGTTCATCAGTTGATGTTTCACTACGTCTTTCAATGGATTCGAGGGATATATACCGAGCAGAAAGTTTGGTCCTTCCCGTGTGTCATCAACATCATTCGCAATCGCATATATATACTACAATATGAACCGAAGTCGCTCTCAATCATGGCCCAAGTCTCATCTTCAGCCTGCACGCTTCTTGCCTCTTCGGCCGTCATACCAGCGGAGTCCGTGAAAACCCTTGCAGTGAGTGATGGATCCTTTCTCTTGAGCAAATCCAGGTATCCCCTTACACTGTTGTAGGTACTGCTGTTCTTTGTTGGTGAGTCTCCCACTGGTATCATTCACAATGAACCTAGCACTGGGTGCATGGACCAATAACCTGTGCCATAATATAGATGACATAAAGGCTGTTTATTGACCAACTTATTTAAATATTTTTGTGCAGTCTATAGATGGAATATTGATGACAAGATAGCACTTTTCTTATTGATAAGTGATCAAAAAGCTCATTGAAAGGAGATGGGACATATGATTCATGCAATTCATATATCTGTATGTTGTATCTATAATATAAAAACAACATATCAGTGAGAAGATATCAGGGCCACTGGTATATTGTTTTATTTCTGATTAATAAATTACAGTAAATATCAATGAGCTCATGTATATTGACAGGTAGTTTATGCATAGACTACAGATACTGTATAAATCACCAGTGGAAATCACTGATAGATATGAGTATATTGGTCATATATATTGCAATAGAGCATATCAATGAAAGGTGTTGAATGTATCAGAAATAATACTGATCACAGACTATTGAGTGGTTATTAATATTTGCATACCATATACACATGGGTTATCAATGACAAAAAGGATCTAAATTTACCTGTATTTCTTTGCAAAACTGGTTGATAAGTATCCTAACATACCAATGAGTCTGGTCCTGTCTCAATGATAAAACATGGAATATATGGACTAAATACCAATCATATCTTGCTTCTGTGATTGATGCATAGTGGAAATGTGTTACATATGGAATGATGAATTATTAGTCATAGGACAAATAAACAGGTAAATTGTACAAATGGCAAAGGTACAGCACATTAATGTGCAATATAACTGGATTCTGTCGAAATAAAACACAAGATTTGCAGCAATTTGAAATTTAGTCACAATAAAATCTGTCCCAAACTAAGAATCTTACATTAATACACTAATGGCAAATATCAACAACCACAGCAATCAGAGATAACAATCAGTAATCCACTTACAAATATTGATCAGCTATGAACAAAAAAGGACCACTTATACATTAATAAAGGATATTGATCACTAAACTGGAATGTGACAATAAAATAGACTGCACTTTACCCATGATCATGAGTGAATAAAGCTGAGGACAACATAATAGAGTGGATGATGTTTTACAAGAATGGAACCTAAGTTTAGCTTTCACAAAACTTTAAGTTTCATTTTCCAGGTTCCATTCTTGTGAAGGTCCAAGTTTTGTCCTCATGAAACTCCAAGTTACATTCTCCAGATTCTATGTTCATGAGACTCCAAGTTCCATTCTCGTGAAACACCAAGTTCCATTTTCCAGGTTCTATGCTCATGAGACCTCAAGTTCCATTCTCATGAGACTCCAGGTTCCGTCCTTACAAGACTCCAGGTTCCGTCCTTACAAGACTCCAGGTTCCGTCCTTACAAGAATCCAAGTTCTGTCCTCATGAAACTCCAAGTTACATTCTCCAGGTTCTATGCTCATGAGACTCCAAGTTCCATTCTCGTGAAACACCAAGTTCCATTTTCCAGGTTCTATGCTCATGAGACCTCAAGTTCCATTCTCATGAGACTCCAGGTTCCGTCCTTACAAGACTCCAGGTTCCATCCTTACAGGACTCCAAGTTCTGTCCTCATGAAACTCCAAGTTACATTCTCCAGATTCTATGCTCATGAGACTCCAAGTTCCATTCTCATGGAAGTCCAAGTTCTATGCTCATAAGACTAGTTTTGTACTGGTAAACACTCTAAGTTCCATGTTCATAAGACTCCAAGCTCCATTCTTGTGAAAGTCCAAGTTCCATGCTCATGAGACTCCAAGTTCCATCCTTGTGAAACTCTAAGTTCTATGCTCATAAGACTAGTTTTGTACTGGTAAACACTCCAAGTTCCATGTTCATGAGACTCCAAGTTCCATGTTCATGAGACTCCAAGTTCCATTCTCATGAAACACCAAGTTCCATTCTCGTGAAAGTCCAAGTTCTGTCCTCATGAAACTCCAAGTTACATTCTCCAGGTTCTATGCTCATGAGACTAGCTTCGTACTGGTGAACACTCCAAGTTCTATGCTTATGAGACTAGTTTCATACTGGTGTGTCCGAGTTTTAGATTGAACTCTGTTAGCAGCGATAGCGCAGATAGCGTGAATAAACGATAGCTGATGACCAGAGGGGTTGAGATAGAAGTGAGTGAACCAACTGATAGTTATTGTAGGGTTTTCTGTCTAGGTTTTATACATGAGTAGGGATGAAAGATAAACCTAAAAGTAAAAGTATAGACACGATAGAAATAACTGTGGCTTGATGTGGCTTTCTGTAAGTAAGTGGGTTATACAAAACGATATAAGCGGGTCAAGAGGTATTCTAAGATGTGGCATATGTAGATGTAAGTATAGATTGTTCCAGAATTCCAACATGGTGAACACTCCAAGTTCCATTTTCATGAGACTCTAAGTCCCATTCTTGTGGAAGTCCAAGTTCTGTTCTCATGAAACTCCAAGTTACATTCTCCAGGTTCTATGCTCATGAGACTCCAAGTTCTATTCTCATGAAACACCAAGTTCCATCCTCGTAAAACTAGTTTCATACTAGTGAACACTCCAAGTTCCGTGCTCATGAGACTCCGAGTTCTGTCCTCATGGAACTCCAAGTTCTATTCTCATGACACACCAAGTTCCATTCTCATGACACACCAAGTTCTGTCCTCATGAAACTCCAAGTTTTGTGCTCATGAAACTCCAAGTTACATTCTCCAGATTCTATGCTCATGAGACTCCAAGTTCTATTCTCATAAAACACTGAGTCCCATTTTCCAGGTTCTATGCCCATGAGACCTTAAGTTCCATTTCCATGAGACTCCAGGTTCTATTCTTGTGAGACTCTAAGTTCCATTCTCATGGAAGTCCAAGTTCTATGCTCATAAGACTAGTTTTGTACTGGTAAACACTCTAAGTTCCATGTTCATGAGACTCCAAGCTCCATTTTTGTGAAAGTCCAAGTTCCATGCTCATAAGACTCCAAGTTCCATTCTTGGGAAACTCCAAGTTCTGTTCCCATGAAACCTCAAATAAGTTCCATTCCTGTAAAAGTCCAGTCTCATGGAACTCCAAGTTCTATTCTCATAAAGCTCCAAATGTCGTGCTCATGAGACTCCAGATTTCATGCTTATAAGGCTCCAGGTTCCATTCTTGTGAGACTCCAAGTTCTATTCTCAGGAAACTCCAAGTTCTGTTCTCATAAAACCTCAAGTAAGTTCCATTCCTAGTTCAGTCTCATGTGACTCTAAGTTTTATCCTCCAGGTTCCATCCTCATTAGACTCCAAGTTTCTTGCTTGTGAGACTCTAAGTTCTATTCTTGTGAAACACTCCAAGTTCCATGTTCATAAGACTTCAAGTTCTGTGCTCATGGGACTCTGAGTTTCATTCTGGTGAGACCTCAAGTTCCATTCTCCAGGTTCTATTCTTGTGAGACTCCAAGTTTCATGCTGGTGAAACCTGGAGAATGGAACTTGGAGTCTCATGATGAGAATAGAACTTGGAGTCACATGAGACTGGACTTTTACAAGAATGGAACTTACTTGAGGTTTTACGAGAATAGAACTTGAAGTCTCATGAGCATAGAACCTGGAGAATGTAACTTGGAGTTTCATGAGGACAGAACTTGGAGTCCCGTAAGGACGGAACCTGGATTCTTGTAAGGACGGAACCTGGAGTCTTGTAAGGACGGAACCTGGAGTCTCATGAGAATGGAACTTGAGGTCTCATGAGCATAGAACCTGGAAAATGGAACTTGGTGTTTCACGAGAATGGAACTTGGAGTCTCATGAACATAGAATCTGGAGAATGTAACTTGGAGTTTCATGAGGACAAAACTTGGACCTTCACAAGAATGGAACCTGGAAAATGAAACTTAAAGTTTTGTGAAAGCTAAACTTAGGTTCCATTCTTGTAAAACATCATCCACTCTATTATGTTGTCCTCAGCTTTATTCACTCATGATCATGGGTAAAGTGCAGTCTATTTTATTGTCACATTCCAGTTTAGTGATCAATATCCTTTATTAATGTATAAGTGGTCCTTTTTTGTTCATAGCTGATCAATATTTGTAAGTGGATTACTGATTGTTATCTCTGATTGCTGTGGTTGTTGATATTTGCCATTAGTGTATTAATGTAAGATTCTTAGTTTGGGACAGATTTTATTGTGACTAAATTTCAAATTGCTGCAAATCTTGTGTTTTATTTCGACAGAATCCAGTTATATTGCACATTAATGTGCTGTACCTTTGCCATTTGTACAATTTACCTGTTTATTTGTCCTATGACTAATAATTCATCATTCCATATGTAACACATTTCCACTATGCATCAATCACAGAAGCAAGATATGATTGGTATTTAGTCCATATATTCCATGTTTTATCATTGAGACAGGACCAGACTCATTGGTATGTTAGGATACTTATCAACCAGTTTTGCAAAGAAATACAGGTAAATTTAGATCCTTTTTGTCATTGATAACCCATGTGTATATGGTATGCAAATATTAATAACCACTCAATAGTCTGTGATCAGTATTATTTCTGATACATTCAACACCTTTCATTGATATGCTCTATTGCAATATATATGACCAATATACTCATATCTATCAGTGATTTCCACTGGTGATTTATACAGTATCTGTAGTCTATGCATAAACTACCTGTCAATATACATGAGCTCATTGATATTTACTGTAATTTATTAATCAGAAATAAAACAATATACCAGTGGCCCTGATATCTTCTCACTGATATGTTGTTTTTATATTATAGATACAACATACAGATATATGAATTGCATGAATCATATGTCCCATCTCCTTTCAATGAGCTTTTTGATCACTTATCAATAAGAAAAGTGCTATCTTGTCATCAATATTCCATCTATAGACTGCACAAAAATATTTAAATAAGTTGGTCAATAAACAGCCTTTATGTCATCTATATTATGGCACAGGTTATTGGTCCATGCACCCAGTGTAGCACTAACAAAATGCCGCGGGTGAACAGGCTTCTATGTTCTGCTTTTCATCTTGGCTGTATACCTTCGTTGCATAGTACCGATGACGACGAACAAGACACTGCATCTGTCCTGGCTAATATCTTTGTTCTTGTTTTCAAACACCAGTGCCACTGCCCGCACTGCACAAGTCATCATATCAACAGGGTCTATTACAATGTGGTCTTTGTCATGTGCAGAGTCCTCCTTTGGCCGATTGAACGTCACGGTGGTCATGGCTTTAGTGTAAGTCTCTTTCTCTGGATTCCGAGTCGAGTCTCTTCGATGACACCACTCAACACTAGGCCGCTTTATCACACAACGTTTATTATAACCAAGTATGTCTAATATCAATCACTGTGACCTAGAGATTGTCCATAACCAGAACTTGGCAGTGGTCTTTCAGACTCTATTATGGTAGGTCCCCCGTGCCAACACCCTCTCCTGCCCTGAGTGATTATGATCATTTAGATTTACCGTCTGTTTGTGATTTGGAGGCCTCAGCGAAGGCGAAGCATATACGTGCTAGTCTGCATAATGATATCGATCTCGTGTGTGTAAAGAATTCAACAAGAACTGCTTCTTCTCTGATACCTTCTCTAGTTCTCGGGTTTACTGCAACCGCTATTACTGCAGTCGGCCAGAATAATGATTACGCAGGATTGATAGAAATTGGTAATATCACGGGTCTCGTTTACGATTGTTGCAATGCTGTTTTCAACTCAATGTTGACTCTCATGCTCGGTATGCAGCACTTGCGTTTCTTTCAATGTTCTCAGTTTTAAACATGTCCTGAACAGCGGGTCATATCTGGCAAATCAACCACAAGGCCCAGGCGGTACTTAGCCCGGTGATTCAACGGAAGTACAGAACTGTAATTGCCATTCTGTGAGTTTGTTCCAGGTCCTCAGGTGTCTTCTCGAGTAACTCACGATTACCTTTAGTCTTGAATCGGGTATCCTTTATCCGTTGACTTTGTTTCTCCACGTTGCATTTTTTGGATACCACCTCGCACACGACACATCTGATGCACTGATCGATATAGGCTCACTTCCTATGCTAATGGCGGTATGTTAATCTACGTTCTGAGTTTTATACGGTGCTGAGTGTCGCATTATCCAGGGAATCGCCCCGACCTTGATCATCTTACGGTCAACGTTGAACAAAAGCACGGAGCCTAGTGTCAACCAGGGGCTTTCAACACTGCACTTCGAGGAACGAGACGTTGCGGTGACTTTGAGCAACGAAGTAATGATCATCAAAAGGAATTCAGAGAATTGGACGTGAATGGTAAAGGAATCCCCATGATTGTTGATTTGAGTGTTCTGCCCGGCCGAGTGTATTATGAGTATGCTATTCACGAAAGGGAAAGTTTGTCTCCTAAGCGAAAGATTGATTAGACTTCAATACTTGCAAGTGTAATACAAATTACAATGCGCGAGTTCGAAGGTGTGACTACGTGGGAAAGGCACTAAGCGCCGGGATTGTCTTACAAAACGCTCAGGCAGGCTCAGGCTCAGGCTAATTTGTTGCTAATTTGTCTCTCCATGTCTCTTGTCACACAACTCACACTGTCGATGAAGCAAAGACATCAACACGACACTACACTCAACGTTCAACGTCCACGGGTTGTAGAAAAAGGAGATAGTTAGAGGAAAAGAGCGCCTTGGCGTGTGTTTTGGTTTCGTTGCTTGACCAGGTGCTTATTTATGCTTATAGAACCTCGCGATCTATTGCCTCCTGAACCGCTCGATGTACAAGAGCTGCCTCGCCACGGAAACAAGTATCTAAGCATCTTTTGGGCAATCCAGGGCAATCCCTACTCCATTGCGAGAGATGGACCGAATGGACCGAGGTGTCCGAGTCGCTGTTGATGCGGGTCGTGTTGAACCGCTATCGCTCCCTCGCTATCAACTATCGTCGGCATTAAAAAAACAAAAAAAAAAATCGGATTTCATACGGGGACTACGGGGAAGTTATCGAAGAAGGGCTCATCTGTTATGGTCTCTGTGGTGTCCAGTGCGTTCACAAATTCTCCAAGCGTTCTGTCATGCTCATCTTTTACAACAGAACCATCGCAGATGTTTCTTTCCCCATTACTGGGTGATCACCCCTTAGAGTGGATGATAACTATCTAGGAGCTGGCGTCGTATCACGACCCAGAATAATGAGGATGTGTGCAGTCATTCAAAAGTCGTCAGAAATCCTCAAGTCTCTCGGTTCCACCGGCCATTTCGGTGTGAAGGTTGTACTCCGGAGAGGAAACAAACAAAACTTTGACAACGTCACAGCCTCTGGAAAATGATTAGATTTCCTGTGTATAGACGGGGAAACGGTCGAAGAGGAAGTCGTATGTGCCTCATGATCTGGAGGAGAGGATCGAGGTGATGAGGAAGAGAGCTGTAACAGCGAGTCCCGAATATACCGGCAAATGCTCAGAGAAGCCCGTTTCACATACTTAAATCGAGATGAACCCTGCTAACTGCTATGTTCAAAGACAGGACGAAGCATGTTGGACGCATAGTGCTGTTTTCGGCTCTCTCGAAACTTTGCGAAACGAATGGGGCAGCCTGTGTGGCGAAACGTCCTTCCACTTCACCTCCAGTACACTTCTACATTGAACGCAGCAAATCAATGGCGTTAACCTTGCTGTACGTTGCAGTCTATTAGGTATGGTCATCGACCGCAGGAGCAATTGCATTCCTGACTTGGACGGGTCTCCGCCACACCATACGCGCAAGGTAAGTAGCTATGTACATGTAGCACATCATGCATCAGCGCTCGATAACTTATTCCCTTGGGAATACTTTTTTAGTGAGTCTTGGATGTTCGAACCATGTTTGAAAGCTGTTAACATGATTTATCGCGAGGCTTGAAGTTCCGGCTAGGAGAGTACTAGTAGCTAGACGCCCACGTCCGGCAAGCAAGTCGGGCTATACTCACTGTAACACTGATTAACGCCTTTTGCTGTGGGATTGATTACGTTGTGATCCCAAGGGCAACGAGCCCGAGATCTCAGTGATCCCCAGCCAACCATTGAGCAGAAACAGAAGACCTTAGACTTTTTATGGCATCATGATTGCGGGTATATATATCTACAAACTGAGAGTTTTATAACACCTACCCATGGTCCATGACGTTCCCTCAAGCTGTTCACTCGTCTCTACGCCTCTCATCGTACCGGTGGCATCAGTCAAGACCCTTGCGGTATGTTTTTTTGCAGCTGATTTAACTCGGATGATATTCATGGTCTGCATGATGTAGGTGATGCTATTGTCATCTGGTAAGTGAATACAGCCCTCAGAATCAGCCGCCGTGATATGACTCCGTCTCCTCCAGGGTTCTATATTCCCTTGTTCTGCCTGACTGTTTACCTTGCCACGGTGGTTCTGACAGCCACGAACAAGAGATTACACCGAACTTGGCTGGTAGCATTATTCTTTATGTCAAACCTTGGTGCAACTGTGCGGACTGCCAAATATTATGTTGATCAAAGAGAACTGGCAATACAGTCTTTCTGTGAAGTATTAGATTTGGATTGGGTTCCGGGTGGAGGTGCAGTGCTAGCGTGCGTTTTATATCTCTCTCTGGACTTCTTTCGATCTGACCGCAATGACTTTAGAACTGTCTACCACTTAATATTTGTCCTGGTCAAGTGAGCAACAATTCCAGCATTGCTCCCGAAACTTATTTATCCGAAGCCTTTATCAAACAGTTGCATATCAGATTCGCTCATAGTAAGGTTTTTCACTCCGTTATACGTATAGCACTTAATTGAAGGCGGATCCTCAGATCTATCGTCTATTTGTGATCTGGGGACGGACACGGAAGGTCGTCGTCATCTTGTCAGTCACAGGAGCAATTCTTTTATTCTGTAAGGAACCAGTATTTATTTCCCGAGAATTATTCTGGCCCTGACCACTGATAGGCCTTGGGATGGTAGCAACCATATTTACCGCAGTTATGCGGGCTCATTCGTCTCTTCGACTTGCAGAAGTTTCATTCAACATTGGATACGGATATAATTGTGCGAATGCTGCCTTCAACTTTCTTCTTACGGTCACTGTTGGTATGTGTCAAGCTCCCAGTCTCCTTTTGATCGGTAGGTATCCATTGAGCGGGTTTTGATAGCGGGACGGATTTGGTGGATCAAGCGCAAGTCCAGCGCGATACTCAGTCCTGCCACTCAGCAGAAGTATCAGACTGCGATTGCCATCCTGTAAGTTGCTATTACTATTTCCGAAGTGCACGACTCAAGGCGACCGTCCAGACTTGAATCAGGATTATTGTACCCGATAACCCTAATTACTCATGCGGTATTGATGTTCTACTATGACACATTGCCACAAAAGATCGACCTTGCTCCCTTTGCGATTCAAATGGCGGTACGTTTCTCTGCCTCTTCAAGGTATGCGGAATCAGAACTCAAGCTTGTCGTCAATCAGGGAATCGCCCCCACCTTGATCATCCTACGTTCGACGCTGAACAAGAGTGCGGAAAGTGTCCCTCAGGTGCTGTCGACACTACGTTTTGAGGAAAGGGACCCGGCGGTGGTGACTTCGAATTCGGATATTGAAGCAACGGTATCATCTCAGCAATCACCAGGCAAAGAAGGAATAGGGCTATAAGGAGAGTTAGAACCGTCGAATTTTTAATACTAGGAGTGGTACTTACCCCAAAGGCCTGTACGATTGCTGAAGCTTTGAAGCTTGTATTTTGAATCATTTTCAACACTTTTGCTCGTCAGTGCCTCCGAAATGCCCGTCCTGATAAATCCCTCCGCTATCGTTGGTTAGCGGAGATGGTGCGCAATTGCGCGGCGTCCCGGCAGACTTGTTGAGTTCATCATGCGTCATCGCATCGTCGGTATCGCCTTGGCTTCTTCAAGCATTGCCTCTCGTACGAGGTTGTTATTTTCCCCCTAAACACGAATACCTGAGCTTTCCTGACGGGCTGTATCTCCTATAACATTGTAGTGCTATCGCTGTGGAGACGTGGTGGCAGATGCGGAGCATGTGGCAACGAGCATGTGAAATTCGTATCCGGGTTTCCGATTTCGGCCGCAAACATCGTGAGAAATCTCTCTCGGCAGTGACAAACAGTTTTTTTACTCCGCAAACGCTCACACGAGCTCTTTTGCCTTTTTCTCCTCGTCTCTACTTGTACTACCCTCCTTGGCTCTAATAGATTATCTCTCGACCCTTAATTCTCTCACAAAATGCACTTTTTCAACCAAGTCTTCAACTACGAGTGAGTATGCTCGCCTAATAGTGTGCGGTCTTGTGCTAATCGCTTGTGGTATTCCCTTCTAGCCATCCTTGGTCTCATGTAGTTATCGGAATGTGGCATAAATACCCCAATCCAAAATGCTCGCATGTTGTGAGCATCGACGTTCTTGATCGCTCTGTAGACCCAGAGACCGGGATCATCAGAACCGAGCGGATATTGGGATGTAAACAGAAAGCACCAGTATGGATCGTCAAGGTGTGTTGCTATCTACCCGATAGAGAGCTTTGGCTTACCGTTGTCGATAGCTTTTCGGAGGTTCAGAGGACGCCTTTGTGCGGGAGATCTCGTTCATTGACCCCAAAACACAAAACGCTACCATCACGTCCGAAAACCTCTCCCTCTCCCAATTCGCTACATGTTTCGAGCAAATTCAGTACTCCCCGGTATCATCAAATAGAACAGCATTTAGACAGACAGCAGAGATTCAAGCAAGGTTGGGTTTATGGAGAAGTGCGGCCGACAATCTAGAGAAGTGGTTGGTTCAGCGATTCGAGCAGAATGCACAGCTAGGCAAGATCGGATTCACAGATGTTTTGCGGCGGTTATGGGAGGAGAGACAACAGTTGCAGGGTGCACCAGCGTCGTGAACGCTGTTTTTGGGACGGTTCTCTTCACGTTACTTATTCCTGTGATGACCTTTTTTTCATGGTTCGGGATACCCCCACTCTGCACACCACTCTTTCTTTTGGGTTGTACTACCTTATTCATTAGACGTCGCATTACACATCGTAGATATCCAAAAGCGTCCTTCAGACGCCTTTACATTATACACCTCAATATGTACACCGTACGAACACGAACTTGCCATTCTTTACTATGCGGAGAGAGCAGGGCAATAATGGAGCAACGGAACACTGGTGGCTGGATTCGATGCGGAGTCGATGCGGAGTCCGGCGAGCAAAGAGCCAATTAGCGCTGAGCCGATTCCGCGTCGGAATACCAGCGGATACCGTTCACGACTACCACCACCACTATCGATCTACCGTTTGTGCTCGTACCTATACTGAATCTTCTCTCAGAGTACCCATAATGTCAACAAACCGTCGAGGCCTCGACCAACTTGGCTTTCGGTCGGCGCGCAAAATTTTCACTGGACAGCCATACCGTCTGGATTCGAGCTGTCAATCCCTGAATCTCGTTATTCGGGACCATGACATTCCAAAACTGCTCCAGATTCGCCATTTCAGACGCGAATATTACGAATGTAGAAGGGAATATCAGCTACAATATCCTACAGCAAGTTGAGCTGGTTGAGAGACAGCGCCGAAGAGGAGTACGATTTGGGATGAGGTGATTGAACATTGCTCCGCATTCAAGAACTGATTCTTACTTACCACTGAAAGTGTATAGTATCTCAGAATTCCTACGGGCGAAGTATATCTAGTACAGAAGATTGCTGAATCACGCAAATACGAAGATCCAATGCAAGCAACAGTCACTGCCCACATAGTTCGCATTCCTCCTAAATACCACTGCTCTGAGACAAACTTTTTACGGCTGTCGTATCGTGGACGCAATGCGCGCGAGGTGGCCGTGAACCTTTCTTCGGCATGGGCATTTATTGACGTTTGGTATCAGGCCTTCATCCGGGACTTCAAGACGTTCTCTGTGCTCAAGTGAGCTGTTCGTGATGCCCATTCGATCCAGGCTCATGTCCTTGTTTGACAGGGATATGGAGGTAGTTCAACTCTTTGGCTATAGCGAGTCTGGACAACTTCCGGCTTTGATATTCTACGACGGTGAGCGCTCTACTATTACAGATTGACCGAATGCCTTGAATCGATCACGATACTCTCAGCACTCATACCGATCGCAAGCATCTTCAAGCAACACCGTTGGTCACCGTTCCTTTACACGTATTTCTTATGTCGAGTACGACCATTTCTTCAGCCGAAAGCACACCTGCTGATGTTCAGACTTGTAGTACAACCTCACGATGTCTGGTTTCACGGGTACCCGTATGGTTCGTGAGGTTTGAAGACATCACATACGATGCTAACCCATGCTCCAGTCTCTAGGTGAACTATGGATAGACCCTCGAGACGCGACACTACGCAAGGGACCTCGTCTTGAGGTCGATGCAAGCAAGACGTGGTTTCTCTCAAAGTTGGCCCTCGATTCAACGTTCACAAGCCAGCCACCATCTCTTGAAGCGTACCACGATGAGAGCGCAATGTTCGAATATCTTAGCAAAACGTTGTCAAGTCGGTCTTTGATCAAGGGTGCTTCGTGGGCTGTAACTGGTTCCTCGTTCTATGGAAGTGGAGAGGAGATCATATCGATGTTGTCTTCTGGCGCTGGAAGTGTTTTTGACACAGATGATGGATCCGTCATTGCGAGATGGCCAGAGCTTGATACTGCTTCGCGGTATCGTTTCCATGGGGTGAGAGGTATCCCCGAGTCGGCACAGGAAAGGGTCCATGTTATGGCAGACCGCTCAATTCGGTGCGTTTTGGTCTTGATGTACATTTATGAGACTAAAGATAGTTGTCTAGATTTACTCTTATGGCTTCGGAAGTGATGGAAGTGAGGGAGTTAGAGTTGTGGTATGGGTTGTACACCAGAGAGACATGGCATAGTCTTATTGAGTCTTGGCTATCCCAAGCACCACTTATTTTTGATTTACATGGGATTTCGGAAGAAGACTGGGGAAGCTTTGGTGAGTAACTTGCTGTGCTTCTCTTCTCTGTCGCTCATTTCACTGGGATATAGCCATATCCACCTCGTTTTGGCTCTCATTGGACTTCAAAGAGCTTCAGCTCGATCCGATGAAATATATCGAGCATCAAGACAATTCATTCTATCTTTTTGTACGCCCCGTACCATCACCGGCTGATCATCGTTCGGTTTGGGAAAGCTGGATGTACGGAAGGAAATGTTACTGGTCGTTCGATCCCTTCGGACTCGAAAGACCGGTCACCGGAACTGACATTGGCCCAGACATTGATGAGAAAGTAGGAATCTGGCGTGTCTGTTGGGATAAACGAACATATCAAATGATACGAAAACTTCAAATACTACATGGTTTCGATCCTGCGACGACGGAATTCGCTGTTTCTCTCGGTTATAGTATCTTTCAAGGCGCGAGCGATATGGATGAATTGCGGCGTGGTACGAGTTTCTGTTGTTTACGATATGCTAGTTGCTCATTCAGACTCTAGGTATGCCGTCCTTGTTCGAAGAGGGCGATTGGGAGCCTGGGGAACAGGACGAAGTGGTGGTCTATCCTCGTAGATGTACTCATCGTCAACGAGATGCATAGATGCGTGTACATCTGGGAGGACCTTCATCGTAGTATTTTGTCTTAGGCTTTTGTTCTGGCTCCAAGAATTTAGAAGGGAATTGTCCTTATCGCGTTTTGTCCACCCTTGTCCTTTTCCAATCGAAGTGACCCCTTGGGTCTTTGACGTGATCCTCAGCGAAAGTGCAACGACCTGGCTCTTTCTATCGGCTCCCCGTCTTTAGACCACAATAGCAGCCCTCTTTATACTACGAGATACATATACCGTGCATTCATTTCGCCACCAATGCCGCAAGTGTATGGCTCCTCAAGCTCACAAAGAAATAGTATGGAAGTACAATATATTTCTAAGACCTACTGCTACTGCTACAAAGTGGCGTTATATCTAATCCTCGCACTCAAATAAATTCTCTAGACTCCAGACACCCCTTGCCAACTAAAGGAGACGTCTTAATACAGCGTAGAGTAGGAAGAGAAGGCACTTATCTTTTGCTCAGCACTGTGGCGTCCTGATTCTGAGGGGAACCCGAGAATGACGATTAGAATCCTTGTATCTGACGTGAATGGCCCTCACTCACCAGGTAAACGACACACAGGGAGGCGACCAAAGGCGACCAGGTTCTATCAGCCTAATCAGAACCAATTGCCACGGTAAGGAAGAAAAGGACATATCTTTTACGCGAGGAATGGTGGAGAATGACAAATCGAGAGAATCCGGTGAAACGGGGAAAGATACAAAAACGAACTCGAGAAGGAAGACGAGATACAGACGGAAGGAAAGTGATAAATCGATACAGTCGCAAATCGAGGAAACACGTCTAAAACGAGACAGAAAAGAAAAGGGAAGAGACGCGTCGCCCTCGGAGGCTGCCTGCAGCCTACAACAAGAGAAAGGTCTTGAGGACGTACCTGGTAATATAGAGAGAAACAGAATGATGAAGAAAGACAGAAAAGTACAGAGAATAAAATCTAGAAAACACTGGGGCCAACATCCTACCTTTCAATCAGTCCTCGTCCTCAGAATCCTCACCTTTGTAGGCGGACTGGAACATGCGGTCCACATCGAGGGCGCAGCCACGGCTATCGCGACTTTCTTGAATATCTTGTTCTTCAGTATCGACGACCTCCAGGGGAAGGTGCTTAAATTGCAGCACTCGTTGGCCGTATCGGTTGAGTCGAGCTTCGGGGTATCCATTAATGTCGTAGTTCCCAGGTAATGGAATGCGATGTTCCGAGGTATTATCGACTTCCTCCTCGTCTGTATCGAGTCCTGAATCCTGTGAGTCATGTCGACGTTGAAAATCCAGAAGTTGCCGCAGCTTGTTCACTTCATTTTCAAGATTGGCGATCCGCTGGTCCTTTGCATCAGATTCGCACTTGAGTCTTTCCATTTCTTGAACGACTCGGGTTTTGTTCGTGAGATAGATGGTATCTTTAAGATCCCATAATTCTTTATTAACAGCGCGGAAACGCGTTTGTAGTTCAGTACATTGTGCGCGAGCGTTGTCGCGTTCTTCAAGGAGTATACAGTTATCTTCACGGGCGGTATTGATCTTCCGATCTTTAACCGTCAATCTCCATTCCAGATAATCGATCTCTTCGTCCTTCTCGTCAGGCGTACACGTAGGGGCTTGCAGTTCCTTCGAAGATTCGACAGGGCCTTGAAGGGCTGCAATTAGATCATTTTTCTCTTGAATGGCGAGCTTTTGCTGTTCGACTTGGCGTTGAAGACTTTGCAGCTTTGTTTCTTGTGCCCACATCAGGTCGCGGACTTGAGTATAAGGGACGCTGTAGATAGCTGAGCTTTCGGGGATTTTAACATTGCGATAGTCATCGAGGTCGTCAAGGTGGGGGCTATCGAGGACTTCTTGGACACTTCGGCACTTCTTATCGGTGGCTTTCTCAGCGTCGGAGGACACTATGTGGCAATCAGTATCAGACGAACACTGCACCGCGACGCGACACGCACCTGCAACAACCTCGCGATCTTCATAACACTCTACCAAGGACATCAGAGACACGTATCGATCTTCAACGCATCCTAGATGTAGTTTCAGTAAAGGCGTTTCAACAGTAATAGATTTGGATGGACGTACCGGGACTTTGAAGATCGAGCGCGTCCGAGTTGGCACAACCGAAAGAAATACGTTCGGACCTAGAGAAAGATGAAGTAGCAGTGTCAATGGTTCCAACAACAGAAGGCTGAGAAGAAGGAGAAACTGTCTCTGAGTCTGTAGTCAGAGATGGAATGGTAGGGTAAGACTCTTTGGTCTCAGCGACTGACGCGTCGAATGCACCAGGCATCCACGCGTCGACGTCTATACCAATATGCTCTCCGAAAGAGAGCTCAGGAATGATTGGGGAGCCACTGTCAACGACATCGACAGGGCCAAAAGTCGCGTCTTGCTCTTGTTCGTTGATGACGGACTCGGGCTTGACGCGGCCAGCTTTTTTCAGCAATTTCTTGCCGATAGAAGCAAAGACTGAAGTGAACTTCATGTTTGAACGCTTTGTGAAAGGTTTTGGGGGTTGCAGGTGTGGTATGCGGTGAGGCACGGTGAGGGTAGCTGGGGAAGCTGAGGAAAGCAAAGTGGCGGAAACGGTTTCAGTTATGCATAATCCATTGTTTGGTCGCGGCTGAGGGTGGTACAAACAAAGAAGAATATTGCTTGCTCGTCGTATGGCACGACGACCAGCGCATCTTGGGCGATGAGCACAAGGATATGGGCAGGGAAGATGGTCAGGAACTGCGTGGTAATTTTTTTTGGGGGTCTGGGGGGCATGTGATGGGAAATAATGGGCCCTTTTCGGAGTTTTGATGGAATTTTTGGATTAAATCTGTTATCCACATTATAAAGAAATTAGGGTTTTTGTCAAAGAACCGCCGAGAACATTCTAGACCTTTCGGAGGCTGTGTTAATAAGAAGAACGTTCTAGGAACGCTAAGCGTTGGCACTGAGCTGTGACAATTGTGACGTCGTTCGGACAGGAAAGTTGAAACTTTCCGGTCTGAACGACCGTGACGTGACACTTCGCTCTCTAACCAAATTGCTGAGCCAGCCGAAACCTACGAAGTCCTCATGTCAGAGTTTAAAGTCTAACTCTGATAGCAGCGATAGCGCACACAGCGCGAAGATGAGAGCGACTCAGAAGTTGAGAGAACAACTGATAATATTTGTAGGCTTTTCTGTCTAACTTATATACAAGAGCAGGGATAAAAGATAAACCTAATAGTACAATAATAGATGAGTGAAACTGACAGGATACTCTAGTGGGTTACAACCCGATCTATAGATATATGTTTTCTGAGTAATGTGGCATAGGCGGAGTATAGTGGTGAAATGAGTCATATGAGTAACATCTATATTTAGTATTCCAACACTCCCCTTCAAACCTTTGAGAGTCCAAGAGATGAAGCGAAGTGTTTGACCTTTAGTGAAGGTAAGGCTTTGGTGAAGATATCGGCTGTCATTTCCTCAGTAGGACAGTATGTCAGCCGGATCTTGTTTTCCTCTATTGCATAGCGTATGAAATGATATCGGATATCAATGTGCTTGGTGCGTGCATGAAACCGATCATCTTTGGCTAGAGCGATGGCTGATTGATTGTCTGAGTTGATGAGAATGGGTTTGGCTTTGGTTCCGAAAATTTCTGTGACAAAATTTCTGAGCCATATAGCTTCTTTTGCAGCATGGGTGAGTGCTACATATTCCGCTTCTGTTGTAGATAGCGAAACGATTTCCTGTCGTTTTGATGACCAGGATACTGCTCCTCCATTCAATACAAAAGCATATCCTGAAATGGCATGTCGATCTTCATTTGACATTCCATCAGCATCAGCGAAACCTGTTATTTCTCCTTCATGGCTTCCATATGTCAACCATAAGTCTTTGGTGCCTTTAAGATATCCATAAACTTTCTTTAAGGCGTTCCAATGCGTTGGACCTGGGTTTAGAGAGAAACGTGCGAGTTGTGATGTGGCGTATGTGATGTCTGGACGAGTTGCTACTGATAAATATTGAAGTGCCCCTAATGCTTCCATATAGGGTTTGCGCTTCATAGCAATCACATCGTCTGGGAGAGATGGTGATTGATCCTTTGTGAGTTTGGTGTGGGGATCAAAAGGAATGGCTGCTGGTTTCACATCACTGAATCCATATCGTTCCAGTATGGCTTCAATGTATGACCTCTGGGAAAGTTGAATACATCCAGTAGATCTCCGAATTTCTATGCCCAACATCCAATGGAGTGGTCCTCCATCTGTAACCTCTATTTTTCCTTTAATCTTCTGTTTCAGTTTGTCCATCAACTTTTCAGTTTCTGTGACAAGTGTCATATCATCAACATGGATGAATATGATGATGAATGGGGAAGTGGAATAGAATACGGCATGGTCAAAATCTGATCTCTTGAGACCAATGCTTTCCATCAAGTTCCTAAATGTTGTGTACCATCTTCGTCCTGCCTGCTTTGCTCCATACAGGGCTACTGAGAAAGATAGGATTTGTCCTGGCTTTGCTCCTATGTCTATGCCTTTTGGAGGGTATGCATATAGCTCTTCTCCTTCTCTCAGCTTTCCATATAGGTATGCACTTTTGACATCCATTTGATGGATAATCATGTTGTGATGTGCAGCAATGCTGAGTATTGCTCTAATGCTTGAGAGCTTTGCTACACTGGCAAATGTATCATCCGGGAAATAATCAACATTTGGGATTTGAGTGAATCCTCGGACTACCAATCGTGCACGGTGTCCTGTTATATTGCCTGGTGGATCTCTTTTTGTCCGGTAAACCCATTTGGTGCTGAGAACATGAACATCCTTGGGTTTGTTGATGATTGTGAATGCGTTCCTTGATCGCAATCGATTAATTTCATCTTCCATTGCCATGTACCATTGTTTGCTAAAAGGACTGGCATTGACTTCTTCCAGAGATATTGGATCATGAAGAACTATCTCTGATGTGACTTTTGCGAGACTGGCTGTGAGATGTTTGATCTCCTTGTTTCCTTCAGCGTCTCCTTTGATGATGGCTAGGAGTTTAGGATTCAATCTTCGGGTACGTGTTGATTTCCGAAAAACTTCAGGATCAATTGGTTTCGTAATTTCCTGGGGAATAGGAATAATGAAGTCTTGATCCGACTCGGTGATAGATTTGTCGAGATTGATTGAGACATCTTGCTCCCCTTCAACGAGTTGGATCTCTTGTTTAGAGAAAACAACATTTCGTTCAACTGTTACTGAACGTCGATCTGGCCAATATATCCTGTAACCCAATGATTCTGGGTCTATTCCTATCCATCTGCCTTCAGATGCTTGTTCTGCCAGCTTGTCTGGCTTTTCAAATCGTTTTACATATACGATTTGCCCAAAAATATGCATTTCCTTTGCATTTGGGATCCTTCCATATCGCAATTCATAAGGTGTTTTCATTCCAACACCCTTGTGTGGAGTTCTATTCCAGACATAAACTGCATATTCCATAGCAGTTCCCCAAAGCCATTTGGGTAATCCTGATTGTAGAAGCATTGTGCGTACTGCTCCTAACAATGGACCATGTGCTCGTTCAGCATTTCCATTCTGCTCCGGTGTATTATGGACTGTTAATTTTCTTACAGTTCCCATGTGTTCCAGGTAGTCTGTGAATTCTTCTCCTAGGAATTCTCCTCCTCTATCAGAATGCAATACTTTGATAGTAACATCATGCTGCGTTTGGAGTCGAGTTTGGTGAGCAACGTATTTTGCGAATGCTTCTCCTTTGGTCTTGAGTAGCGGTTCCTCCAACCAATAGGTTGCATCATCCAACAATGTGAGACTGTATTGTTGATGATTTATTGTTTGAACTGATGCAGGTCCCCATACATCCATGTGTACAAGGTCCCCAAATTTTGCTGCTCGAATTTCTCCATTTGTGCGAGTCTTTGGAATGCTGGTTCTTCTGGCTTTTCCAAGAAGACATACTTTGCACTCCTTTTCCTCCATGCGATTTGGATCAAGTGCAATTCCAGCAATGTGGCCTTCATTTATCCACTTTCTGGTATAGTCATAATTCATATGACCAGCCATGCAATGTCCTTCATATAAGGATACCAATCGTTCTTGGCTTGCCATGAGAGCTCTTTCGCTCCCCTTGATTTGATAAAGTCCTTCCACCTTTGGAATGCTTGCGACTTGTCTGTGATTTACATCATAAATGCGCATGATTCCTCCATGGATGACAATTTCATGTCCTTCATCATCTAGTTTCCCAATGGATACTAGTGTGTTGTTCATGTGTGGAACATGCAATGCATCTGGCAATGGTAGGTTGTTTCCATCAGGTAACTCTAAATCCAGAGTTCCTTTTGTACTTGTCATAACCTCTTCACCATTTGCCACTTCTATTTTCCTTGGAGCAATATCTTCCATGTCGTACATTTTGTCATCACTTGGTATCATGTGTGATGTACATCCTGAATCGAAAAGGATGGTATTGGCAGTGTTTGCAACAAGATTTGCTTGTTCACTTGGATAATGTTTTTCAACAGCCATCCAAGTTCCTTCTTCGAATTCTTCTTCGATACGTGCACTCGATGCACTTTCTGTTTTGCGCCATGGTTTGTCTGTTTTATCTTCCTTCTTTGCCTCTTTCTTTGGCTCAGAAGCTTTATGGGCTTGTTGTTTCTTTGGTGATGGGCATGCTTTTACCATGTGCCCTTTTCCACCACAATTGAAACAACTAATATTGTCTCTGGTTTGTGAGGTTTGGTTTCTGGAGGTTTGATTTTTGAATCCTCCTCTTCCTCTACCTCTACCTCTGAAACTTCCTCTCTTTCCTTGATTGTTTTGTCCTCTGTCCTGGGAATAATTTGCTGATTCCTTTGGTTTTCGACGCATAGCTTGTCCATTTGCTTCAGCACGAATGGCAGCTATTAACTTGTCAACAGTTAAATCTTTTCCAGATTCACTGTAGACAGTCATTACTGCTGTGATTGTCGAATTTAATGTGTGTGGGACAGATGCAATTAATGCATTCTTGAACTGATCATCCGAAACAGTAATGTTCCGGGATGTAAGTTCATTTCGGATGTTGAGGAGTTCGTCTATGTGTTGGTTTACTTTTCCAACATCATGGCACAATAGGTTGTATAGTTTCCTTTCCAGATGTGCTTCGGTCAAAGGATTTTTGGTGTCATAATCCTTTTTCAGACCTGCCCATAGTTCTTGTGATGTCTCCGCATTTCGATATCTGCAAAGAATAGTGTCTGGCAATCTTCCAATGATTGCATTCATGAGATCGGCATCTGCGTCTCCTTCTTCTGCAGTAGTCAGGTATTTCCCATACCCTATTGACTTTGCTGCACGTTCTATACGCATTGCCCACATGCCCCAGTTTGCCCCATCGGCCTTTAACTGAGTACATTTGTCAAATGCCTTTACTGCTTTAGACATATCGTCGTCGTCTTCGTCAATTGACGGTTTGGGAGTTGGTGGTCTAGGTTTAGGAGGCGTCTTGGGCGATAACGGAGGTGTCGATTTATGAGATGGTGGTGGAGATGATTTCTGTGACTGTTCTTTGTCTTCTTTGGAATCAGATTTTGGAATATCAGTATCTTGTACTGACACCTGTTCCTCTTGTTCAAGATCTTCTTGGAGTTCTTCCTCCTGATCTTCTTCCTCCTGTTCTTGTTCTTCTTGTTGTACTTCCTGTACTTCTTCTTGTGTATTAGATGTCCCAGCTGGTGGGAATACTAATGGTTGTGGTTCTGGTACTGTGGTTCGTAGGACGTTTCCTCGAACTACTTCTGCGTTCTGATCGTCACAATCCCTAAAATTTCCTGCTTGTAAAGCTTCCTTTGGAGTCCTGATTCGATTTCTTCTGTTTGGACACGGTTGTTCTGCACAATGATACCACTTTAAGTCGGTATAATCTGCATATTGATCTCGAAGTTCGTCGATCTCAAATTGATGTGGACAATCGAAGCAGTTTAAATCTGTTCGAAGTTGTGTGGGTTGTGCAGAAGAAGCTGGTGGTGTGTTCAATCCTCCAACTGGACTCTGTCTCCTGGAAGGGATACGCGATGGATTTCTGGATGGGTGTGTCGATATACTGGTTGGTCCTGATGGACTTGGTTGTCTACTTCCTACTGGTGTAGGTTGTCTGCTTGGATTTCTGGATCCACGTAATATTTGTTCTGGGTTGAAAGTTCCTGGTACTGGGGTGCCGCTTCTGGATTGATAACGGCTTCCTCGATCGGACATACACTAGTCCGGTGTTTAATCTCGGTTATACTCTGGGTCGGCTATAATCTAAAAGCTGGGGCCCATAACCTGTCAGAGTTTAAAGTCTAACTCTGATAGCAGCGATAGCGCACACAGCGCGAAGATGAGAGCGACTCAGAAGTTGAGAGAACAACTGATAATATTTGTAGGCTTTTCTGTCTAACTTATATACAAGAGCAGGGATAAAAGATAAACCTAATAGTACAATAATAGATGAGTGAAACTGACAGGATACTCTAGTGGGTTACAACCCGATCTATAGATATATGTTTTCTGAGTAATGTGGCATAGGCGGAGTATAGTGGTGAAATGAGTCATATGAGTAACATCTATATTTAGTATTCCAACACCTCAGACCTAAGGCTCAAGGCCCTACATCCAGGAATCACAGTATGCTATCAAGCCCACAAATATCTGTACATGACCTAATGCCATTCATTTATACTTATAGCACCTATAATGAATTCCCCTGAAATACCTGATATCGCTACCTCTCGACTACCAGCCTCATTATAATGTAAAAGTCATACAAACAATATTCAGACAATAAATGCTCTTCTTTGCTACATTTTTCTCCTTGCGCTCAGTATGAATCACTGACCAACAACTGTTCATTACAACCGGGCATGCCCGACTCACGTACTTATCCGAACACCTTGCAGGCTGGTCCTTCCGAACAGGTTGTTGTGGACTTGACCTAGACTTGACCATGAGCAACATAGGTGAGTGCAACTGAATCATTGCACAATTTTTGGATTACTGACAGAGGCCTGTACTCCTCCAAATAAAGCCCCGCATCATACACAGCAAAATGCTCGCTCCCAGACCCGTCAATTGGCTCAAGAAGAGACCCCCTCTCGGAGACGAAGGCGGACACCGCGCGGAGTCATATATCCTACTGAAATACAACCTCTTGCATTACCATCGACTCAAGATACAACTTTCCCGCCGCCTCAATGCCACCCCTCTCAAATCCCTTCTGACGATGTTTTCATGAGCCATGACTCAACCTCACAATCGTAAGCATGTTTGACTGCAGTGTATTTCAATATACTGAAGCCATTCCCAGTAAAACTGTTAAACTGAATCAGCAAGTGCAGCCGAGTACACGAGCAGCCAGTAATCGATCAATTGCGCAACGGGAGCGACATGCTAGAGAACGAGAAGCACGTCAGCATGCTCTCGCTCAACGGGATTTGAAGGAAATATCTGAAGCAGACCCTCAATCAAAGCAATGCCAGCGTAGACGCGTAAAAAGTGGAGCCGACCGTGACAGTGGTAAATTAACCTTTATCTCTAGAAACACACCCACTGATTCAATCCCTGAATAAATAGCTTTGCTTCATAATACGACACCATGTGTCAATGGGACAAGCACTGTACAATCTTCAGATGGCAAGAGTACTGCACCATTCAGCGATTCTGATGATGCCCTAGAAAGCTCAAATCATGTCGTTGATTATCACGCATCAACTATGCTACAAGGTATGCTCCAATGCAACTACTATTGACATTGAACTCAAACACTTGAAATAATCAGCACCAAACCGAAAACGTCTCGGAGCAGCACGACGCCCTTACAAGGATCCCAAAAAACGTCTTGACCTAGGGCCAATGAATGTAAACTGTTCATCGTGTGGTGCTCTTCACTGGATGCAGGAACGGCTTGATGGGTCAACGAAAGCTTTGCCACGTTTCGGCATATGCTGTGATAGCGGAAAAGTTCGTCTTCCACGCCTTCAATCACCACCTGAAGAACTTCGGAAACTGTACGAAGAACAGGACAAACGCAGCCTCGAATTCCGGGATCACATTAGGTGGTATAATATGGCACTGGCGTTTACTTCATTGGGCGTCCAGGCGGATACATCAGTCAATGATCCC
The DNA here is from genome assembly GCA_037176845.1 of Paramarasmius palmivorus. Classification (NCBI taxonomy): domain Eukaryota; kingdom Fungi; phylum Basidiomycota; class Agaricomycetes; order Agaricales; family Marasmiaceae; genus Paramarasmius; species Paramarasmius palmivorus. The sequence continues at coordinate 14,424 of JAYKXP010000032.1, read as the reverse complement.
CGTCTACATGGTCGTAGTGGATGGGTCTTTCGTATCGAAGGACAGCTCTCACACTATTTTGGTGCTCTGTCGCCTGAGCAAGGAGCATCTCCCTCATATGCTCAATTGTACATTTATGATCACGATACTGCTCTTCGCCATCGCATGTACAACAACAGCATGTTGGATGAATCAACCATGGAAACGCTGCAACAAGTCATCATACGACACCACCGCTATGCTCCTCTATTCAAGCAGGCCTATGAAATCCTGCGAGAGCATGAAAACACTCCCAACTATACCTTACGCCTCCGTGTTTTACCCGGGCAGGACCCTCGGCGTTACAATCTACCGACAGCAGCGGAAATTGCTATCATACTTCCTGGAGATGGTACCGCTGAAGAGCATCGTGACATCATTCTACGAACACGAGACGATAAACTCCAACGTATCCATGAAGGCCATATATCCTATTCTGCTCTTCATTACGTCCTTCTTTTTCCCTATGGCGAAGATGGTTGGCACCAAGAGCTCACGCTCTATGAACCTGATCGACCCGAACCAAGGGGTCTCAGTCAAACACGTTACGCTGCCTTTCGCCTTCAGGTACGGCGTGATGAATGGTCCACAATCCTTCGAGGTGGAAAGTTGTTCCAACAATATATTGTTGACATGTGGGCTGCCGCCAACCAAGTACGACTATCATACTTGAGGTTCCATCAATCTGAGCTACGCGCCTCTCTTTATAGTGGTTTGGAAGATGCTCTTGGTGCTCATGATGACAACGTTGACCTGAGCACTTTGGGCCAACGCTACATTCTCCCTTCGTCATATATCGGTGGTCCACGACACTTGCAGCAACTCTTTCAGGATGCCATGGCAATAGCTCGGTATTACCGAAAGGTAGACCTATTTATCACAATGACTGCCAACCCTGAATGGCCAGAAGTAACACGGGAACTTCTTCCAGGCCAAACATCATACGACCGACCAGACTTAGTAACCCGAGTCTTTCGGGTCAAATTTCGCCTCTTAGTAAAGGAAATACGAGAACATGGGATCTTCGGCGAGGCAGTTGCATATGTCTATGCTATCGAATTCCAAAAACGCAATCTTCCCCATGGTCATATTCTCATCGTGTTGAAGGATGGTTTCAAGATTCTGACACCTGCTGACATTGATTCTATAATCTGTGCCGAATGGCCCAATCCCAATACTCAACCTCTTCTTTTCGAGACCATTAGGAGGTCTATGGTCTATGGTCCATGCAGTGTACTGGATCAGTTCTCTCCATGTATGAAAAATGGACGGTGCTCCAAGTACTATCCAAAGGAGTTTCAAGAATTCACAAGCATGAACACAGATGGGTACCCGTTATATTGTCGACGAGATGACGGACGAAGTTATAAAGTCCGGCGTCATATGTTGGATAATCGTTGGATTGTTCCCTATAACCCCTACCTCTCTGCGAAGTTCGACTGTCACATCAATGTCGAATGTGTGGCAACACTTAGGTCTATTAAGTACCCCTTCAAGTACATCCATAAAGGTGGAGACCGTGCAACAATTGAATGGAACCAAGATGAAATCAAGCGTTATATTGACGGGCGCTATATTGGACCACATGAGGGATTATGGAGGATATATCATTTCCCTTTGCATGCGCAAGTACGTCTTCCTCCAAATTACCTGTTGATGAACCATAATCAATAATGGTACCTATAGATGCCAAATGTTGTACGCCTCCAGGTGCACCTCCCGGGACAACATATGGTCGTTTTTGATCCCAATGAGGATCCTGACGTCCTGCTTCAGCGAGCTGCAACAGAGAAAACAACACTCACGCAATTCTTCCAGGCCAACGCAGAACCTGGTCTCTCTGGACAAATCGCTCGCAGCCTTACATATCAGGAGTTCCCACAGAAATTTGTATGGGATACGGACAAGCGAAAGTGGAAACTGCGACAAAAGGGTTTTGCCCTCGGTCGGATGTACTTTGTATCGCCTACTGCAGGGGAACGATTCTACCTCTGGACACTCCTTACCATCGTCAAAGGCCCGCGCTCATACCTTGATCTCCGCACGGTTGATGGTAGCATCTATACTACCTTTCAAGAAGCCTGCATTGCATATGGCATATTGTCAGATGATGGGGAATGGAGATTATGTTTACAAGAGGCAGGCCAGATGCAGACTGGATCAAGGCTACGAGAGCTTTTTGCGATCCTCCTTCTGTTTTGCAATCCGACACATCCTGATCAACTTTGGGATGAATTTCGGCCTTTCATTTGTGACGACTTGGCCTACCGGCTATCCGAGATGGGTTACAAGACACCATCTGACGCCGAGGTCAATGATTATGGACTCTTCCTTCTCAATTGCATTCTCATGCGCTCCGGGCGGAATCTTTCAGAATTCCCTCCAATGCCATGTCCTCAGAAAGATTGGGAAGCCAAAACACGCAATCCTCTGATCACTGAACAGCTCTCTTACGATTGCGACACCGAGAAAATGCTCGCGGATTCCTGCTTACTAAAGCTCAACCGCGACCAGCGAGCTGCCTTCGATGTCATTTTTGACTCGGTTGTCAACAACAAAAACCACGTATATTTCCTCAATGGACCTGCAGGAACAGGGAAGACTTTTGTGTACAACACTGTCTGTCATGTGGTCCGAAGCAGGTCTTGGATAGCACTATGTGTTGCATCATCAGGCGTTGCGTCGTTATTACTTCATGGTGGACGCACAGCACATTCGACCTTCAGAATTCCTATCGATACCCTAAACGACGAATCCATTTACAGTATATCAAAGGAAAGCCAACGAGCTGAGCTCCTCCGCGAAACAAAGCTCATCATTTGGGATGAGGTCTTGATGCAACATCGTAATACTGTCGAGGCACTGGATCGCACACTCAGGGATATATGTGATGACAATCGTCCATTTGGGGGTAAAGCTGTTGTATTTGGGGCAGATCCTATGCAAACTCTGCCTGTTATTCCGAGAGCCTCCCAACAAGAAATCATTTCGGCAACACTCTTCCGTTCGTACATTTGGCAGATTGTAAAGGTACTTCACCTTCGACATAACATGCGCCTTGATCAAGCTTCTTCCGAAGAAGTAGCCTTCGCTAAATGGCTTTTGGAAGTTGGAAAGGGCATCAATATTGCGCAAGACGGTACAATTTCGTTACCGAACCACATGCGGGTTCCAGATTCACAGGCTCTTATTTCGTTCGTGTACCCAGATCTTGATGGTCCAACACCACCACCTCTATACTTCCTTGACCGCATCATTCTTTCAGCCCGAAATTATGATGTGGAATCTCTTAACAACGAAATCCTTGATCGCATGCACGGCGAGAAACTGACTTTCCGAAGTGCGGATGCAGTCGAAGTAGAGCAAGGTGCAGATAATGATTCCAATCAAGTGCCTGTGGAATACCTTCGCTCAGTTGAAGCCTCTGGGTTTCCACCAGGGGAGTTGCATCTGAAGGTTGGGTGTCCCATTATTCTCCTTCAGAATTTGGCACCATGTGATGGACTGTGTAATGGGACAAGACTCATCGTCGTGAGGGCCAGTTGTCGAGTAATTGAGGCTAGAATTCTTGGTGGTGAACACGATGGGAAGACCGTTTTCATCCCCCGGATAACACTTCATATTCCTTCATCGGCTGGTCTGACATTCAATCTCCGTCGCTGTCAGTTTCCCGTCCGGTTGGCTTTTGCCATCTCCATCAACAAAGCTCAAGGCCAATCCGTCAAGATCATTGGATTGGATTTGCGAATACCTGTCTTCTCTCATGGTCAACTTTATGTTGCCTTATCGCGTGCAACCAGCAGTCACAGACTTAAGATACTACTCCCATATAATCAAGTAGCATGTCGCACCATGAATATTGTATACCCTGAAATACTTGCAAGTTTATCCAACTTATAATAATATCAAAGTGTATATGTGTATAATTGATTCTTGAAAAATAGACAGGAAGAGCAATTGTCGTACATCATCGTTGTACGTCTCTTTACCGTGCTCCACCATCTAGCAACTTCGCCAATGTTCTCTCTACTCGGTTCCCAGACGATTAAAGCACTGAAAATTCATCTCACCTTCACTTGAGCAAATCTAAAGCTATGGCACCAGCGTCATCCGCCAGTCCACTGTCTACGACGATTCAGAAGTCAACATTTTCATCGAAACCACCCAACCCTTCATGTCACAGTTCTGCTTCTTTATGTGGTCTATGCAAACTGCAAGATCCTCAGTACCTCGGGGGACAAATCGTGCTTTTCGACGCGGAGATTTATGTCAGTGGAGAGGTCTCAGTCTGTGGAGTTTTACGGTACTACAACAGTAGTGGGATGAGGTTCGATGACGAAGGGTTTCACGGTGTTGTTTGGGTGCAGGTAAATTCATATCTAACCAGTTTAATATTGTTTCTAACTGTCAAATAAGGTTTCCAAAAGCATTCCAGGGCATATCAGAGCATACCAGGATCCAAGCCCAGACAACACAGATGAAGTATTGAAGATGGAGAAGCAGTATCAGGTAGTCGGAGACATTGTATGGGTGCGTCATAGCTTGCTTCAGCAGCGTTGATTGAGTTCTGACCTTGAATCACTAGCTTTTTCCCATTACTGAACCATTACATTCACCAATGAGATGTTATGTCGTTGTTTCGGGTCTTGGGTGCAATGCAGATGCAAACAACGAGACTTTCGACGTTAATGCAGTACAATATACACACTGCATCTCAAAGTTACTCGATCGGCCACTTGAAAGCATCTTCCCAATCCGTGTTCATTTCAATGCAGAAGACCATCGTTGGAACAAGTACAAGCCAATACCATCTGCCGACCAATATGTTCAAGTACAAGGTTACCTAACACATTATGACCTCGACGAGACCACTCAGTTCCCGCAACGATTCCATATAGAAGCAGAGCAAGTACCTATTCTCGGGAAAGCGTTCACCCCTAAGCCAGCCAAAGTAGATATAGGTGTGTAGTCATTCACGCTCAGTTTGTGCACAAAATTAACAACTTTAAGTATCAGTGTCGACCCCACTGTTTACTGGCCAGAAACGCAGGCTCAATGGAGCGTTCAAGTTCCAAACACAGGCCACCGTCAACCCCAGCAGTAACGCGAGCGGATCCTCTTATCCTCCACCACCCGAAACCCCTCTTTCAGAAACTGAACCTGAGTTACAAAATGTTGCCGAACCTTCGATTCAGTCAAGCAGCAATGGAAGAGGGAGAAAGCTGAGAAAGTAGTTATGATTACTTGCAGTACAGTAGCCCATGTTTGTCTAAAACTTAGTTTTCAAGCTTCAACCCGTACGACCCGTGCATAGCACGGGTATCCCCCTAGTTTATTTAGTATAATTTGATAATAAACTTTTTTTAGCACGTGCCTCTACAATGCGTTACACTCACTTGGTACTGCCTAAGAAAATTTATTTTCTTCACTCCACGACCTCTAAACGTTCCATATCGCTTTCTATGACCGAGTAAGCTTTCGACAAACACCTTGGGACTACGCTAATTTTTTGTTCAGTCATAATATAGATTTTGCTGCTATTCTGGCCGAAGGTGACCCTCTGTCTGTCAACAGTGAACACAACGAGCGGATACTCGGAGGTTCAAGATCAGATCCCTGGGAATTATTGCAAGACTACTCGATGCTAAAGTCTGCCCGCCGATGTCTAGACATATTATCGCCTCAAAAATGTCCAGCTTCACCGGTATTCGCCCAGCATACAAGGCTCCGAGCTGGTGCGTTTGGGAAAATTTGGGGTCATCACATACGTGGATCGACACGAAGTGATTTTAGGATAAATCCTCGGAATACTAGGGTAGAGTTGATGCAGCAAAGACAGGTCCTCTGCCTCCCAGACAATCACCAGCTGCGCATCCATTTCTTGAAATGTACCATGACGAGAACACAATGTTCGAATCTCAGTGATACCTGGGCAACTTGGGCTCTGATAAAATGTGCATCGTGGACTGCGACCGGCTCTTCGTCTAAAGGAAGCGGGGAGCAAATTCTATCGAAGTTCTCTTCATACTGGTATCGCGCTTCACCGGTGAATCGACATGTCAACCACAGCAATACTCAGAATCGGGACAGGAGAGTATTTGCGCCATGGCAGACTGTTTCACGCGGTGCGCTTTGACCTTTGCGTATTCAGCATCGGGGCAATTCCATTACTGATCTCTTCCCCGCATGCCTAACATGCGTATGATCGTCTCGTTTTTTTGAGCGGGCTAGTTCATAGATGCGTGCAAGAGGATTTACCGGTCGCTTGATTCCCTCGAAAGCCCAGACACGAATGATGGATCTGCCGTGTATGCTGGGAGAGCGGAACATCCCAAACGATTCGAGAAAAAAACTTTAAACGCCGTATCGTATTCATCTCATGATGGCTGACTTTTCTGCCTGGAGGGTCCTTGATGTGAGGGGGACGGATGGTTACCAGGTTGGTGTGAGCTCCATTTCGTTTCTCTTATGCTTCTTCATTCTCTAGGTATGCAGCCGTCCATGTGGAATGGCATCGGGTAAGCGTTGAAATTGGACACTGGGTGGTCTTTCTGTGAGAATGTCTGCATGATCAGCTGGGATTCGCAGCATTGCATCGTGGTGCTTCATTGTAGGCATTCATATAATTAGATCATTATATGTAATAGTGAGGCAGTCAACTTGGAGATGCTGCTGTACATAGGAGACGCAAACTGGACCAAACGATTTAGCGCTGGACGTGTAACACCTTTGTCACGCTTTCTCCGTTTTGTCCGCCACCATCGATTTACGCACACATCGATAACTGGTTAGCTCGCCCGCCTCTTCCGAACTCTCTTTGTCCTTTTTTCACGGAAGCCGAATCAAAGAGTGCCGGAAGGTGCTCTTGAACTTGCCTTGTCGGCGAAGGTGAACCAATTCGGCACTTTCGACTCCTCTCCGCCAGTGGCCGTATGGATGAGCTCGTGCAACACTGTCTACGCGAAATAGCTTTCGATGGGGACCTTGGTGAGTTTTTCTGTCTTTTTCCAATCATGTGATGGAGCGCGTCGAGAAAAGAGAATACGAAGAGACTGTAACAGTTCGAACCCTGACAGATCCACTTTCTTATTTTTCACTTTTCACTTTTCGCCTGTTCGCATGTCTGACTCTTCTTACATCCAGGATGCAGCGTCTCTCGACTAAGCACGTTCGTCAAGGAGTTTTACTCAAGTCAAGCAACATATCCACAGAACGTCGATGAGGCCTTTTGCGCCTTTGTCTGGTCTCTCATCGTTCAACAACCCAACATTCGTGTCGGATTAGTCCCAGAAGGCGTTACTTCGGAAGTTTGGATTGCCCCTCAAGTCAGTGCAAAGAGAAAAGCAAATGAACGAGGAGAGACGCATGTTGAGACGCAGCCGCCGGAGCTCGAAATAGTTCCGGATGCAACGATTCGACCTATGGGAGACTTGCAGGCAGAGTATGGAGAGAAGTTGAGGATTGCTTGTGATCCGGAATCTACTTATGCAGCGATAACTGGCTCGCATTTGAGGGTGCGTGTTCTCCCCTCCTCGTTGAACTTAAAACTGATTTGTTCTTAGTTTTCGAAGCTGAGCCCAATGGTGTACTCTGCCCTGCAAGTTATCACAAGAGGAAGAGACAAAGGTGTCACAGTCATTCATCTCGGGAACGAAACAGGCTATGACCAGAAGACATGCTTCTACCTTGTGAAACAACTCGTTGAGCTCAACCTTGTGTGGGTGCTGTGTCATCATTCTGCTTTTTTCTTTCGACCCTAACACGAGCTTTGCAGTGTCAAACGACGGCAGGGTGGTGTCGGAACCAACTTTGTTGTCCATAAGTTTATCTTTGAGCGAAGTCCATCGTGGAAAGCCGTCCGAGAACAAGAGGGCAAGGCGGCAGAGGCCACCGTCCAACCAGTTGGCAATGACGTTGAAGATGAAGAGCCATCGGAAACCGTAAAGCTCGACTTTCCACCTATCGACTCCCGACATCTGTCAAGCATGGCATTGATTCGCGCCAACATCATCAAGCTCTTGAAAGCCTCCAGGAATAACATGCACGTCTATGGCAATATGATCGTCGCTATTGTAGGTTGCTTTACTATTTCCGGGGGCTCTTGTTCATGCGTTCCTCTCAGGGTTTCGCAAATCCCACGAAGAGCGATCGACGATTCTTTTCAACTCGCGTTCGTGAGCTGATGGACCAAGGAGTGGTGGAGAAGGTCACAGTGCCCAGCAAACGAAAGAAGAGTAACAAAGACTGCAATGTTATTTGCTTGCGTCTCTTGGATGAGAATGCGTCGGGTGGTTCTTCCACAGTGGCTGCTATCACACCTGAACAGGAAGAAGAGGAAGAGGAAGGACTAGGTATAATTGACTACTATGCAATTAATGCACTACTTACACGAAGCAGATCAAAGTAGTGGGCTCAAGACGAATGTTACACTACACAAACAGATTGTTGATCTGCTCGAGGAATCTGGCACACGAGGCATGACCTTGAATGTAGGCGTTGGAGGCTCTTTGTTGCTCAATTGTGACTGATCTTTCCTTCTAGGAACTTTCGGCAGCTCTGGATAACTTTGACAAACGTACCGTCGAACTCCTACTCACGCGAGCCGAGAAGGTTCCGCCTCCACCACACCTTAGTGATCTCAGCATTGCTAGCTTGATGGAGACTGTCGGACGTGAACGCCGTCATCGTTATTTTACCGTGTCAGAATATCGTAAACTGGTAGAAAAGGAGAACCTCGACCAAACTACAGCCGGATATGCAGACATTGATATGTCAAGCTGTGGTGACTTTCTAAACGTGGATGAGGGTGCTTTTTACGACGACGAAGAATATTTGTGGAAGTATCAGGACTCGTTTAAGGACGGTACCGCTTCGAATCCAAAGAACAGGAAAAAGCCCTTGGTCAACCCTATTCTACCCGATGGGAGCGTTAAACAAGGGAGGCCCCGGAAGAAACCGTTCGATGAAGACGGGAATGTCATTGAGAGTGGGAAGAGGAAACGAGCTGTTAACGACGGCGAAGGTTAGTCAAGCCCCTCATCACAAAGTACCATTACTCAATTTCCGAAGGTTCACCACCCAAGAAACGTGGGCGACCCCCGAAGGTCAGCACAGAAGATTCTGCTTCAGCGCCGGTTCCCAAGAAACGCGGCCGTCCTTCGAAAAAACGTGTCGAAGATACAAATGCTCCAGTATCTGCCCCAGTTCCTCACGCAGCGAATAACTCCACGGAGATAGCCGCAGGGATTGGGCAGCCCATACCGGTAGCAAGTGAAGTGATCGAGAAGGTGTCCGGTGGTGAAGAGGTTTTCACTAGTCTCCCAAGGCCAATCACTCAGCAGCTTTCGCTCGAACGCTCTACAATAGAACTAATACCTGCGGACCCGCCAGGTCATGCTACAGAGGGCGAAGACTCTGTTTTCATGGAGAAGGCAACGAGCATTGGTGTTACAGTTGAATCTATACCTCCTCAAACCTCTGTAGATGTCGAGATGCTGGACGCTGATCCTGAACCGATCGAGCCACAGCCGCAGTTGCAACCACTCGCTGAGCCATCCGCTGAGTTTGAGTTGGTGGATAACGTGGATGAATCGGCGACTGGTGAAAAGGAAAATAATCTACAGACCGACCAGTTGGCCATTGCTCCGAAGAAGTTGGATGAAGACTCCATGGTCCTCGATCCTTCTGCTGTTCCAGTAGCCGCACCAGTAAGAGACTAAAACCATCTCAACCAGTAGTTGTATCGCTGACCAATGATTAGCAACCGACCCCGTCATCTCGTCGCACAAAGAGCAAAGCCCAATCTCGGCCACGGATTAATGTCTCTGGTCTACGACGGGAGAATGAATTCCTGCGCGTTTTAGAGCGGATGGGTGGCATTGCCAACACTCATACAAAAGAGTTCTACGACGAGCATACCGCTCTAGTTGATCAGCTCGTTAAAGCGGGCGAGCCTGCCAGCGGTCCAATAGGCATCAGGACAGACAAGCGCACAGTAGCCGCAGCCTTCAATAGTTTGGAGAGCCGAGGAAAAGTCAAGCAGATTACCGCGTCTGTGTCAGTCGGTGTCGGTACCACTCGTGCAATGGTTATTGTCTACCTCCCAGATCTCCCGGAAGAGAAGTTGAACGAGTTTTTGGCCACTCTAGGTCAACCTCCCCCCGCACCTTCACAAGCGCCTGCACCAAGGAAGCTGGACGTGCCAATGGAGTTTGGTTCTGCCTCGCGACGGAACAAGCCTTTTACTCCGGTCCAGCTATTAGAAGGTTCCGCAAAAGAAGGAGAGGGAAAAGAGCGTCATCGCTGGTCGAAAAGTACTGAATACTCGGAGAAACTGCTCGATCGATCGGACGAGGAAATACGCAGCGTCCTGCTTGCAGAGCGTACGACATTAGGACAGGCGTATGGGTCGATCATGGGTAAAGCACTGCGCACCAGGGAACTTCATCTCATCGCACTGTCTGCCTTCGAATCGATGTACAACTCCGTATACATCGTATCGCACGAGAAGAGAATTATCCATCTTGCATATTTGGCTCGTGACTTGCCTCTACCGGTCTATTTGAAGATAGTTCCGCCTCACGAACATTCCGAGGAGGTTTACAACTACCTCAAGACCGAGGCCGGCAAAACTACTTTCGTACGAGACTTGCCTTCGAACATTTCCACCAAGCTGGGCGTTGGAAGATCCAGAGCTCGTACAAAACTCTTGGACAGCTTGAAGATTCTGAATTACCTCGGAATCGTCACGCCAGTCCAAGAAACCGAATCATCTCAGCCCTGGTTGACCTGTCCACGAAAGGGCGAACACCCTACAAGTTTTGAGAAAGCATCGTTAGGAGACCGCAATCCTACAACACCTACAATTGCGCCCGTCTACTGGGTTTTCAACGAAATAGCGCCTGCATATCAATGGGGTACTTCGGATGTCACACCACCATTTTTGGGCGACTTTCCGATAGGATCAGTCACAGCCGCGACCGAGTATTGGAGTACCCTTCGAGATGCTTGCATAGGCCCACCATCTCAACTCCCCATTCCTTCGACTATGCAAAGTACGACAGGCCCTCTTGTCATTGACGCAGGCATCATCAGGACCCTTCGTCGCCCTGTGGCTTGGGACCACAATTACGTACTCACGTGGCATCAAACACAGTATCTCAAACGCTTCATCGACATTCCAGCTCAAAGCACTCCATTGGATGAAGCCGAAAGTCGGATAGGGCACTTGGCGTGGGTTGTGAGTGCACCCCCGGAAGCCGTTCGTGAGTATTACGAATCTATGCTAGGAAAGCTTGAGAAGGAAAGGGAAAGGGCCCACAAACGCACAAAGAAGGAGGCTGCGGCAAAGAGGGAAGAGGAGGCGATTGCAGCTAAAGTCGCATTAGCCAAGAAGGCCGAAGAAGCGAAACGACAACGGGAGAATGACTGGGATACTCTCCTGCAGAGGGTACATCCAGAACCCCTTAAAGACGCCGCAGTATCACGGATTAAACGCATCAGAACTCGGTTCCTGCAATCAACAGCGACTAGCAAAGATACTGAAAAATGGGAGAAGGAGATCGAAGCAGCTATCCGAGAGGCAGATATGATGGCTAAAAAGGTGCTCAAGAAGGTCTTTACGAAGAAGCCACCAGTAGCAGTTATTGCACCACCTGTGGCTGCTAATCCACCCGAAAAGTCTGTGAGGGAGCTCATCGCCGAGCAAGGTCCACCTGTGAATCGGCCACCGCCACCACCCCCGAAGAAACGGAGAAAGATCGGTGCAGACGAAGGTAAGTGTTTGGGATGTCTTTGCTGCACGAAACTGCAAATTGACTATGTATCACCAATCTTCAGGCGACGAGACTCCAAGTAAGAGCAACATACCTCAAAAAAGATATCGCTTCCAGTGGAACCGAGAATACGAGGAGTTGGCTCGCGACGCCTCAGCAATTATTAAGGCACGCTGTAGGGATGCGCCACGTCTTGACTGGGGTGCATTTGAACAAGTCTTCCCTGCGGTACCAAAAAATACTGTCCGTCAACGTGTAGCCCATATGCGAGAAAGCACTGCGTATGGTACTTATTTACAGCGGTTGGAAGATAAATGGTACGATATCTGGGTGCAACATCGAGGTACTGTACATCTACCAGATGATGATCCCACGAGCGCTACGAATTTCAATCTCGTGGAACACATCGAGTTCCTACGCAAGCATGTTGACAAGAATGCACTGTATGTCTTGTGCGTCATTCAAAGCAGAACCATACTAATCAGTTACTCTAGACGAGTCGGATACTCCCAAGTTCAACAAAACATTCAATTCGGACTTCCACATGATGTAGAGACCCTACTCGAAAAGTACGATGTGACTGAACCCAATAACAACAATGGACCTACCTATGACTTCTTCTGGACTGGTACAGTCGAAGAGGGTCGTGAAAAGGGCTTGTTGAGCCGACCTTTTACCATACAGCCAGATAGTCTAGACTTTGGCGACGAGAAACCGACCGAACTAGTTTTCGTTGCGGAATCGGCTTTAAAAGTGGCCCTCAGTACACCGAACGAAGCGTATGATGCTGAGAGGGCCTCGGCACTTTTACATAGTGTTGGAGAGGAGCCAGTTTCTATGGCAACCACGACCCTTCTTGGGCAAGGGATACTTTCCAAGGTGGTACGAGATCCTACTAAACAAAAGCCCGGGAGGCTGCTCAAAATATCCGATGCGTATGTATATCTGTTGCAAAATGTCGAAACCTTGTTGGCTGATGATCCACGTACATATAGTAATCAAAACGCTCTGCATGGCAGCATTAGTCGCGACCTCTACCAAGACGCTTCAGCGTTGCGAGAGTTGTCGGTTCAACAGGATGGCGTTTGGAGGGAATGGCCGCTCCTAGCGACAGACGGGGATCTAGCTACCATAATACAGCTCATATCAGACGATAAGGTACGAATGTATTGATGTTTTTCTCGGCTTTACCTAACCCACGACCTCATGCGACACAGGTAGATTTTCGGATAGATACATCTCAGCCACAGAGTCATCGACCTGCGTTGGACTGGAACAGCAAGAAAGCGGGCAGGTCTTCTTCTCTAAGTATATCAAGTACGTTCTGACTATTTGACAGATGACGACCACATCGAGCCTGCCTTATTCGTACGTTTCCATGACATGGAAACTCCGCTTCAGCGGGGTGAGATGGATATTGACACTAGCCCAATTCCTGCTCCTGAAGATCCTCTCGGGCTCCATGGAAAGACTGCCGACGGTAGTCCCGCGTGCTGCAAACGTACTATTGCTGTAGGAATCATCGATTGTACAACATGTATAGAGGATGCATGGTCTGCAAAGAGCACGACTTTGACCGCAGCTGAGATGCTGATTGCTCAGCTTGTGATGTGGTTAGTTGGCCAAGCAGGAAAAGGAGGTGTTACGAAGGAAGATCTCGTAGTGAGTACGACATGCTTAACGGCTAGAATATACTCTAATATGCGATCAGATGAACACAAAAACACCTCTACAAGATTTAATGCTGGTCATATCGAAGCTTGTTCAAGGTCCCCAACCCGTGTTGTACTGGGTGGGATACAAATCTCCGCTCTTGATAAGCGCAGCCCATATGCAACAGTGGACCGTAGTCGTCTCCAAAGAGCCTATGATGCGGATCCTTCCGAGGCGGTGGATGAATATACACGGATACAAGATGCAAGACATATGGCAGGCCGCATGCCGAGCTGTAATTGGAGCAATGGTCTTCCACCCCGGAATTTCGCAGGTATGTGGGTGTTTACTTGTAGTCATGGGCGTTATCCTCATGTCCCTGGTATTCTAGTACGAGCTCCGTTGGCGTTTGAGGCTTGTCTACGATAGGCAAGAAGTCATAGGCATACTCAGTGCCCTGCAAACAGCTTCGGTCGTCAGAAACCGATGTGAGCTAGCTGAGATCCCGAGTGCGACACTTGAACCCCATTTGCTTGCTGCATGGGATGAGAAAGAGGAAAAAAGGATATTCTGGTTCTTGGACGAGTCAAAACATTGGTATGATCAGGTTTAGCCGTGGGGAAGTACTCGATTCCTTCTCGGCGTTTTAATGTGACACGAATAATAATCTGTAAAGCATGTAGTAACTGGTATTTTGTAGCAACTAGTTGTAATCTAAGATAAGTTTCTGTACTGTTCAAGAAGGTTCACCTCGTTGCGAATGCTTTTCGAGCTATCGTTCGCCAGGGACTTTGAAGAATAATGAATATTCCTTTCTCTGTTACTCGACTGGACCAATACACGTTTCGTTTTGTTCTCTACTATCAAGGTAGATATTCACGATGGGGGACTCAACGTCCAGGCTTGGATCTATCGCACTGACTTCCCTTTCTTCAAAGCGCAAAGTTGAAAGCACTTGAAGTACACTGTCCGTACTCTT